>CADDXX010000691.1:0-76118 GCA_902810485.1 Alauda arvensis
AGGGAGGAGAAAACTCGGGTGGAACTGGACAGGGCAAGGGAGGGGGAAAGGGGGGAACAGCGATGTCCTATGGAGAAAATAACTTTAAACAACTTAACAAACCCACAATACCACATAAAGTCTGTTCCAACCCAGTCTGTTCAATGATTCTGTGATTGCATGGCCTGACTGACAGCAGTGCCCAGGAGCCCTGGTGGGCAGAGGGCAGCACCCCCTCAGCACTCCTCCCATCTGGTTCTCCCCTTACAAATTCAGGGTTTATTCAGAGCACTTACTGCTTCTTGCAAGACAGATGCCAGAAATTGCTCTGTTCAGCATGAAATCTGGATTTCCTCACTTGCCTTCATTTTCAGTGACTTCCATGTGTTGCCTTGCATTGCATTTTTTTATTAACCGGGAACTTCTGAGACCTCTGTAATGCAAGTATGGGATTGTGGCTTGGGCAGACAGCAACAGCAGTAAAAACACACCTGGAATTCCTGCTTGCATCTGAGCCCACATCAGTGTCTGAAATCTGATCCAGTTTCCTGGAGGCAGGTCCAGTGAGACCCTCAGTGTGTTGTACCTTGACAACCTCTGCTGCTTTGGGCTGGGCAGAGTTAATTTTCTTCACAGCAGCTGGTACAGGACCCTGGTTTGGATTTCTGCTGGAACCAGTGATGATAACTCAGGGATGTTGTCATTACCTCTGAGCAGTGTTTGTACAGAGCCAAGGGCTTTTCTGCTTTTCACCCCAGCAGTGAGGAGCTGGGGAGGACACAGCTGACCCCAGGGCCATCCCAGCCAGTGTGGTGTCAGGCTCAGGAAATGCTGGGTGAGGAATAGCAACCAGTGATTGAATTACTCTCTGTTCTCTGCTACCCTCATGACCTCTATCATGTAACTAGTTTATTTTTTCATTTTTAAATAAATCCTAGTTATTGGTCCTAACACCACTCTCCCCGAATGTGCACACAGATGACATTGTTTCACTGACTTTCCCAAAAAGAAGGTTTTTAAATGAAGTATAAAATAAACCACAACAAGGGTAGGAACTCCCCACAAACAGTCAAGCTGTGATGGCTGAAACAGGTACCTATTATGAGATATTTCCTAAGGGGAATTTCCTTAGAGAGCAACACAAAATCTCTGCAGATTTACACGGTGCTTGTGTTCCAGCAACACCAGTTTTACACAGTTTCAAGACAAGAGAAGACATTAATGCTTTCTAAGGCACACATTTAACCAAGGTCAGCCCCAGGGCTGCAGCTGCACCCACTTTCAGATCAGTCCTGCCTGAACACTTGAGACTGTGTCAGCCTTGACCTCTGGACAAGGTCTTTCCTCTTCTGCCTCAGCTCTACCTTCAAATCGTAAAACAAGTTTCATTATCTTCCCTGAAGGACCTGAATGCCTCACTTTCCCATTACTGTCCCTGCTGTTAGCAGCAGGCTCTCATCCCCAGGGTCTCATCTCTCTGAGGGGTCCCTGCTCCCCTCAGCCTTGGCTCCAGTTCCAGCCCTCCCTGATGTTCCTGCATCTCCTCAGTAAACACAGCATGTCCTGTGCAATGTAAAACATCAGCATCTCATACACTGATAAAATTACTTCTGTGCTTACACAGCTACTTAATTCCATTTTGCCATTGATTTGTCATTTTAAAGTTAAATAATAAACATGGATTGCAGCCAGGACACTGAGTGCTGCTTTCTCCCCATCTAGCTTTTGATTTATGTGTTTATTTGCTGATGGATTTAAGTACTCCCTTTTGCATTTCACACATAATCTGGCAAATCCTGGGGATTTACTTTCACAATTGATTAGAAAAGTCAAAGTTTTACAGATAGGATTAAAATGGAAAGTATCTAGGAGCCTTGATGGAATCTACTTATGACAAAAGTATCTCCAATAGATAAAAAAACCCCTGTGTTGTGTGTTGTCAAGCTCTATGAAATATAACCATTTCCTGTTACAGGTATCATGTCAATTAAAGAAACACACCTGATTTGCTCATTTGTGCTTTGTGGGAGTGCCTTGTGGGCTTTTCATTTAATCAGCACGTGGGAATATTTTTTCCATTTTCTGGTAGTTTTCTTTTCTTGAGATTAAATCAGACAGGCTGGAAGGAAATGCTCAGGCAGGCAGTGCATTTCCAATATTGTCATTTCAGTAAACTAAATTTAAAAATTCTAAAACTGTCAACATGTGACATTTTGGTTTTTTCCTTTTCTGTTTTAGCTCCAAACCATGTATTACTTTTCAGTGTTATTTACTTTTAAATCTGTGTTTTAAATATTACTAATGCTTTATGACAGGGCAAACTGCTTTTCAGCTTTTTGATTTTCTGTCAAATGGTGAACCTGGCTTCCTTTTGATCCACTCTCACAACCAAAGCAACCCAAACCAAATCAGTTATTCACACTCAGCTGACTCCACAGTGGAATAATTTTCCAGATCATAGCATTTCAGTGCAGAGTGATAAAAAGATTAGGCTGGTGTCAAGAGTAGATTACAGGGCAGTGTGGAGAAAAGAATTAGATCTGCTGCTAATCTCATTCTCCTGGGGCTCAAGCCCTCCTGCTGCCCTTCCCTGGTTCTGCTGGGTGGTGAAACTCAGTTCTGCTGCTCCGAGCCATCAGTGGCTTTGATGGCCTTGGGAAGGCTTGACCTTGGCCTTGAGGGCTTCCTGGGAAGGCTTGGCCTTCCCTGGAACTGAGACTTGGCCTTCCCTGGAACAGAGACTGGACAGAGCTAGAGAACAGAGCTAGAGAATAAAGTAGGTATTCATTAAAAGGCCTTTAGGACACACCTTGGGCAGGACAAGAGCCTGGTCAGGGCTATACCCAAGGTGGACCCAAAATGGTCACAAAATGGACCGGGTCTCACACTTTTATAAGTTTTGGTCCATTTGCACATTGGGGTTTAATTGTCCAATTCCAGCTTCAGGTTATGAAGCCCCATCCTTCTTGTTTATTCTCTTCAGTCCCCTGTTTGTGCTTTGGGCCTGAAAACTTGTATCAGTTGTCCTTGGTCTCCATCTGGAAAAGGATTTATTTTGTCTCCCTATTCTGTGAAGAGAGTTAAGTAACACTTAATGTGAGGCTCAGAACTGCACTCCTAGGCATGAAAGCTAAAACTTAAGGCATCATTTTGTACACATAACAGGGGCCTTGTTTTACTGTTCTTGGTGAATTTAATGCCAAAGGAAAGAGATTGTGTGCTGAGTCAAGAAATTCCTAAAAGAGCCAGGCATCCCAATGTTGTTAGCTGACCCCTGGAATTGGCAGGACAGTCAATATTGGCTGACCCTGCCTGTTCCAGGAGTGAGCAGATGTGATGAGGGGATGGGAAAGCACTGTCAGTGTGTCCCAGTGCCAGAATGCCATGTAAAGCCAGACAGTGCACAGAGACCCATACAAGGCACTGGAAAACACCCCAATTAAATGAAAATAACCATCCCCATTAAGTGGCAGCAGTCATTGCTTAAGTGCTACCCAGGGAGGTTTCCTAATTGAGAGCAGAGGAAGTTCAGCACATCTTAGGCAGTGGGTTATTGCTCAGACATGAAGAAAAGGGAAGAAAAGGAAAATCAGAAATACAGAGACGAAAGCATTTCAGTCTAAAGCTGAAGGTGTTCATTTTTGTTAGATAAAACCAGAGCAGGGCTGGGGATCCACCCAATTGGGGTGTCTTGCTCTCATCATCCATAGGTCAGGGTTTTGCAGGGACTGGGATTAAATGTCCCTGTTTTTCCACTTGTTTGCTTCCAAGTGGGGAAGGAGCAGGACCTGAGTCCACCTGCTGCAGCTGGACATTTAACCCAGCCCAGGCTGGACCCCAGCCCTGCAGCCATGCTCTGGCTCTGCTGGTTCTCTGGAGCCCAGGGCAGCTCAGAAGCACCTTTTCTTCAGGGACAATCAGGACCCCTGTGCTCTTTCTAAATCCCCTGGCCCTAGGAAGACTCTGGCTTTGTCAAGATAACGTGACTATTTTTTTTCCTTTTCCCTAACCCAGCAATTCCTCTTTCTTTGGAAGAGCTTTGGCCTTTAAATGAAGATGCATGCCAAGAGAAATCCAGAGCTTGTTATCCAGACAATCTGTGGCACAGGCTGTGTGGTAATGTCCACCTCAGGTGAAGAATCAGATCCATCAGTGTCTGGATACTCAGGCCTTTTTTATCCTTGCAAACTCAGGGCTTTCCAAATCTTTAAGCCTGATCAGAGATAGAGCACTACAAGAGCTTACTTAAATCTCAGCAAGCAGAAGAGAGGGTGAGGGCGAGAGAGCTCACATAAAATAAAGACCACTTTTTGAAGATAAAACATAACTCCAGGTACAAGGAAAGCCTTTAGAGAACAGAAGAGATCTTTGTCAGGAATGTATCTCATTTAGTCCCATTGTTTCACTGCATGCTTTGCAGAAAGCCAGCCATTTATCTTGCCTTTTTTGCACAGGTTTTGGGTTTTTTGTTTTTTTTTTCCCTCTATTCCCGATGCCAGTTTCCATTTCATTAGGAAATGAATCACTGATGAGGTGCTAGTCCTGTCTCCCTGAAAGCAGGCCTCAGACACAGGCTAATCAGGGAAAAGAAAAGATACAGTCTTGTGACCTGAAACCTGAATGCTTTTACAAGTACAGTTTTATTTCTCCATGTCAGAGTACCTGTGGTTAGATACCTTCAACACATGTTGAGGTTTCAAAGAGAAGTGCAAAGGGCAGAAGAATTCCTAAATTTCCACACCATTTCCCCTGTGGGCTCTGTGAGCTGAACCTTCCTGGTTCACAGCACATTCCTGGAATGCTGTACCCGTGTCACTGGAAGCCTCAGAGGGATGTCTCATTTTCACAGTTGGTGTACTGCACACACATTTGTTTGTGGAGTTATGTGCCCAGACAAGGAGACAATCACATCCCTGTAGCTTGAGTACCCCTGTAATGAGGCAGAATGCTGTCATGGGTTCTGCACAGAGAAGCTCCCAACAAGGCCATGTCAGCTTGGGCCTGACCTTTCCTTCAGCAATGATGCAGATCAGGATCTTGTCTGTGTCGTGTGGCTGCTCACTGAAAACACACGAGTTGTCATATACAGGACAGTCTACACTCAAACATCCTTCATCTGATGATCCCTGAATGGCCAAGTCCTGACCCACACAGCAATTAATTTTGGCTACTTCAGGTATTCCACAAGGACGAAGGAAGAGAGGGGACACCATTTTCCATCCCCTGCCTGAGCTCAGCCTCCACTCAGACTTGTATTGCCTGACACAAACTAAGCTGGTGCCAGAAATACCCATCTTGGTGCTTGAAAAATGTGTGTTTCCCAGGAACCTCAGTCTAATAAAATACAGTTCTGCCTACGACCCCAGTCTCTTTCAAATCCTCTGACAATACTCCTACATGACTATCATGATGCTGCACAAAGCTTCACAGCTTCCAGCTATGTTTTTTGTTAAATTTCAGTTAGATAGCCACGAAAGAAAACAAACACAGCATTTGCTTGTCCCTCAGCTTGTTTTAGGTTAAGATTTATAATGCACACAGTTATTTTACACAGCTTCTAAGTGACTAATCAAATGTTTTCTCCATTTAGAGAGCACATAGCATTTTGCAGAAATGTGCAGGATTGATTCTCTTAAGATGCTGTGTTAAGATGTAACCAAAAGTAYGTATCCTAYYGCCATCTGTTCAAASCAGTGTTATTTATYTCTTCCACCACCCACCCTYCCTCCAGGGGATCTCTGCTGTTAATGGGCCATTGAGGACTCACTGCAGGGCTGATAAAATTCCATCATCCCATTGGGAGAGGCTCCACCCAGGGGGAGGAGCCCAGCATTCCTACCTGGATAAAACCTGAGATTCAGGACACCAGCACAGCCCATGTTTGTGCTGGATTTCCCAGAGGAAGACCAGACCCATCTCAGCACCACTGGACCCTCAGAAGGAAACTACAGCCTTCTACAGGATCATCTCTGCTCCAACAGAATCACATTTGTCACTCCAGGAGGACTTAACTGGACTGCTGCCAGCACCCTGACCAACAGGGTGTCAGGTTGTATTMTGACTCYGTCAGTGTTTTCTTTTTGTTTGAYTGGGGTTTTTTTGTACTACTACATTTTTATTTTAATTTTGCTAGTAAAGAACTGTTATTCCTATTCCCATAAGTTTGCCTGAGAGTCCCATAATTTCAAAATTATAATAATTCAGAGGGAYGGGGTTTACATCTTCAAGGGAGKMTCCTGCCTTCCTTAGCAGACACCTGTCTTTCCAARCCAAGACAGATGTGCAGGAGTGGCACACACCACTTTCAATCACACCACCAAAACACTTTGGGAATTGTTGTGCTGGGAGTTGGATCAAACTCCTGCACAGATACAATTCCCATAAGGGCTTCATATTTTGGAGATCCAGATTTACTAACCAGCAGTCTGATTTTCAGAAGAGCAAAAAATCCAGCAGCCTTCTGTGTCTCCCTCTCCTGTTTTCTTCCAAAAAACAGTGCATGTGCATGACTTCTGTTCATTCCTGAAGACATGGAATATGATGCCTAAGCCCACCTGTTCCTAAAAATTACTTAAAATCTGAAGAAGTAATACACAGAGAGGTTGAGGACACCGAGAACCTGCTAACAGCATCACAGGCTGAGCATCTCAGGTGCTGGCAGTCAAAGCCATGACTTCAGGGATGACACCAGCAGTCAGGAGGAAGTCTGGCAGAGTGTATTTTCTATTCTTCTGCATGTGTATAATGCATGGTGCAGAAATTTTAAGTAAAGAGTTTGAATGTTTTCTGTCACTGACAGTTTTGTTTCCTCTTTATCTGTTTTCCCTGCTTGTGCTGGAGCAAGAGAGCACGCCTCCAATGTGCTGTGCATCAGCCCCCTGATTAAGTAGGGAACTTTTCTGTGTAGTAATTAATGTTGCCTAAGCTATAGTGAAGCCCAGCAAATCATTTTTATTTCAGTACCTGCTCTGCAACTCAGGGAAAGAACTCCTAGTCATAGTTAGACAGCATACAAACTGCTAGAAAAATCCCAGGTTGTGTACAGATCATTTATAACCTAGCCAGCCCAGTGTTTGCAGAGGGTTTTGCTCACTAAACATCTCATAAATCATTGACTTCCCTTAAAAAGATAACAGTAATTTCAAAGAGGTAAGTGGGATTGGTCTGGATCATTATGTTCTCCCTCTAGGGCAGGGAGTTGAAAGTTTTAATTTTCTTTCATCAATCTCAGTCACCACCCAAGGCCAGAGTGTGATGTTTGACTTCCTCTACTGGAAGCCTTGGTAAGAGAGATCTGAGCACCCTCCACAAAGGTCTTGAGCAATGCCAGTGCAGTTACTGCAGTTACTCAGGAATTTGTGTCCCAAGATGACTGCCTGTGACAGAGCACTGTGGCCCTGTGCCAAGGCCACCGTGGGACCAAGGCCTGAAGCCACCAGCAGCAGCGCCTGCTCTCTGCTTGTCATGGGTTCACAAATAAAGGGAGGGGAGCAGGAAGATGTCACTTTTGTGATCAGGACCTCCCAAACAAATCTCTGTGTACAGSCATTATACAGCACAGCCAGAATGATTTCAGAGTGGGTTTGGTATCATTAAATTCACTGCACACGATGTGCAGAGTTGATTTGTGCAGGGAACRTGTCTGGGGTTTCAACACATATGGCAACCCAAGCCATCCCTTCAAACTAGCTCAGTGACACTCAGGAGCTAGAAAAATTGTTCTAAATCTTTCAAATCTAGGCAGCAGAGAAAATATAGCCCCATAAACTCAGCTGTATAGYTCCTAGGGCAGGAGRGWTCCTCCTCCAAGGCAGCTGCTAAAGCTGCACTGATGCTCCCTGCACGTGCCATGTGGTGTGTAGCAGTCTCCCCATCAGGAAGATGGGGAATCAGGAAAAAGACAGTTAAGAAATACTGCAGAAGGTGAACTCCCACCAAACAGAAACATTTTACTCTGGTGCTGATGATGATGATGCCTTTTTTTTCCTCTCTGGGACAAATCTCAGCCAGATGCCTAAATAAGACTGAGTAAGAAATGATGACTATGAAATGAAGGCTCCTGGAATCTCACCTCAAGTTCACTGCTGGTGCTCTGATGTGCCACCATTCCAGCCACAACAACCAYAACAGAAACAAGGACAGCCCTGAGCTAAGCATTTTTTTCCTTCAATTAATCTAGTGGGTTTGCTTTTTGCAAAAAACTACACATCCCTGTAATATTTATTCCAAATATGCTAATTATTTAAAAGAATTATCTGAATACTTTGTATAACAAATTTTAAGTATGTGCATTGATTCTTTGTTGCTTTCTATTGTAGTCAACTTGTTTGTAGCCAGTTGTAGTAATTTCTTGGAGTGCTATGAGGAACATAGGAACTTTCTAATAGGAACTCTGCAGCAAATGAGATAGTGAATGTACCCTGTAGTCCACAACCTTATGTCAGAAATACAATAAAAGAGACAAGAAGAAGGCAGTTAACAGAGGAAGAAATACATTGTAGAGCCAGCAAAGGCTTGATGATGGCTTAGCTGGAGTGCCCACATGTTCTGGCAGGAAGGAGTTCAATACAGTCACGCCAGTGAGGTGCTCCAAGCCTGGAGTTTTAGAGCAAAATTGTCAGAAGGAGGTTCAGCACACTCACACATGGGATGTTCCAAGCCAGGACTMTGTCAGCTTTGCACCTCCTCATGTTGTGTTTCACATCTTCAAGCTGGAAAAGAAGATGCCACATTCATTTACCAAAGGACAGAGCAATTCAGAGCACAAAACGTTGGAAACCTCTTCAGTAACAATTTGACTTSCTGCCAGCAGCCTGTTGCTGACACACTGTACCAGCTGTGCCAAGAACCACTTCTGCAGGCAAARGGAAAATTGGCACCAAATTAATTGCTTTCTTAATCCTTCTAGTGCCACTGCCAACAAAGACAGTCCTGGTTTTAGTTCTGGATTTAGTTCTGGATCCCAAACAATTGATTTCCTGTGTGCCACAGAAGGCAACTGGAGTGACAGAGTGCAAGCAATGAGCAAATCACTCAGGCCCAAAGCCCCTTTCCCAGGCTCTAAACAAGATCCACACATTCTGCATCCTTGCAGATACTGGACTCACTGACAACTGTGCCTGAGGATGCCCAGACAGATGTGGCAAAAGGAGATTTGAGCAGTGCAGAGTCACAGGCACACAGCAGCTACACACCTTGCAGGGATGCAGGACTTGCAGGAGGGACCAAACTGCAATGGTCTGMTCTTCCCCAGCTCCTGCACAATTAACATTCTCAGCACTCTCTTCAGGAYACAGAGTTCAGTTATAGTTCAATGGGAGTATCACAGACTATTYAAATAAAATGTATTTCAATAAAAGGAAATTCAATCTACAGAAGAGATTTTAAAAGGTGGGGATGTGTTTCTTAGAACTGGTGTTTCTACCTTTCTAAACTGATGATCTGTCCTCTTTAAAATAAAATAGTTTAGTATTTTTTTAAAAGGAGCATATTATATTTAGCTGCTTTCCTAGATTTCCTTGTAAATTAAACTGAAGCCCTCAGCAATACTTTTCATCCTTTTGTTCTTTCCTCTCTAATTATACCACAGCACTAATTATCTTATGGGCAAAAACTGTCTATAGCTTGCTGCTGCTTCAAAAACTTAACTGCTGCTCCTCCTACTCTCTCATAGCTCATGARTATTTCAGTCAAAAAAAMCCCAAAAATCCAAACCCAACTGAAATGCAACAAAGAAAGCAAAATTGTGTTCAAGTCTTCTTTTCTAGAAGTTGCCTGCCTCCCTGGTTCTCAGCTGCTTGCTATCCCTACTGATTCCCAAAGTTTGATTCATGCTTATCTTTGAACTACAGCACTTCTCTAGGCTAKGAATGGTACCTGTGCTCTAAAAATCATGACACTTTCCTGATCCCTGATTCCCATTTTCATGATTGCTGGGATCTTTTCCTGCAGCCTTTATGTGGCTGAGTGGTCCACCTCTAGTGTAATCCCATCTGGAGTAATTTAACAGCAGTTGTCGATAGTGTAACCATGAATTTTTTCATCTGAGAAAATCATTGTAAAATTGGAACATCACAGAGTGCATTTCAGTGAAAATACCAGCTGGATGGTTTTAAGTATAAGCTCAATCACTGGTGTTTCTAAGGTTAAACCATGTAATGTCAGCTTATGGTCAATGGCACAAACCTATGCTCACTCCACAAAATCTGCTGTATTAAGAACCTCTGAAGAGAGACAAAAAGGGATCCAAACAAATTTTTCAACTCACCATGGAGTCAACTTAAAGCATTGATTAACAGAACCCTTGCTATCCTATCTACACCCATAAGTAGCTTAGTRAGACATAAAATATTCTGATCAGGGTTTTTACCTCAGTACTTTTTTATTGATGTTTTTACAAGAAAATACAACAGCATTATGCATAGAAAGCAGTCTGCACAAGGCCTTAATTTTGCATGGGCCCATCAAGAGCAACCTTCATTTATTTTGCATGTGTCACTGATCCGTGTGACCTTTAAACTGTCATTAAGCAGGAAAATTAAATACCCAGCAAAAAGCTTTGAAAGAACAATTCATTAGAAAGCRCTCAGTTTGTGCTGCACATTGTCACACACCTCTAATGGGAAGCTGCTGACATCTGCTAATGCCAGTGGTGAGCATTCCCAGCCCAGACCCATCCCAGACCCACTGCATCATCTTCCCACCACCCCAGAGCTCTCTCCCCTCCAAGGCAGTGGGATGCCCCCTCTCCACCTGTGTGCCAGCCACAAGGTTTGCTCTCTGCCCTGCTGACCAGCCTCCTCATTCTCTCAGAGAGGTTTGCTCTCTGCCCTGCTGACCAGCCTCCTCAAAGGCCATTCTCTCAGAGAGGCACAATGGGATGGCCCTGTGTTTTCTCCAGCTTGAATCAGAATGTTCATGTGCTTCTTTTTGCTTGATTTCTGCTTTCAAGGACAAAGTGCTCCTTGGMCTCAAAGCCATTAACCCCTTCCCCAGCCCTCACAGCACATGGCTGGGAGTGTTCCTGCCTCCCTTTGTCACATGCCCATGCTCCTGGGGTCATTACACAGGGCAAGAGAGGCAGACCTGGAGCACAGGGCTGCTTTATGGGCAACCAGGTTATTTCTGTCCTGTTTTATCTCACTTTGCTTTTAAAAGCCTTGCCYAGAGCAAAAGGCCCAGAGCCAGCACCACTGGGAAGACCCAGCAGCACACAGGGATCTCCTCCATGAGCACAGGCAGGTCTCAGACAGACATTCCTGTGACATCCAGAACAAGAGTGTCTTCCCCTGGCCAACAGTGACCCCTTGGTGACATTGCTCAGTAATCAGCAGAGGCTCTGGGGGGAGGCGGATTGTGATCATTAAATTGTAAATCCCTTTAAATGCAAAGATCAAAGGGAAAGTTTCAATCCTATGACACATAATTAAAAATGCGGACGTGAATGGCTTTGATTCATGAATGCTTATGTACTTTTAAATTGTTGCCAGGGAGATCAGGGCATGAGAAAATTAAAAACCATTACGCTTCAAAAGGATAAATGATTTTCACAGCTTTCTAACATTATTTCCTGTTGCGCAGATTTTTGTGTGTTTTAACATTTTCCCCGCCCTGCCTGGGCAGATTAGTTCTGAAAAATGTTTTCCAGAAAATGTTCAGAACTCAATGAGATTAAAAGGAGATTAGTGAACTTGTTGGTTGGAGAGTTCCCATTCATCCCTAGTGGCAAACTCTTGGGGCAGTTAAAGAGGAACCCCACCACACATTTTTTCCCTTATTCCTGCATTCTAATTTAAAAAGCTGTGACCTTTTAATTCATTATTCTTTTTCTAATTGAGCCAGTGCAATGCAATATGGCACAGGCCATAAGCCAAATCTCCCTGAAGTTAAAGGAAATATTCCCAGGACTATAGTGATTTCAATCTGTTTGTTTAACCTTTCTCACTTGTAAAAGTCAAARCACTTAACTGAAAGGAAAAGGCTGTTTCCTATTTCACAACTAAAAATTGAGACACACAAAGTGGACACGATTTTCAACCATMTCACCACAGATGCCAAAGTGTAGAGCTACACTTGCTAAGAGGTAGCAAGCTACAACAAATATTTCTACTTCTGATCCATGGTGCCTCAGGTTTGCCCAGATTCAACATGTCACTTTAACACCACCAACTGGCTCCTGATAAATCCTTTGAAGTGCTTTAAAATCACCCCAATGTCACCAGAGACAAGCAATTAATTTCTCAGACAGAAACATATTGCTGAAATGCAGCTGGGAGTTGGTGGCTGCAGTGAACTCATGGACAGCAGTTGCATTCCTGGGCTGAAAGTACCTGTGAAAACAAACCCAAACYCCTYAGTTCTGAACTTMCRTTGCTTCTYARCCACTGTCAGCATGGAGGGTGAGGATGATCAGGTGAAATCCTGAAAGCTGTGCTGTACACAGCTGGACATGAGTTTTCCCCCTCCACTCCCTGTATAGCTGGTGGAATACAGGATGATTTATCTCCTCTCCCAGCACCTACATCTTCAGATGTCTCCACAACATGTAAGTGATGTTGGTCTGCAGTTGCACAGGATGAATCCCACTAGCCAAACGGTGCACATTTGGGATGAAGGGCTAGATCCAGCCCCAGAACCACTGCAGCTCTAAATACACAATTATCCCATTGTGTTCCCATGCTTTTGAGTTTTGGCACTCCACTTCCAATAAAATAAGGTTCAGCTGAAATTCATCTGCATGAGGCTGACTTGCTCCTCACTCTGGCATTGTTCAGCTTCCAGTCAAGTCAACCTTCACAAAATTTCCCCTGAGGGGGAAAAGCCAGAGACAAAGCAGCAGACTTAGAGAGCACTGAACAGTTCAGCAGGTATCTGATGGTGAAAGGAAAAWCCTTTTGTATTTACTTCTGAACATATGAATCAGACATTGTTTCTGTTGGAGACTGGGCTGTTTCCAGAGTGTCTCCACAGTGGCAGCCAGCTGAGGTTCAGCATAAGTGCCCATCCCAAAAAYGCACTGATGCTTTGTTATCCCCTGTGCTGACTGAGATAGCTCCAGGAAGCAGATCCCTACAATAAGATATCTATTACCCTTCTTGTAATGTGTCATATCTAATGTCTGAATAGCAAATAGGATGGCAAGAATTTATCCTTTTTTCAGTTGGCAGCTGTTCAAGAACATACTGTTTTTGTTCTTTCTTTTTTTGCCATTATTGGATCAATAATGTTGCAACATAATTCTCATTCTTCAGATTTCAGTCCAAAGAAGATTTTCTAGTCTCAGTTTCTTTGTCACACAGACCATAACTCTTAATCCMTTTACTGCAAGGCTTAGATCAGTAACTTGCATTTGACTAAGGCAAAGGCATCTGGTGTTGACTTGAGAACTATAAGAAATAAGAAGYAGTTTATTCTATACTTTTTAAGAAAGTGTCCTATTTTTATGTGAATTTAGGCCTTTCTCCACTAATGCTGATGTTCCAATCAGCATTTGCTACGTGAAAGAACAAAATTTCTCATSTTCAAGCACCTGGATCCTCTTGTAAACCTGGTTCTTGAATGCTGTCTTCTCCCACACAGCTTTGTAAAATGACTGTCCTGTCTTCAGGGAGCAAGAGACCAGTTCCTCTGCAGGTTTAAATGAGCTCTGATTCGTTTATAAAGTAACAAARAKAAGTCARTGCWACCWAAAGAGACTTCAGGGCCCTGGGATCAGGGCAGCAGGATCAKGMGCACAGGTMSTGGTTTCCTTGRTTCTTCTGTTAACAAYAAATAAYATTGATAGGAAGAGGCAGATCCATCAGGTCAGTGGGTGTGGCTCTGAGACTGGTGTCAATGGAAAAAAAATTGGGGTTTGTTGACCTTGGGAGGTTCCACTCAACACATGATCTACTGACAGCTGACAGAGCTCCAGCACAGGAGCCCCTGTGCTCACTGCCAGAGCACTGCATGAGCCTGGAAGGGAGAAGGGCACAAAGCCAGGCTGGCCACTGGGTGGAGTGCCAAAACCTGAGGAAAGGAGAGCTAGAGGGATCACTCAGAATGCTCAGTGTACCACACCTGAATTATTTCTGCACCAGTGTGCACAGCATGAGGAACAAGCAAGAGGAGCTTTGGCMCARTCCCAGAGATGTGACATCATTGGCATCAGTGGAACCTGGTGGGGTGGGTTCTGTGCCTGGAGTGCCCTGCTGGGAGGTTCCAGGCTCTTCTGGAGGGATGGGCAAGGCAGGAGAGGCAGAGGAGTGGCACTGTGTGCAATGGAAGGGTTGGAATGTCTGGAGCTCCCAGCTGGCARTGGCACAGTTGAAAGCCTCTGAGTGAGAATCAAAGAACAGACAAATATTAAAATGTCCCCATGGGAATCTGCTCTGGAGCTGCCAGCCACCACAATGATGTCCATGGATCCTCTGAGGAGCTAAGGCACACCTTCAGAGCAACTGCCCTTGTCCTTATGGGGGACTTCAACTTGACAAAAATTAACTGGGAGCATCACACAACTGGTACAGCCCATCCTAAAAGGCTGGATGAGAACTTAATGGAACAGATCCAAAGGGACTGGAAAGATGCCCTCTCTGATCTACTGCTTATCCACAGACAGGATCTTGTGAGCACAGTGGAGATTTGGGGCTGTCTTGGCCACAGCAATCACAGAGCAATGGAGTTAAAAATCTCTAGACAGGAGGAAAAGTGCCAGCAAAAMCTCAGCTGTGGACACGAGGAGAGCAGACCTCAGGCTGCTCAGGGAATTGGTGTGGTCCCYTGGAAAAATGTTTTGGCAGGTGCTAGGGTCCATCAGTGCTGGCCACCCGTTAAACATCACCTCCTAAGGGCAATTCCCAAAKGTCAGGAGTCAAGCTGSTGAGGCAGAAGGCTGGMTTGGCTGAACAGGAATCTTCTCTTGGAAATMAGGTGRRAAAGGAAGGTGTGTGGCCAGTGGAAGCAAGGTCAGGTGACATGGGAAGAATACAGAACACTGCTCACCACTGTATTTGTGCAGCCAAACTCACCTGGAGTTGAAGCTGCCAGGACTGTGGGSAACAATAAAAAGAGGTTTTTATTGTATTAATGGCATTAATGTGTTAAAATCCCATAGCCTGTTCCAGGATGGGGATGGTAACCTCACAAACAGGGACAGGGACAAGGCAGAGGTGTTTCATGCTCTATTGGTCCCTGTCTTCAACACAAATAATGGACCAAGGGCATCTCAGTGCCCTGAGCTGGAGGACCATGATTACAGGAATGATCAATTCCCAGCTGACCCTGAACTTGTGTGGGATCTGCTGCTCCAGCTGGATCCCTACAAATCTATRGGGCCAGGTGGGATTCATCCAAGAATCCTCAAGGAGTTGCTGATGTCATCACAAAACCTCTCTCAATGATTTTTGAGCAGGAGAGGCCCCAGCTGACTGGAAGCTTGCAAACATTGCCCACTTTTCAGGAATGGCAGGATAGATGACCCTGGGAAGTACAGGCCTGTCAGTCTCACTTAGGTGCCTGGTAAAGTTATGGAGCAGATTATTTTGGGAGGCACTGAAAACACCTGGAAGACAATGCAGTCATCAGTCACAGCCAGCACAGCTTCATGAGAGGAAAGTCCTGCTTATCAAACCTGCCTTCCTTTTGTGACAAGGTAGCACACCTGGCTGATCAAGGGAAGCCAGTTAATAGAATCTTTTTGGATTTCAGTAAAGCTTCCAGCAATGTCTCTCCCAGGAGAGTTCTGGACAAAATGTCCATCCCACAGATGGATAAATATGTCATGGGATGGGTGAGTTCATGAGTCAGACACAAAGGGTTACAGCAAATGAGGTGACATCAGACTGGGGAGCTGTGACCAGGGAGCTCTGCAGGGCTTCATCCACAGCCCTGGGCTCTGCAACACCTTCATAAATGATTTGGACACGGGACTTGAACAGATACAAAGTACGCTTGCAGCTGATAGAAAACACACAAGAGAGGCCCTGCAAGAGACACCTTGACAAAGCAGGGGGCTGGGCAATCACCAACCCTATGAAGTTCAACAATGGAAAGTTGTGGATTGTGCAGCTGGGACGGGGCAGCCCTGGGTGTGTGCACAGCCTGGGGAAGGAGATGCTGCAGAGCAGCACCACACAAAGGCACCTGGGGCTCCTGGCTCCTGGCCAGTGGCATGTGAGGCAGCAGTGCCCTGGAGCCAGCAGGGACATCCCTGTCCTGGGGCACCAGGCCCAGCAGKGCCAGTCCTGGCGAGGGGATTGTCCTGCTCTGCTCTGGGGCAGCCTCACCTCCAGGGCTGGGTGCACATTGGGGCAGCACAGGGTAAGAAAGAGATGAAACTATGAGGGAGTGTCCAAAGGAGGCCACGGGGACAGGGAAGGGCCCTGAGGGGAAGCCCTGTGAGGAGCTGTGAGGGCACTGGCTCTGCTCAGCTGCAGAGGAGGAGACTGAGGGGAGCCTCATTGCAGCCTGCAGCTCCCTGGGGAGGGCAGAGCAGGGGCAGGCACTGATCTCTGCTCTGTGTGACAGGGACAGCAGCTGAGGGAATGGCCTGGAGCTGTSTCAGGGSAGGTGAAGGTTGGATGKCAGAACAGGTTGTGCCCCCAGAGGGTGGCTGGGCACTGGCACAGGCTCCCCAGGGCAGTGGCTGCAGCACCAAGGCTGGCAGAGCTCAAGGAGCATTTGGCCAATGCTCAGGCACTGGGTGAGACTCTTGGGGATGGGGCTGGGCTGGGCCAGAAGTTGGATTCAATGACCCTCGTGGGTCCCTTCCAGCTCAGCGTGTTCTGTGATTTCTGTCATCACTTCCATCCCTCGCTCAGCCTTAAAGCCGGCAGGCTGGCAATTASTGAAGGTGATCTGAACTGGGAGACRCCCTCTCATTCATGTGAATGTCCCCCAGGGAAGGAGCTGATAAAACTSCACACCACAAAGATTGCCTGGCCCAGTTCAGGGCTCTCTGTAATCCCTGGACCCAGATACACAAAATATTTGGTTTAAAGGGATTCACTTCACCTGAGACAAGGTATCCAATTTCACCCTTTTTTCTTCAAGCTTTTTGTCAAGTGTCTGTATGGTTCTGCTTGGCACTTCTTGCCTTCAAAAATAACATGATCCTTGTAAAAGAAGGGAGAAGGGCGCTTTTACTGCACCCCAGATGTGCCTCAGGCAACCTGAGAATCTGTTTGGCACAGATTCCATTCAGGTCTCCTTCCTCTCAGACACAGGATCACAGAGTATYCCGAGCTGGAAGAGGCCCAGGAGGACCACGAAGTCCAACTCTCAGTGAACAGCCCACAGAGGGCTTGAACCCTCAGCCTCCCCACTATGAGCACCTTGCTCTGACCAGCTGAGCCAGCCTCAGGGTAATGATGTAAAAAGGGAGAAGGTCAACAGCAAGGGKGACTTTGTCCCTCACTGAATTAAGAGCTGAGGCTGGGAAAAGTGTGAAGGGAGAGAGAGGAGTCCCAGCAGTACAATTCTCTCCTGCAATTCTCATTTCTGTTGATATCAGCTTTGAGAATTAATGTAAGAAAAGCACGAGTTCTGTTTGCATATTGGCTTGCAAAAGCAGGAGACACAGATTCAGCTCAAACAGATGTCAGGACAGTGTCCTACACCATGAATCAGTCACCATGCCAAGTACTGAGCTATTCCCTTTCATCCCCATGGTCAGGATCTGCCTCTTACCAGGACTAATAGCAGGAGCAGGCAACAGCAGCTGTTCTGATTTCCAGCACGCTTCAAAACAGGGGCAACAGGAAACCTCACAGCTGAACAAAATCCTTTGCTGTTTGTTTTTATTTCTGATCTAATTTCAGCATCAAAACAGTGAAGTGGCATTCAAACATTTAGGCTGATTCAGGGGCTGGTGGTGTGACTTCCTTGCTCAGTTCATGTTCATGTCCCAGTAATGATCACCTTTGTCACGGGCACATCACAAGGCCAAGCTCACTGCAAGCCTTCGGAGAAGGAAAAGAACAAAACCAATGAATTCAAATAGTGTTTATAATTAATAGATTTTATAAACTCCTGGACTGTTTGCAGCAGGAGTAAATGTGCTCAATTTGCTTTGCAGGACAAAGATTACCACAGTTCCTGACAATAGTAGCACTTAATCAGCACACTGAGGAAGGAATTATTTTCAAATGGATAGGTGGCCAGATGGCAAGTGYTCTCTTTTTTCAAAGACACCTGCATATTTGAAGCAATTCTCTTCCWTAACACTCTCAGCCTCACCAGGGCTGGGACCATTATGAAGGGGAAGATGAAGAGGAAATCCTCATCCAGAGATCAAAAAGCTGAAAACTGCCTTTTCTGCCCTTTGGAAATTATACTGGGAGTTGAGAATATCYCTTCTCACCTACTGGAGTGGTTGGCAACTGAGTGCTGACTGTGTCACAAAAGACTCCCAATGCACTCTTCTGTGCACTTTTCAAAAGAAATCAGTGTTCTCCATGTTCTGCAGGTCTCCTTTACTGAACAGCCACTTAGCAACACCCTCCTCCTGCTCAGCTTGTCCTTGAGTTGGAGTGGCTGCTTTATACCAGGGTAGAGAATGTGTGATAGACAAGTTTTGCAGAAAGTCTGAGYTCACTCAAGTGCTGAGGCTCAAGAGATTGCACTCATCTCCTGACTGCATCACTGGCTGCCCAATGACCTCAGCTCCACCATCCCAGGGGCAGTGGTGGGAGTTATCACACAGCTACTTGTGTGCCAGAGACAAAAAAAAAGCTGGGGGTGAGCAGAGCTGGAGAACAGTGAAGCATGATTACTAATAGCTTGCATGATTATTCCCAAACACATGCAGCCTCATAATATTGCCTTCATTTGGCATAACACTGCCTGGAAACACCAAGAGGAAAACACTGTTTTGCTCTAGTGTTTTATTGATAACCAGAAGGGGAGATACAAACAGAATATCTGCATTGCCCCAGCAGACAAACAAAACCCCAAGTCCCACAGGTAATTACCATCTCCTAATTGGGTTTGAAAACAGGAGATTTGAGTCTGAATGCATGGAGTTTGCACCAAAATGAACAATTACTTGTCTGAGGGATTCAGTGGTTTCAAAACACAACAGGAAGAGACTGAAASTGAGGCTGAACTGAGGCTTTAACTGAGTTTGCTGAGAGCTCACACAGACCTCCATTAGCAGCTGCTTCAGTCACTAGTGGGAGTCAGAATTCACAGTCACCCCCATTGTCATTTTTATCTGCCACTCTAGGCTCATTACATCAGTTTAACTAATGGCAATTAATATGAAAATTAAAATTGATAGCAAAATTAAGCACTTGGAAGGCAGTCAGTGCTCCTGCATGACTCTGGCATGCCTGATTACTGCTGGAACAATGCCCCTGGCAAAAGCTGTCTGGGCCAGTCCTGGAGCAGCCCCAGCCTCCTCTGCCCTGGCCCCTGTGTCTGGGAGATGATGCTCCCCCTTCTCCTGTGGRGTTCACTCTTCACACTTCTGTCTGGCAGCCCCATTTGAGAACTTCCCAGAAGCTGTGACAAAGTGGTCCCCTAGTTTGCTAYTGCAGAGATCAAAACCAGGCAGGAGCTGTCTGAACACCAGCACTGAGCTCCTCAAAAAGTCAGGGTTGCTGCCAGCAGACAGTCACAGTCCTACACCTGGCACAAGAGGAAAGCAAAACTCCCAGACCTGTCCGTGACCTGGGGGTTTCATTTCAAAATACCAAACCAAATGCTTGATTATTCAGTTTGTGTAATGCTTTAAAGGCACAAGCTGTATCCCAGAGTTTAAAAATCATTATAAACCAGGTTCTAATATCTTCCAGCCTTCATTCAGCAACAGTTTAAGTGTAATTTGCACCAACATTACTGTGACAACAGCCTCTCACCACCCGCAATGTCCCAACTTTCCAGCCATGACATGCAGCTCAAAACTCATCTAGTTTTAAATGAGCTGGCAGAATTAGAATTATCCTCTAGATTTTCCATTACCAAGGCACCAGACACATTTTACAGACATCCTTTCAGCAAGGGACTATGTCAGTTTACTGATACAATAATCAACATAAATCTGCAAAACACTTTTGCTGACATTGTTGATAGGGAATAAAACCTGTGTTTGAAACACGCTCACCCTCATTCCCCCAGTGCAGCTTATCTGGGCTTGCTTGGCAGAGAGGATGCTGTGATTTTATGCCAGTGTGTCCAATTCTMAATTGACACCTGCTGTGTCTGAGGGGAGCTGTAAGTGCCTGGTGCCCAAGAGCCATCCTTGCACTGCCTGGGCTGTAACTACCTCCATCATATTCTTACAAATGGCTCCAAGCAGAGAAATAACATCTGTATTGATCTAAAGAACATTTTATTGATTAAAGACTTCAGAAGAAACCATGTGAAATGCAGGCACATTATTTAACAATGTCTTTCCAGTACCTGTGTTGGAAATATTGGAACATGAAGCTGTTAAATTTTTGATCAAATAGCTCCCACTGAGATTGCTGCAATGATGTAAAGTCAAATTGCTGAGCTGTGGGGTTCCCCACCCCCCMCTCCAGTCTCTTCTAGAGGGGGAAGGGAAAGATCTCCAGGTTAAAAACTCTTTCTGGATACTGACACAGAGAATAAGACAGGTTGAAAGTGCATCTCCAAAYTGTCTGCAGCAAGGAGGCACTCAGGTCTGGGGCAGGAGACGAGGGATTGAGTAACACTTTGGGAAGGACAGCTTGGACACATCTCCCCTTGCCTGCACTTTAACAGCTCTCAGTGTGTTTCATGTCAAATTAAAAAGCCATTGTGTCACGTGGAAGGGCCATCCATCTTCAAGGCTTTGTACTGAATCTTGCAGGTAGAGGAGGAGGATTTGGAAGAGAGCCCTGGGAATGGAGGGCTGTCAGAGTAAGCCCGAGATCCCTCACTTGCCTCACAACTGTCTCCAAGGGTCCCAGGGGCTGAGACCCCAGACTCTGAAGTTCTGGCCTGTCCAGGGTGGGGGGGAAAAGCCTGCCAGAACTTGCAGGTGTGCTCACTGGACCAGAGACTGGGAACAATGGACTGGGCCGATGTTTGCTCTGGTTTGTTCAGTTCCTGCTGTGTGGGTCGGAACGACCCCAACCACTGCACTGCCCACACCATGGACCATGGCCAGGTGCAGCTGGTTTTGGAGCCACAAGTGAACAAAGAACAGTGGCAGCTCCGTGCAGCCAGGCAGCCCCCACCTTGGCCAAATGCCTCTTGCTTCGAGAAGACCTATAAAGACTCTGAACTTCGGGACCCATCCCTGTGCACACCCTACAGATGAAGACACATGTATGGGCTCATCGCCTCGAGGATTTGGCTCTTTCCATGGTAGCTATTGATCCCTTTTCCCCTTTTCTCTCTCCCTTTCTCTCTTTTCCTTTTTTCTCTCCCACTATCGCATAACTGTTGTTGGCACTAGATAAAGTGCATTGATGATGATTTAAACTGGTTTGTCCCTGTGCTGTGTCTTCTGCGCTCTGAGATCCCCTAAAAGAACCTATCAGGACTCTGCAGGCTGCTGCAGACCCTGACAATGGCACACGAGCAGCAGTGAGAAGTTTAAAGAAGCCCCATGGGCAAGCAGGGACAAGTGTTTGCAGGTACAGCATGGAGCAGGAGAMACTTGGCTGCAGGCACAGGGGAGCAGCATAAGGCTGCTCCTGGCAGCAGCTGACAATTCACAGTTCAGTTCATGCCTTACCCTCCTGCTTTTCTCCTGAAGAGAGAGTCAGAAAACACTCTGGCAGGAAATAGGAAATGTAAATAAAACACAGCACCCTCTTGGGAAATCCAAATGCAAAGGCTTTCAGACTCAGTCTCCACACAGGTCTGGACTCCCCAAGATTGTGGGGCCTGTTCTTGTATGAGAAATCCAGAATCAATTATTTTTATCATTGATGTTGTGTTGTGAGGGGAAAGATACCACAGAAAGTGATGAAAATCTGTATCAGGAAAMTGGATGAAAGCAATGTTTGGGGGACAGAAAAGAAAGAATGTAGTATGATCCAGGATTCTGACATTGCTCAGTGAGGTTTTGGCACATATATTACAGATAAATTTGGGTGTTTACAGTTATATTTACTGTAAGCAGAGGGAATCGTAGTGATTTTGATATCATGGGAAAGCTAATGTAGATTTTTTTATGTGTATCAGTTGGGAGAGAAACCCAGTCATCATAGAGGAATGTGAGGGATGAAAACCTTGGTAAAACTGGTGAAGCCAGCTCCATAAAGATGTTTTTTCTGTTTGGTTTTTCCTATCTCCCTTCTGTAGTTTTAGACTTTCCTCTATTGAAGAAACCAAGATGAATGATGCTTGATTGAGTGAATCCAATCTAGACAGGCAGCTGAAGGAACTTTTTTCTGATCTGGCATTTTCTATGCCTGATGGAAATCAATACCACGTTCCAAATGTTACCTTTAAAACATCTCTTGCCAGGCTGAGATGGCAGAAAGCAGTGCAGGAGCACACAGGGAAAGGGGCAGGACCTGAACTGCAGCACCCCTTCCTCCAGGGACTCCTCCTGGTCTTGGGTAAATCTCCACACATTGTTCCATACCAGCATTGTGGATTTAATTCAGCATGGGACACTCTGCCCTAGCTTTGTTAGCAGGCCTAATTTGTTGATTAAAAATATCACAGAAACATTTTTACCAGGGCTGAAAAGAATTTGTTTTCCCAGGCTGCACACTGTCTTTTTAACTCTTTATCCCAAAGCAAAGAAAAGCARTTGGCTCATGTTTTTTCTCTTTACATGCACACACCTATTTAGCTTTGCACACACACACTTCCCAGTTTTGCTTTGCATAAGCAACAATATTATTTTTTKAATTATCCTTTTTCACTGACTATTTGAGAGTTATGTAATTAATATTTTTATATTCTTTCATATTGGTATTTTCAAGAARTAAGAACGTTTCACACAAATTACCTCCCAGACAGTGCCAGAGGACTCAGAGGGCAGGACCTGAATATCAGAATGCTTTGGTGACGTGCAGCCCCTGAGGAAATGGCTGGGTCTGGCAGTGAGAGTGCAGGAGACCTGGAGAGATTCCCCTGGGTGCAGCAGAGCTGAGGCACCTCTGCAGCCTGGCAGGMACACAGACCTCACCTGGGGATGTTCAGACACATTAAGGGTTGAGGGAAATGCAAATTGTGTGTTCAGAGCATTTACAGACCAAACTGATGCTCTCCTGCTCCTGSAAGGAGACTTTTTCAGTTAGTCACAGCTCATTAACTGCTACCATTGAGTGCTTCTTATTTTAACTCCTTTGATCTAATTCAGACTGGGATTTTTTTTTTCTTTGTCAGCATTCGGCCAGAGTGTAAGTTTTGGCTTGGTTAATGAAATAGATAGCTAATTTACATTATTGGCTATTATGGACACCTAGAAACATTCAGGCAGTCCAACCACTCAATGGTTCTTTTTCACYTGAAAGGTCAAAACCTCTGAACCCAACTCAGACCAGTGGTGCCATGAGTCAAATGTCATAAATTGAAGACTTCTATTAAATAAAGAKAAATTAGCTGCATAAAACCTCACAGTTCTTGTTATCTTTAGTATCTCCTGCTGCTTCCTCATGATTGAAAGGCAATTTTGAAAAAGTCATATTAAATTGCATAGAGCRTGATGTACTCTTAGTTCTCTTGACTCAGGAAGATTCAGGTTGACACAAGGGAACAAACACATGGGAAAACCCTGGGAATCCTCAGGTAAACTCCTTGTTCTCCCACTGCTCATCCCTGGAGGATCCCTGTTACACAGCAGAACAAATCTGGAATAAGCAAAACTGACCAAGGACAAACATGGGTGATTGCAAAGGATGGAATCCCCAGCATTTCCACTGGAATTCTGTGGCACAAAGCTGACACTGCTTTGGTTCATTGTCCTGTCACAGAGGCCATGAAAGAACAACAGTCTGTCCATTGGAGGTTTTTCCTAACAGGAGCTCAGATTTTGGCACCAGGCTCAATCCCAGCATGAGGGATCTTGCTGCAGGGTAGAGTCTTGCACCACATGCTGATACAGCCACAATAAAGAAAAATATTMGAGTACAAATAGCCTTTGGAGTCCAGATTTTTAGAGGGAGAGTTTATTTAAAAAGCCAAAAAATGCCTCCAGCTAAATTCTTGTTGGTTTATATATGAGCTGGGGAAGTTAAATAATTGTGGGAAAGGTGGAGTCTGAGGCAGAACAATTGTTTTTATTATTTTAACTGTAACCACCCCAAACTMGTTTCCAGCTAATTTCATTGCAAGTAGGCATCTGGGATTTTATTGTCATCATTTTTAGTAGTCAAAAGTGCTTTTTCTATCCCACTGAAGCTTCTCCTSTGCCTCCTGATTTCCCAGAACACTGTAAATGTGTGACAATGCAACACAAGACTCTGAAGAGGCCATTACTTAAACAAACTGATGGGGTCATTTTCATTTATTTCATGACAACCTCCCCCACCCTTTGCCTTCCTTTGAGGTCATTTTTTGATTGTCTTGTTTTGAAGCCAGGCAATTTGTCCCACACTCTTTGCTGTTCATGGGCTAATTAGAATTTTAAAAGTAATTGAAAYACCCTTTGCAGTATGCTGTTAATTCCCTCCAGATTGCTGGGAACATTAGCTTCAGTGTTTGTTTATTTTAACTGACTCTAAAATATTAAACTGTCATGGTTTGGGAATGGTATTCTCCAGTTTAGTGCTCCCAATAAAACCACACTGCCACTTGCTCTCTCTTCTTCTCCCACCCCTGCCCTGTGCCTGGAGAGGAGAACTGGAAGCACAACAGGCAAAGGTCAGGGGTTAAGATARGAACAATTTACTGGAAACAGCTRAGAGATAGGAAAAGGGACAGTAACAGCAACAATACCAAAAGTGTACAAAAGAGTGATTCACATGCAAAATGCTCACTGCAGAGCCCAAGCCAACCCAACCACAGCCASAGCACCCCAACTGCTCCCTCCAGCTCAGAAYTGGCATCACCCCACAGCTCCCAGTGCTCCCTGCACCACTGACCCCAAAACTGTTCACCCTGACCCCAAAGGAGCCCGTTCTCCCCAGGTGAGGGAGTCACTCTCCCCTGCCCCCAGCCATGCCTTGGGGTGGTACAGATCAACCTCTGGGTCCTGGCCATGCCCTCTCTGGCTACTGAAAAAAAACTGGCCAGGAGCAGGACATAAACACATTAGAGGTTGTACCAGACTTGGGATAATTCTCCTTTAACAGTGAATTCATTATAAAAGTAAGCAACCTACTTCATCAGCACTGGAGATGTGCACACCCAGGTGCAGCTGAGCCCCGTGGGGTCAGATCCCGGGCAGCAGCACCCTGGGCTCAGGAGCTTGGCCCTGGCACCTGAAGGGACCCAAGCAGGGTCACAGGGGCACCCAGAGAGCTCAGCTCATTGGCCCTGGCACCTGGAGGGACCCAAGCAGGGTCACAGGGGCACCCAGAGAGCTCAGCTCACTGTCACTGGCACTGGCTGGGGCAGCCCCTGCTGCTGCTGCCTGCCCTGTCGCAGGCACCAGGCACATCCTGCTCTCTCTCCTCGCTGCTCCAGGCCCAAGTGGCACAAAACAGGGGCTGGTTTGGTGCAAGAACCTCCCCTGGCATGAGAAAAGGCCCTGGCCTGAGCCCACAGACTGTTCCAGAAGAACCACGTGCCCCAGCACATAAAGCCTGAACTTCACCTGCTCTCCTGCTGCAGGACTGGGCAGGGATCCCAGGAGTGCCWCCAGCCAGGAGGGGCATTCCCCACTGTTGCAGTGCACCCCCACAGRTATTTCCATGTCATCCTGAATTTTTAAGCCTTCTGATAAGTCGTAGCTTAGAGTCAGTTTTCCCATAGTTTTTCATGTAAATAACAATGTTTTCTAACCAGCTTAAATGTTTACATTCTTCCTAGTGGGATGGATTTCCTTGACAAGAATGTGTATTAACCAGTGTGTGTGTGTAGAGGTGGGGAATTTCTCCACCAATTAGAACCTTTTCCTTTTTCTGTATATAATATCCCTGATTTTTAATAAAATCTCTCTTTTGTTTTCCCTCATGATTGCTCTGTCGTGCCATTCTTTCGTGTAGCAGTGTAACATTTCCACATTAAGAAAGAGTTTCATTTTACCTCTGAACTTTTAAAGAAGAAGAACCAGGATCCTCTATGCTCTTCTCACCCTAACTGGCCCAGTGGCAGCACAGAGGAACCTGCTGGATCTTTGAAATGTACCCCAAAAGCTGCAGCTGTTCCTATTGGGCAGCTTGCTGAAAAACCCTCCCCTGATCGTTGTACACTGAAGAACAAGCACAAAGTCTCTTGGTGCTTTTTGGGGTGCCTTAGCAGCTGTAAGAGGCTTCCCTGCACTGTGCATGGCTTTTGCTTTTTGTTTTGARTYGTTTGTTATTTTCTCTTTAATTAAAACCTCTTGCTTTYCAAAGCACACCCAATCAGCCGTCTCACTAATTATCCATAAGCCATTCCTGGGAGGTTGCTGGACACCCTCAGAGTGYATTGAACCCTTGTGGGGCTGAAAACATGCAGAAATTCAACAGCCCTGTGTCATCTGCCTGGTAGCTGTGGTGCCACCAGGAGCTCTGAGAGCTCCTCCAGGCTCCAACAAGGCTCTGCTGAGCAGCAGGGCTCAGCCAGCCCCTGCCTCTGACAAATGGGACAGTGTGACATGAAAGAAAGATTTCTGCAAGAAATCAAACATGRAAATGTTCTTCTATCTTTCCGTTATTAACTCGAATTCAAAATTACCGTATGGAAATTGTGTAAACAGAATTGGAARTAATAAAGATACAGCAGGAACCAGCATCAAGAATTTTGGACAGAATTTTTGAGTGGGCAAAAAATTAGCAGGAGTTTACAGGAAGGAATTAATATTAGAATACATTCAGAGTCTGCAGAGTCATTTCATTTACSTTTTTCTACATATCTCTCCAAAAAGAGGAACAGTTTTATGAGAAAAAAATCATCACTACCATACAGTCCTACACTTCACATACACCTTATTATTTGTGCAAACAAAAAGTTAGTGTCAGATTATCAGTAAAGATTTGACACCACTTTCCACAATGAGTATTAGCACAATTAAACAATGGAACTGTGCTTGTCAGAGGAGTGCCTGCAGYAGGCATCAGTCAGTGTTAACAAGCACTTCTATCTGTGTGTTTGCTTATTCATTTATGCTCTGATTAAGCCAGCTAATGAGAGCAGCTGCACCTGAGTTCATTCAGTCAAGGATCCTCTCTTCAGGACCATAAGTTGACACCCAGATATAAATAAGAATTAGGCAAATGTTGGCATTTCCCAAGTACTCTCACAGCCCCTGACCATTTTCAGCTCAAGGTATCTCCTGAATCTAATATAATTTATGTGTCTAGCAAGGCTCAGTAGATGTCTGCTCCAAATGCTGTGCAGGCTCTGCATCCCACAGGCTCTTTTTGCAAATGCAGTCTTTGGCAAGGAGTTGCACAGGCCCACTGACACTGTGTTTGTCTTGAACATCATTGCTACCATTTTTAATGACATCATTTTATTTCCTATCTATTCCTTTCATATATTCCTTTCATAAAAACTTTTTTTGGTTTCTTTTTGTTGTGTTTTGTTGTGGTTTTTTTTGTTTGTTTTGCTTTGTTTGTTTGGTTTTTGGGGCTTTTTTGCTTTATTATTTGCTCTTTTGGTAGCTATAGAGAACTCAGCTGTAATCTTTGTGGAATTCAAGCGTGCTCTGAATTGTGGTACAGTTTTTTGTACAGCTACACTGCTTCAGAACAATCTGCCTTSCTCACATAGCACCAGTTACATCACAGTGGCTTTACAGATGAAATGTCCCTGTAGCTGTGTAACCCTGCCTGTACTGGCAGCTGCTCTGACTGAATCACATCTTTGTGACCCATTCCCAACTGAAATGAGGCATGAGGCACTACAGAGGCCAGGCAAAGCCAAACTCTCATTTCACTGTCTAAAARCACCAGCTTGAACCAACCAGCACTGCTTCATCTGAGCCTGCTGATGTAAGAACCTGACTCCTGCTCTGTTCATCTCAGTGCTTTTGTTTACCCAAAAGAGAGCTGTATCTGGGACTCAGACGCCCACCTCAGAGTGTCAATGAAGAGTTTTTAAACCACCAAGCACTGAAAGTTGAGAAACTGTTTTCCCCTCAGGTTTCCATGGTTACCATTCTTCCAAAGTGTAATTCCAGCCACTTATGTCAGTTTGCTSCAGGTGCCTCCCCAAGCTGTATCACCCCCCTTTGCATTAGTAAGTGTATGGCAAGGACAGCCAGTGTCACCCTCATTCCTGCCCCTGGTGTTCCCAGGCAGCAGCCAGGGCTGGCCCCGAGGTGCCCTGGGCACTGGGGTGACCAATCTTCCCCTGGGTCTGGCCAGGGGTGGCTCCTGCCATTGACTTCAGAACATGGCTTTGGCAGGTGGCAGCTCAGGTGTCAAAGGCTCACACCTGGCCTGGTGGGAGGCAATGAGATTTTGTCTATGGCTGAATCATATCCCAGCTGAGATGTATTTACTGAGGGCTTTATAAACCTGACATTTTTCAAGAGAGGAATAAGGCCATGGTAGCACCTCAGGCCCAGGCCAGTGACATCCAGAGCTTTATTCCATGTGCTCAGAGGCCTTCAGGCATCAGTGCACTTCTGCAAATCCAGTGCTGAGGCTCCAGGCAGCCTGRCAGGCTAAAGCCAAGGAAAACTAACTTTAAAAGCAGCATAAAGAACCATGAGAAACAAACACACAGCAGCTTGTAAAATGCACACTTTAAAATACACTTTGCAGACAGCAGAATAATAAGCCAGGACACAATAACTAAATATAAAAAAGTCCTTAGAACACCATAACTAAATATTAAAAAGTCCTTAGAACAGCTGAAAAAACGGGTCTGATGTATTTTCTAGCTGCCAGTTCAGATAATCTGGCAGTATCAGGAAGCACCAAGGAGACAGTGTGAGCCCACAGGAGCCTGTGGGGCAGAGGAGCACAAGGCCAGGCACTAAAGAGCAGAGCTTACAGGAACCAGTCAGTGCAAATCATGTGCAGGCACCAGGGCACCATGGTTCAGTGTCTGCAACACGTCTGGGGCTCCATCAGATGGAAAGCAAGAGCTTTGACAGATCAGTCTTCAAGATACAGAGCTAAACAATGATGCTTAAGAACTTAAAAACTCTGTTACATATCCAGGGCTGCAATCTGCCACCCAYCCCTCCCAGAACCAGGTGTCCCCACCTGGGAATGGAAGGGCACTACCCAAAGCCATCTCCTTATGAGGAACAACCATCCACAATCAGGCCAGACGTTCCTAAACTGAGATTTCATTTCAAGTTGCCCAGATTCAAGATGAGAGGCTGATTACCAAGCTGCTGTCAGCTGGAAACGAGCCCTGTGCAAGCATCTCAGAGTCTGGAGGCTGAGACAGTCTTAATTCATTTTTAAGGATCATGGCTTAAGGAACTCATTCAGACTGAAGGATGGCACATTACAGGGAAGTGAARAACACCATGATTAATAAACACAGAAAATTTACTTCCAAGCACTTTACTACACTYAGTTTGAAATGTTTTCTGTTCAGTCTAGCTGTGTTTATCTGCAAACATATAAAATGACGTTATATGTCCCTTCTGGTGGATAAAATGGTAAATAGTTGAGAGCATGCAAAAATAATCAGGGCAGCAAGTGGAAAAAAAAGCTCTTTTCTAYTAGAACTTACACATGGAACCAAGAAAAAGGCTAATTGCTCCCTGGGACCCTGTGATTAGCTAAATCTGACTTGCAAACAGCTGCAAGATCATGGTATCAAGGAGCGGGTACCTCTGTTTTCTGTCTCATTGGCTGCTTGAGACACATTTTTCCCGTGATCTGAGCTGATTGGGACTCTCATTTACCAATTAGAGGAGGAGAGTGAACAGGGAGGAACAGAGGATGATTTAAAATCTGCTCCTTGCTATTTCGAAACAACTGTGGACCATTCTCWTCCAAATTAAATCTGGCTGCTGGCTGGCAAGCTAGCTGGCAAGTGCCATCTCATTCCCTGAGTGCCAGAGCACATCAGCTGTGCATGTGCCATTTGTGGTCCATCTGCAGCAAACCTGATGTGCCAATTGATTTCAAGAGGGCTGGCAAGGGGATGCAGCAGCACAACCAGCATGTCACTGAGCTTTTCTGTCCTTCCCACCTAAGTACCACAAAGTTTGGGAATCCCATGGGACTGTGCTTTAAAACTTGGGCAATTTACACCATTGCCACATATCAGCTTTTGTCAGCAGGCCTGTGAGCAAACCCTTCTAATGGAAAAGTAGTGGCAATGAAAACTTTCCATTGTTTAAAATAGTTAGAATGGAATTTAGGAGTTCTGGCAGGTGATGCAAGAAGTGTTTGGTTTGTGTTTGTAGTCTTGAGCTGAGGCAGAGTGCAAATGAACTGAAAACAGCCTCAGAAAAATAGTTCAAACATATCAATTTAAAATGCACATCAACAGGAAGCCCCTGTCCTCCACTGGATATTCTTGGGCACAGACTCCTCACAGGAAAGCTTTAGGCCAGTTTCATAACCCTTATAATTTTAACATCTCTATCTTGGGAGGGAAGTAGTGCTTTGAGGAAAAGAAAGTCCTCTTCAAAATAACTTTTTTTTCCCAAATAATTGTGTAGTCTTATTTTTTAACTCATTTTACACAGAGAGAAATATCATGTTATGTTTTATGATGTCACAGATTTTTTTTCAGCATGGGCGAGTACTTTAGGTGGGTAATAGCAGAGGTAGCAATTCTGACCAAAATTACAGCTCACTCCTCTAGCYCTGGCACAGTGAATAGGTAAAGTGAGCTTAACACTCACTGAGGAAACAATAACCAAAGCCCATTTGGCCTCTCTAATTTGACCTAATTAATTTGTCCCAATACTTGGCATAGCTGGCAAATTCATTCCARRAGWGATTCAGGAGGAAAACTGTTCCTAKTTACCAGTGCAGATGAAAGTGAGCTGCCAGAGTTGCAAGGGGGAGCTAACAAGGCACCTGACTGAATAATGCTTGGAGTCAGGAGCTGTCAGTCTCCCGCTCTTGAGAGCTCTCATTTGAGAAAAGCACAAGCTCTTGAGTGCCTCTTGTCCTCAGTGATTGCATCTGCACTCCAGCACTGCCATCCTCCTGGAGTTTGACTAAGCCCCACGATCACTGAGAGCTTGTTTGCTGTTTTCTCAGCATACACAGGGTTGATCAATTTATTTTTATTTTTTCTTTTAGCCCTTGTTTGCCTTGCTGTGGCTGAAAGCAGTCACACAGAGATACTGCCTGCCATTGTCAGAGGGGAAATCATCTCAAACCCTGCTACCTGTAATGCTGGCTGTAGCTTAAGTCAAAAGCTGCAGCAAGTGGCCTCACTGCACAGCACTGAATTAAAATGTTGTGCTTATTCATAAGCTTCCTTRACATTAATATGAATAAAATGGCAAAAAGCCTATATTTTATATTCTATCATTTCACTCTGCATGACTGGTACTGTAACTTTGTATGCTCCCACTACACTCATACAGATTACACTTACAAATTGCCCCTCTGAATAAAGAGCACTGCACAGGGATGACAAGTATTGATTTTCAATCTCCTTCCAAAATGACTCTATCATCACAAGTAAGTCAGGCAATTTGCCTCACTTTACACTCCAGGCTATAGGCCTCAGATCACATTGACAGGCCTGATCCTTCAGGAGATGTTTAATTAGAAAAGAAATGAAAGGAATTACTGTAAATCAGCACTGAGCAGTGCTACAGAATTTGTAAAGCTCCTTCTTCCCCCCTGTGTGAGCTGACTTTATTCTCCTATCCTTAGTAGGAAGTTTGAGGTGGCTGTTTCACATAATTAAAACTGTGGTCTTTTCTCTGGGAAATATCTCACTGGTGTTTTCTCCTTCTGCCCCACGGCGAGGCCACAGCAGCCTCAGCAGGGCTCACCTTCCCCACAGCAGTGCCCAGGGGYCCCTGGCACTTGGCTCTCAGAGCTGTTTGAGCAGAGCTGTGACTCCTGTGCTGTGCAGGCGCATCTCAGCCTGYCCCTGCTGTGGCACTCMCAGGCCTTTGTGCTCCTTCTGCACCCACCCACGGCACCTGCACAGCCCCTCCAGATCAGGATCCAGGAGAAGCCACTGGTTACATCAATTCTTCCACAGACTGTAGGAGAAGGGAATGCAGGTGAGCTCACCCCTGATCAGTAACAGCTGTGTTAATTAACCAATGCARCCTCACCCCTGATGAGGCACAGCTGTATTCAGTAAGGTTGAGTGAGATRAAAGAGGGGATTGGCTGATGAGGGTAGGATTATATTGGAGGAGAAACCTTGAGGAAGAGGGAATGAGAGAATTATGAAGAAGGATCCTGAGGTGAGAGAATCACTGCTGTGAGGTGAGTGTGGGTCTGCAGTCAGAGCCTGCTGTTGGAACCTGCAGTCACAGTCTGGCCAGGTCAAAGCCTGCAGTCAGAGGCTGCAAACCAATCCCTGCAGTCACAGCTTAGCAGGAAATAACCAGCACTCAGAGGCTGCARGGGAAACCTGCAGCAGGAGCTTGCTRCAGCCAGAGKCAGKGAATAGTTGGAGTCAGGATGGCTGAGCTGTAAAGAGGAATAAACCTCTTTTCATGCTGTGATTARCCAGAATTCTATGCCTGGGCTCRTTTTKACTCTCTAATAAGAGKGCTKCTGACTCTCTAGTCTTTGACACTYRAAATAACTATGCTTTGGAGRTGTGAGGTGAGGCCTCCTCACTTTTTTTTTAAAAACCAAACCAACACACAAACCCCAGAGTTTGCTAGCCTCCCCCTGTCCACACGCTGCCTCTCCCTCTCACAGGGATCTCCCCCTGCCAGGACAGCCCAAGCCAGGCCTGGCCTTGTGCCTCTGCAGCTCCCCAGCCACTCACCTGCACATCCGGCTCTCAACACAACAGCCAGGCAGCCTCAAGTCCCAGATTCTTTCAAAACACAGTGCAGGTTCCTGGAATGTGCCCCTGCAGGGGTGGTATGGGAAATCCTGGGTGCGTGGTGTGTTCACCACAAGTGTTTATCATAGCAAGTTTCATGTGGATAATATATCAACCTTACAATCTTGAAAGAAAATCTCCATGCCTTTAAAGTACCTGTTAAAAAAGGAATATCTCAAAGCTAAAGAGAAGGATGTAATATTTGTGATGCTGAGGGAGGTTTTAAAAACTTACCTTGTGTTGGAATGCACTAGGGAGGAAAAAAACGCTCCTACAGTTTTATTAAAACTTGTTACAAGTGGTGAGAGCAATCATCCATCACCTTGTATAGATTGCTTTTTCTTCTCTTTAGTGTGAGAAATGAAAGCACTCGTTCACTGCAGCAGTAATTCATGGAGACCCACTTCCAAAGCTCCCAGCTGTGCCCTGTCTACCAATCACCATGGAAGGCGCAAAAATATCACCAAAAGAAAAAAAAAATAGCCAACAGAGGGGTTTGGATGCCAATGGACTCACAGTGGGCAGCATGTGACAGGTCTTGTTTCTGCAGTGCAGAAACACTGGAAGGGAGGGAGTGTTGTGTGAGTGGTTTTAAGCCTTGGGCTGGGTGGGGCAGTGGAGGAGCCCAGTTCCCTTTGAGCAGAGTTAGAGATTATGCTCTCTTTGAGACAAGGATGGCAAAACAAAACACTGCAGATTAATATTTACTTCTGCTGCAAAAAGTCAGGAAAGGGTCTTTTTCTTTTAACAAATGCACAGGAAGATCTGGAATTTTCAGTATTTCTTTGAATACAGAGCTGCCAGAGTAAGCTCAGTCAAGTCTATGACTGACTCTTTTAGTGTTTTGCTGTCACACAAATGGCTGGGACTTCTTCCTCTGCTGTTGTGAGGAATCCTGGCTGTGGAACACCCTRCCTGCTATTGGCAGACATGGCTTCAGCTGAATGTACACAAAGGCTCTCAATGAACACTCTCATTCTAGAGTATGTGATAGCTCAGCCCTGAATTGTTTGGGTCAGTGGGGAAAATACTGGATGGATTTTTTTTCCCTGAATGATTTAAGACTTTAGAGACAAGGAATCATTGTACTGTACAATAGTAATAAAAATACAATACCTATGAACCACTTTTAAAATATATCATGATTTAAATATTTTTTCTACTCAGAACTCATTAGAACAAGAACCAAATCCAGAGTGAATCTTCTGTGCTTTATTACTACCAGTATTAATATTTTCAGGAATTTCCAGCTGCTTCAACCRTTTGTTSTGGGGCTAAAACCAAAAGCTTTGATTTMTAGTGTTCTAAAAACACCAAGTTATTCTGTGAACAGCACAGCTAATAGAGTCAAGCTTCCTATGAAGCTGATCTTTTCATTCCTTTTTTCTCTGTTACTACACAGAGTAGTTGCAGTCTCCTTACATGATCTTTTTGGAGAGCCATGCTAAGGAAACAGGCCAGCCAGTGGCCACCAAGCAGAGTATAAACAACTGAAATCCACTTGCCTTTTCCCGGACAGATGTGCTTGTTTGGGTCCCTACCTTAACTAGATACTAATGGCCACAGATTTGTAGGAATGTGATTATCTTCTTTAAATTTTTTATTACTGTGTAAAAAATTGCTAAGGTAGGCTACCAGGTTCTTAACCTGGAGGGTTATTCTGCCTTGGTGGTAGGTTGACAAGGCCTTTTTTTCTTGAGGAGATCAGATTACTGCATCTGAAAGGTTCAAGGTTTCAGTTGTTGTCCTGGGAACATCAGTTGCACTTTCAGAACATTCAGGAATGAATAATGCTTTCTCACTACCAAACAGTGACTACACATGGGGTTTGGACAAGTGTAAGGCACTGAAGAGAGCTCAGAGCAGCACAGCTGAATGTTCAATCATGCACAGGAGCTTTGCAGCCTGTGAGGGGAGGACAATGCACTTGATCCACGTCTCCTTCACAGCTGTGGAAGGCTGCTGAGGAAGCCAGCACACACCCTCTGCTTCCAAAGGGATCTGCAGTCTCTGGGWGCATTCCTTGCCACAGGAGGTTGTGGATTTGTGCTGGAGAGGGAGCTCCTGAACTCAGCACCCCCCTCAGCCCCAGGTTGCTGCAGAAGCTGTGATAGCGTCAAGGTGGCTACTGATGGAGGAGGTATTTCTTGCTGATGTTTTAGCTCTTCTGGAAGAGTAACYGCAGCCTAAAAGTTCCTTAACTTAATCTTAAAGTCCCTATAACCAAAACAAACAAGTTTTCTATGGGTCTCTCCCACAGTATTTCAGCAGTTTGCTGTCTCTGAGCAGACATGCCACACTGGTCAGGTGACACCACCTCAGTTCTCCGGGCCAGACACTCAGAAGGACCAGTGCAAATACCATTTTAAAGTTGTAGAGAGCATATCATTTTAATAAAAATATCACTGCTCTTTTCCTGCATGCAGGACCAGCCAAATGCCCTTTCCTGACTTGTCCTCCCTGTCCTGCATGGTCAAGTACCAACAGAGCTCTCCCCTTCTGCTTCCTGCTCCCAGAGCTTTGGCATTCTAACTTTACTAGAACTTGCAAGAAATAAAAGGATAATAAAATATTAACAGCTTCTAAGGATTGTTTTTCAGTAGATCTCTGCTGAATTACTTGCAGCCTGTGACTGTAAAATCACTTTACTCTTACAAGTATTTTCTGTTAGAAAATGGAATCACGGAATCACAGAGTGTCTTGAACTGGTAAGGACCCACAAGGATCACTGAAGTCCAACTCCTAGCCCTGCACAGGACAGCCCCAAGAATTACCCCATGTGCCTGAGAGCAGTCACTTCTTTTCAAGTGTTCTGTAGTTTTTCATACATTTTTGTTTAAAAAAAAAAACAACTATTCATCAAAATACGCCAGATACAGGCCTGGATTTTCACTGCATAGTTATTTATATATGCTGCAAAAGATACTGGTGTCATGCCAAATATAAATCCCTTTTTTCCTTTTAAAGCTCTTATGATGTAGGTAGAAGCTGTCCTATATAAATGRAGATAGTGAGGACAAGGGGAAAGTGAATTACTGAAGACAGTGCAAAATTAGCAATAGTGTTCATTATCACTAAGTGTTCTTTTGCTTACATCTCAGGAAGGAAGGGGAACTAGAAAGCACACATTCATTTCAAAAGCTTCAGATCAGTGAAGGAAAATGCTTTCCAATTTTCTGGCAGCAGTGASCATTGGAGGGCAATGCTGTGGCTCCTCTGTTGTGTCACCATTCTTAGATTCCATTAATCCTGATGCTATTTTGGTTGCTTTTTGCCTAAATGCAGGCCCTGCCCCTTGCTGGATCACAAAAATGGGGTGTTGTGGGGCACTTCTGCCAGGAGTGCTCTTGGGGCTRAGCCCTTGGGGCAAGGGCAGCCTGTTTGGTCTCCCTGTCTGGCCCCCATCAGCCAGCACAGCACCTCCAGTCTCTCTGTTCCAAACTGGGAGGACTGAAAAATGGCCCAACCTTGTATTTTCCCCATCTCTGTCCCTTTTATGCCACAGTAACTAATACCCCCCAGTCCCCTTTCACAAGGGATATGCACCATCTYGTGCTACTGCCTCATTTTCTGACAGTACTTCTGAAGGAAACCTCCTCACTGAACAAATTTCAGCATGCTCAATTTAATTTTTCAGAGATTCTGCATGAGAGAGGGAGATAAGTGACACAGGCTATTTATTGAACCRGACTAAAATACCACACTTTACTTAGAAGTAAGTACTGAAAACTTAATTGCAAGGATTAATTAGGTCTTCGAAACTCTGCTGCTACTGAATAATGCATGTCATGTGAGGGGAAAGAGGCAAGTATTTGGATGATGGAACAATGGCTGGTTACTAGCTGCTCACCACCTGATCCAAGTGCTGACCTTTACTTGCACCAGTTCTCTTCCCCCAGAAAGACCCCACCTCTGCTTTGAGTTGTTTTCCTTACTTGTTTTGCAGTTTCCCTTTKCACTTCTTCCCTTTTTTGAGCAGTTTCAAATGATACTCTTTCCAAAGTACTCCAGCCCTCTCCCACCACTCCARTGTGTTTCTAAAGAGGAGGAAAAACATTCTTCTTAAGAGGACACTTCAGTTATAGGTTGTRCTGGAAATCCCTTTTCAGTAGCTTGCTGCTCTGCTGTTTTGTCCCACATTCCTGATCASTTTAGCCCATTTATTTGGGAATCCCCCTCCTGTCTGGAGAAAAGGCTTGCTATCATTCCAGCTGCACTTGAGCCCATGTGGTCTGAAGCAATCATCCTATTTAAGCTGCAGTTTAAAAATAAAATCCTCTCCACAGTAATTATAGTGTTGCATTAGAAAATTCTGGCTGTTTGCATATTGCATCCATAGSCTGTGCTCTGCACTGAGAGAGCTGCACCATCTGCTCCCCTGCTCCCTGCTCCTACTCCTGCAGACATTAGATAAACATGTTGAGAGAGCAGCAGGCTGTTTGCAGTCATGACATCTCTGAGCTGTGTTTAAAGTCAAAAGCCTTTATTTACTGCTTGGTGAAGAGAAAGGACTCATTATCAAGGGCAATAAATTAGAYCCATAGCAGTTTAATGATTCAAAGGGATGGCAGCCATGTGACTTCCTCCCGTGACTTCTTTAAAATGGAGAAGTCTCCAAAATGAGAAGAGGGGATTAACACTTCTGGTTTCCATGAGATGGATTTCAGTGCTGGGGACTGGGTTTGGAGGCACAGAAATGGGGCAAGCAGGCCCAGCTTCTCTTGGACATCACAGAACAGCCTGAAGAGAAACTCACTGGCCTTCACCCAACACAGCACTGAAGCATCATGAGATGCTGGCAGGAATACTTGAAGGAGGACATCCTCCTCTGGGATAAGTTGCCACAGCTACTGTTATTCAAAAAATAGATGTGAGGTCTTCCTCCGTGCTTAGAGAGGAAGGAGAGCAATGAAAGGGAAGGAGTACTGACAGAATRGTCCTGTAGTAGCTTGGAATTCAATCAGGCTGTCCCACTCCTCACTGCAGAAACCCACAGAATTCATTGTCCACATTTGAACAGGAGACCAGACCAGTCTTTACCAACTGACTTCATTCAACATCAGCTCAGAGTAATTACAACACTGAGCACCTACTACATCTGAACTAATACTCTGAATTTTATCTGAGCCTGGGCAGTGACWGGGCCCCCACAATGCAAAGATGCCATGTTCAGTTAACTCTTCAATGCTGTGAAYCCAGGAGTTCAGTTAACTTGAAGCCTTAAATGTGTCATATTGGTTGACTGAGCTCTGCAGGAGCTGCGATGGCCCTGGGATGCAGTCTCCTGGTTTAGAGTTAGTGCTTGTGCCAAGATAATTGAGTAGATAAACTGATCCAGGATAAGACTCCTACATCTCAAGCTTGCAAAAAATCCCAAAGCCATGTTTTACAAGCTYGGGTTCTTTAGCAACACATGCACATTTTCCCTTGCTCACTTCATCAGCCTTTCTAATTTCACTTGTTTTCTCTCTGATGCTTGGAATTCAATTGTACTGATTTCCTGAGCATTAAACATACCTGAATGTTCCCCTGGTCTGCTTAATGGCCCTAGCAAAAAGTGTTTCACCTCATTGGCAGGGCAGTTGGAGCAATCACTGCACACAACCTGCTCTTGCAGGATCAGATGCTGGAAACAGCTGATTTTTTTTTACACTGAGTGAGCGAGCAAAGTTATGATTTTACAAATGGCTCCTGAGAAGTGATAAATGGGCTTCAAAATGCAGCATAATGATCATTACAAGGGGATGCATTTTGGTCTTGAACTACTGTGCACATTTTATTGAGATGGGGGAAAATATCGCAGAGAGTGAGGCTTCAGTAGCCAAGGGGAACCCAATTTGGGCTTTGGCAATGAGGCATTCATGAACTTCAAGTTCCACATCTCTAGGATAGTACTAAGGAGGAATGATGCAGCTGATGTAGATTGCTGAAAAGTCTCTTTTAAAAATGAAAGATGCAGGAATTTCTAATCCTGAAGCAAATCACAGGTACAGCCTTGCACCTCCAGGTGCTGACTGTCATGTTGCAAAACCTCAGGAGTCTGAATTCAAGTCAATGTTGAATTGACAGTAAAATTTTTAATTCTGTTTTTTTTTCTGACTGAGGAAGCTGTTCCTGCACCAAACACTGTGTAGTACTTACACTTTCTGTCAGAGATTAAGGAAGTGGCTCCAGTAACTGAGTCACAACCCAAAGTGCCAAACATTGGTTCTTCAGGCTGAACCTATGACTCAGTCAAGCAGAGCAGGGTTTCTTCCCTCTACTTCAGGAACATAACCAAAGCTGTTCCCAGRTGATTTCTGCTCCCTGCAGCTCTACCAGTGGCTCTGTTTTTAGGATTTTTTACTCCCTTGAACTTCATCCAGTGATTCTTTCTGCCACTCACTCTGCAATSCCCAAGTCCTTATCTGATTAATAAAGCAGGCAGGGAGGAGGCCATAAGGAGCCTCTCACTGCAGTTCCAGTGTGGCACAGCTTTTTTCCTCCCTGAGCACAAAGTACTGTGTCTATTATGCTGTGGTGCTTCATGGCCTGCTCAGTGTCAGCATCTGCCAGGAGGTCCGAGAACACTCTGTGGATACAAACTCCTGACCCAGGTTCATCTATAGTCACTGTGCAGAAAAGGAAAAAAAGAAAAAATTCCCCTTTATCTGTCAGTACACTAATTCCTGTTCTGGGGTGAACAGCTGAGGAGATGGGACTCTCYCAGTGTTGCAGCAGCCCTCTTATTAGAGAGTAAAAATGAGCCCAGGCACAGACTTCTTGTTAAACACAGCATTAAAAGGGTCCTGGTTTATTTGTCTTCATGGCTCAGTCATCTTAACTCCAACTACTCACTGCCTCTGGCTGCAGCAAGCTCCTGCTGCAGGTTTCCCCTGCAGCCTCTGAGTGCTGGTTATTTCCTGCTCAGCTGTGAATGCAGGGATTGGTTTGCAGCCTCTGACTGCAGGCTTTGACCTGGCCAGACTGTGACTGCGGGTTCCAACAACAGGCTCTGACTGCAGGCCCACACTCACCTCACAGCAGTGAGTCTCTCACCTCAGGCTCCTGCTTTATGAATTTCCCCTTCATATTCCTCAAGGTTCTTCCTCCCCTTACCAGCCAATCCCCTCTTTTATCTCACTCCATCTTACTGGATACAGCTGTGCCTCATCATGGGTGAGGCTGTATTGGTTAATTATCACAGCTGTTACTGATCAGGGGTGAGCTCACCTGCATTCCCTTCTCCTAAATCCCAGGACTGTGCTCATCAAATATGGGGGCTGTGGAGGGACCTGTGGGTGAGCTGGCACATCCGTAACCTGCACCATGTCCTGCAGTTACAGCCTTGATTGTCCATATCACCCCTCAGAGAGCAGAAATCATCTTCCCCTCCAGAGGAAAAAGTGTAATGCCCTGTGTCCAATTTTCTTTTCATTGCTGTTTTTATTATGGAAACAAAATGTTCACTGATTCTAAGATGAAATTGGTGAGAGCTAATTTTTGTTGCTCTTGCTAATAAAATTCTTAATGTGTTCCTCTTCCATTATCATAAAGATTGTTATAGTTTACTTTATCTCTGGAATCTTATTATTTTCCCCTGAATTCATGGGCATTCCTTATCTTCAAAACTATTTTCATCTATTGAGATATTCCTCCTTTAGCTTMTCTTTACCCTCATAGTTAGTATGAACACATCTTCATTATCCTGCTTCTGTTTTCCAAACAGTAAGTGGCTACTGAGCACAAAAGCYTTAGAGTCTTTGGAAGATGAGGCAGCAAAACTACGGGAAGCACTGGGYAAGAAGAAATTTTGTGTTTACAAGTAAGCAAAAATCTAATGATAGCAAGGCAATACARAGTCATTTAAAAACTTGATCCTAGTTTTCCCAGTAATTCCAGCAGTACTGAGAATTGTCAGCTTAGTTTACTRTATTGTGAATGCTGCAGAAAATACACTGGACCCCTTTGATACAGGTGAAATGTGCAGCCAATTGCATACATGTCAAGTACTCACATCAAATTTATAYGGTTGGGGGACAGATTGTAATAACCTGGCTGTGCTGGAACCAGTCTGTGCACCTGCCTCATGCCTGAGCACACTTAAAAATGGGTTACAGGGAGGGTTAAAGGGCTGCTCTGCAATCATAAGGTCTTTTTCCCTCTGGAAATGTTTTGTACCTTGTAAGGACTCAAGCAAAACTAAAACAATGTGGTTGCAAAGATTTATTGGAAAACACCTGTGAGCTGTTTGCACTAACCTCTGTGATTTACAAGCACGAGAGTTGTGCTGAGAGCAGGACAGGTGAGTGTGGCCTCCAGCTCAGCTCCTGGCAAAGGCCCTGCTGCACAGACATGGGGCACAAAGCCCCCAAGAGGCTGAAAACTGACAAGGGAACTGCAGGGCCTTTTTAAAGGGATTATTTTCATCCCCAGTAAAACAAGAAAAATAGAATTCCAGGGAGCTTCTTACTCATTTTGCACTTGCAGAGTGCAAGACTGCAGTGTGTGGCCCAACCTTTGCCCATGCAGAGTGTTCCCACTGAGCACCTGCAGAGCCAGAGGGCTCCTGGAGGCTGCTGAGGTGTCCCAAGGTGTGCTGCCACTCACTCACTTCCCTCCCTGGGCTTGTGCCACTGTCTGTGTTTGAGCTGGGAGTCACAGCTGGAAACCAAAGGAGACAACACAGTTCATCTTAAAGCCCCARAGCCTGTTTGACTGTATCTGAGCAGCAATTAAACAAAAGAAGAGAAACAGAATTGTCAAGGAATTCCGTGAATTTCACTTCCGAAATCCTTAAACCTTTTTCTGTCCTGCTCTGGGATGGCAGCAGGAGTCTAATGATGAGTGCATCATGAAGAAAGTCTGGAACACCTCTAAGAGCAGACCCAAACTGGAATTCACCTTTTGGCACATGGCCAAATGAGTCCCCCTTTCCTGGAATAACCTGAAAGCTGGCAGCTAGGCAGGAGCATGATGGATTGCCCAGGCAGCTACAGTGTCAGTGGGTCAGTGTGTGTGTCAGTGGGTAACAAGGCAGCAGGAATCCTCCGTTTTTCCAAATGTCCCCTCCATGTCCTCTGAGCCTCCAGGACACGTGAAGCAGATGAAGTGGCTCAGGCCAGCTCTGCCAGCAGGGTCTGTGGTTCAGAGCTGCTCTCCCATTGTTAATCTCCTTCACACAGAGCCCAGAGCTCACAGCAGCTTCTCCTCACCCCTCCCTGCTGAAAGCAAACTGCTCCAAGTGCTCCAAGTGTTCCAAGTGCTCCAACTCCTCCAGCTGCTCCAGCTGCTCCAGCCGCTCCAACTGCTCCAAGTGCAGCTGAGGTGGGAAGGACAGGGCAGGGCAGGCTCAGAGGATCGAGTCCCCACCAGATGGGAAAGTCCTGTTCCTGCTGGAGCCAGGCTGGCCTCCCTGCACATTGCCATGGCAACCTCAGCCCCGGGGTGGCAGTGCCTTCTCTGAGACCTTGCACGGCTGTGAGGAAGGGTTTGAGACTCTCATCATCATCCCTTTCCCCACACTGCTGAACTTTGGCCACCACTGAACTTGCTCACTGCTGTGGAGCCCAGGATCAGGGATTCCTGAAAGCTTTTCTGCTTCTTTCACTGTAGCAGTTCCCCCTGTAATGTCCACACATGGGGAAAAAAAAAAAAAAGAAAAGAAAAAACCAGAACAGAAGGATAAAAGCTAATTATAGTGGCTGGCAAAAAATGGTGGAGGCTCTCTCCATGCTGGCAGGAGCTCACTTGAGATGTGATTAATGCTGGYCRGTGTGGGCACAGCCAAAATCTTGTACAACCCTAGATAAATAATAATGAAGTTTAAAAAGATATAAGCTACTTGAGTTAATAATTTTAACAGGCTGTGAGAAATGTTGCTGTTCTCATGGTAACAGAAAAGCTGTAATTTCATCTCTAATTTGAGCATGCCTGATTATACAGTGTACATATCTGGGGTGTGCAGATATAATAAGTGTGCAGATAGCTTTCTGATGGGAAGTTTTTTTTCTCTCTTCTTTAATTTAAGCCTTTTTAATGAGATTATATTTTTGCATAGTTTGGGCAAACAATTCAAAGTGGACTAATTAGCACTAAATACACCATTGAAAAGTGTGGTCAGAATCATTTGGAACTAAACWGGTGCTCCTGCTTGCCACCCCTGGTTTCTGTATCAGYAGATGTCTGATACTGATGTATGTGGGCATCTCTCAGAGTTCTTTGGGGGATTCTGAATGCATTTGCATCTCACTGGTTGCAGTGATATGTAGTAGAAATATATTCATTAGACTAGAAATAAATTCACTGGTCCTCATTTCTGATCTACAAACAATGTGTACTCACATTTTGAATAAACACCTCAAGAACAAAGATACTCAGAGGTGAAAACAGCCCAATGATTTGGACAATCAGTTTTTTACTTTTGTGGCTTTTACCAAGATACCAAGACATACAAAGGTGTCAAGAGTCTCATCCTTTCCATAGTAAGGATGGAAATACACGAAGAAGACACCTAAATGTGTGCTGCAGGTGCAAGGCTGAGAATGAGACTCTCAGAAAACCAGCAAGAATTAGACTCAGGATTCTTTAGCACTTTTACAAGTGTTATCCATGGTCCTTTTCAGTTCATTACAATGGCTCAGTCATGGGAGCCAAATGACAGCACATAATGGAAGCAGTTTGGGTACCTGCACAAAAGCCTCTCCATGCATTACTAATCTCAAACCATCTCCACTGCTCATTTTTCCTATTCAAATTCTATATTCAGGTTTATTATTCTCTATCAGTTTGAGAACATTTAACTGTCAGATGCCAGGGCAGTTCCAAAGCAGTTTCAGAGTATTTGGAAATATGAATGACAGCTTTGCTGGCAGGAAAACRTGTGACCTTGCCCCAAATGGGATTGAAGTGGGACCCCAGGCACACAGGGGTAGGAGGGGATGTGTGGGTGGCCTGAGGAGCCTCCTGCACTGCAAGGAGCTGGAGCTGAGCATGGAGGAGGAGGAGGAAATTGCCATTTTCAGCTTCTTGGTTTTATCTTTCAGCATAGGCAGATTGACATGTGATGAACAGACACATTTCACAGTTAGCTTTTCAAAGGCTGTTACTTCAGAATCATTAACCTGGCTGAGATCTTTGCATTCTTCTCTCTGCTTTGTTGAATGTTTTCATAGCAGCAATTGGTGGTAGTTCACATCTCCTTAAAGCTGCAAAGCTAGCATTTTAATTTATCCTAATTCAGACCTAAATTGTCTTGCACTGTTGGCTAATTAAATGTTCAAAGAAGTGATAAATTAAGCAGGTTGATCATTACAGCACAAGTAATTAGTCAGTCCAACTGAATCCAAGCCTTGAAATCCACATTCCCTGAGATGACAGGAATTCTGGGGATTCTGGTGCAAGAAAGMAAAGTGTGCATCAACGTTTAAGATGAAAAAAAAAATTCCTTGAATATTTCGTGTTCACCTGCAGTTTGAGATTTTCAAGCTGTTTATTTTGCGCATAAAGGGATCAGTTTTCTGGTACCACTAAGAGAAGATGGAGTTTCATTACAGTATCTTGAGATGCTGAGATTTGCACTTATTTTCCTTCAGGATCTGACTGAACTTCAGAACTTCCTGTGTTACACACACCTGGCTGTGAAAACAGAGGTTATGAGTGGAACAAACAAAAGCACAAAACCTCTAACCAACCCCCYTGACATTAGTTCAATTCCTAAGCAGGCCATTATAAATGTGATATTCTGTGGCAAGGAACTTCCATTCACAAACATTTTCATACTCTATTCTACTAAAAGTTCTCCCTGGCACCATCTCATCTCAGATCTAATGACCAAAATACTTGTTCTGAAAATCAGYCTCTCTGAGCACCTGCTCAAATTCTCAGGACAACTTTCTGCCAGAAAAGAAATAAATCTGTACAATTCTGTTGTAATTCCCCAAGAAACTGCTTCSCCCTTACCCCAGGATATGGAAGGCCAAGATATCCCTCTGACCTTTACCCCTTTCCCCTATCCCATTGGCCCTGGGCCAGACAGCCCACCAGAGATAAGATCTGTATAAGATCCTGTATTTCCTTGACTCTCTCCCTTTCCACGTGGACCCTCCACGAATAAAGATCTTCAAACATCACGGAAGGAGCCTTTGGTAATCCCCAGTCCTATCCCTGAGATATCTCCCCCCTGGGCCCCACGGGGAACCTGAGCTGGCCTTGAGTCTTTGGGTGTTGCGGGGGGGGAATAGTCTCAGTTGGTGCCCCACGTTGGGCGCCAATTGAAACTACTCCCCCTGCAACCCCTCAAAGACTCAAGGCTAGCTCAGGTCCTATCTCTGAGATATCTCCCCCCTGGGCCCCGTGGGGAATCTGAGCTRGCCTTGAGTCTTTGGGGGGTTGCAGGGGGGAGTAGTCTCACAATTCCTTGTGACAGCACCTGATTCCTGCTGCTGGTCTATCCAAGTGCTCCTCCCACGGGGGCAGCCCTGGAGAAGGTGTCTCAGGAARGGGCACAGCATGGCAGGGGACTGGGATGTGAAGCTGGGGATGGTGAGCCTGGACAGGCCRTGCCATCTTGCAGCTGAAAACAGGAATGAAAACTCATCAGGAGAGGCACTGAGATTGTTTAGTTGAAGCTTGTGGGGGACCTTCTCCTTTGTGTGCAGTCACTGTTTGGTCTCTTAGCAGAGTTCTCTCTTCCTTTGCCTTTGGGATTGTTACCTTTGAGATCTCCAGTCTTCTGCAGTGGAAAAAACAGAGAGTAATAAATAAGAGTGTCTCTCAGGGGTGAATTTCCAAAGCAGGCTTCCCACAAGCTGTTCWTCTCACCTATCCACAGGGCCTCTGGTGTGGAACCAACACTTAGATGACTCTCTTAGTGCTGCTGCAGTTGCTAAACTGCTCTGTCTTCTGCCCACCTCTTCTAGAGGTGATAACAAGTTTTAAAGGTCTTCTGCATGAAGAAAATGTCTTCTCATGGCTTTTCAGTGCACCTGCTGTTTCCTTGGGTCAGGGGTTATCACTTGTTTCCTGAACTCCTCCTTGTYTGCTGAATCAGCTGATATTTCATATTGCAAACAATGCTTTTCAAATTGAAGCTTCTACAATGTTCCAATTTCTTTTATTTTTCCTTTTCTGAACTCTAATTGGCCTAGCTGAATTATGCTAATTATTTCTGATCAAAACTGCCTGATAAGCATGTCAGGTCAATTAGAGAGGGTCTCTGGAGTTTAACATAGTTCTTTTMTTTTTTGGTTATCACGTAGGCAATCCACTGTTACACATTTTCTGTTTCTAGAGCTATCCCTGAATTAATGAAAAGTTAACAGACTGGGATGTAAGAAAATGCTTCATAAATATCCACCAATATCTTGCACTGGGGATCACTGGTTCCTAAAATGCTGCTTTAATGCTTCAGCCTTGAAATCAATCTTGAAAGCAGAGTTCATGGCCTCACATGGCCCACRAGGGGACGAGCACCAGGAGAGCCATGAACTGCCCTGAGCCTGAGGGATGCAGGTTAGAACAGGGAAAGCTGCAGCCATGAGTGTTGTCCCTTCCTGTCCATAAAAAGCAGGGATAACAGTAATTTCCCATCTGTGAGATCCATTTGAGTAACTCTGGAAAATACTGAAAGGCTGTTAAATGTTGTTATATTTATTTCTTGCAGAAAACTTCTTGTAATACTCACTCACAAACACAGAAGTCTTTAGATTACACTGGCATAGAGGGTGTCAGAGAAAAGCTGTCCACAGATTTAAGTTGGTGGTTTTTTAATATTCTAAATACTTGATTTATTTCTGTGAGTAYAGGTTTTCATCAAACCATCTTTCTCCTTAATTGAGCCAATAACTTTACTGCTGTCCTCCTCTTTGTTCAGCCTGGCAAGCCATTTCCCAGCCTCATCTCCCATCTCATATATCCACATTTGATCTGATTATTAACATTTAATCCTTTACAAAATTCAGTGCGAGATATTCAASCCCAGCCTTCTTTAAGGAGGTAACACCTTTTGGCACGCTGGGTGTCACACATCTCCTCTCTAAGGTAACACTTATTGTGTGTTGTTGCAATTTATTTGCCCTCCATTTCCCTTTCCCTCCTCTTTTCTGACTGGTGTTTGGCTCTTCATAAGAAGGTACAGGTGGGGGTGATTCTGCACTCCTGAGGTGTGTGATCACCTTGGGTGGCCCCATGAGCACACAGGTGTCACCTGTGACCCTGCTGGGGCTCCAGCACAGGCACAGCCTYGGCAGCAGAGGCAGGATGGGAACAGGGACTGCAGTGGAGCAGCTCAGAACCAGGCAGATATTTTCCATAGAAGGAAAAAGGGTTTCTGTTTTACCATAAAACTTAAAAGGAAAAAGCCCTGGAAGTTGGTTTGCTCTCCTGGCAGCCACTGGCTCAATGCCAGGACAGAAACACAGACAGGTCTGTTTGTCTGTCCCTCACAAGTGTAGCCATTCTCCATTGGGCAGTTTGACAAAAACCCTCCCCAAACCTTCTGTACTTAAGAGAGAGCACAAAGCTTCTTGGGATGTCATAGCAAGGTGCAATGCTTGCATCACCTGTGCTTGGTTTCTATTTTGTTCCTTTATTGTTTATCATTTTATCAGTTTATTAAACCTTTTGCTTTGCAAAACACACCCAAGGAGCTGTGTCACAAATTATTTTTTAGCCATTCCTGTGAGGTGCAGGCACCCTCAGAGACTGGTACATCTGCATGTGGCTCACTCCACTCTGGCCATGGGCAAGACTGCACCAAGAGACATTGCTGAGTGCAGCAAACCACAGAGGTGGAGTTCCTGGGCCAGCACAAAGTCCCTGGTGAACACACAAATCACCTTTTACTTATAAACATAGCTGGGATTACACATCACCAAAACAGGCTGCTCAGAGCCTAAAAACATTTAAATCTGGAAAAARGAAAAGATCAAGAAATGGCAAGTGATCTTATATAGCCAAGAAATTGTCTCCAGTGTCAGAGAACAGAGCACACTGTTACTGAGAGAACTGAGCAATCAGTGTCACCACAACTCCTCCCTCACTCACACAGACCTTTCCTTCAGTGATTTCCTGTTAAATTCCTCAGGATCTGTTCCAAGCTCTTCCCAGATGCAATTTGGCATTATTTTGTTTGCAGCTGTAACCAAACGTGGGCACTGGTGATGAGCAGAGTGCTCAGTGCTGCTGCACCCCCTGCTGCCTCTCACCCTGTCCCAGGGGGATTTCACTGCTGCCCCAGGGGCACCTCACCCCTCCCCAGCCTGGGAATCAAGGGACCAGGTCAGGAACAACCCCTTTTTAAACAGGAACAGCCCAGGTTGAGCATTCCTTGTTTTGATAAATCAAGGCTTAAAACTTGCTAGAAAACAGCTCTCAAAAAGAATTCTTTGCTRCTGTGCCTTTCCCAAGTACCCTGATGTGTGAAGGCACTGTATGGCCTTTTTTTGTTTCTAACCACAAACCTATCCCTGTGCACATCAGCAGTGTGTGTCAAACACTGAATTATTTATCATTAGTCCTAGGTGCCTCATGKCTGTCACATAATTAACCTACCAAATTAACAGGGAAGAGGAGTTGAAAAAACATGACATTTTGAGCTCCAAGTCTTCCCTACATAGCATGAAAATGGAAGACAATTGAATTTACCATTTAGGTCTTCTGAGTTCAAAGATTTTCTGCATTTTATTAGGAAMAGATGTTTCCTTTGGGTCTCATGTATGGCAGTATTTGAAATAAAAGATTTTTCTTTTCTATGCAATTATATCTAAGGGACATCAATGATTAAACTAAAAAAATAGAGTACCACTCRTTATCTTCACACTGCATGAGTTTAGGGGTGTGGGGTGTTTCTGTTAGACTTTTGACAGTGTTTTTTGTCTTGTTTCTGAGGGATGAGATGTTGGGAGGGGAGCTCAATTTCAGAACTGCTCAGGACTGTGAATTGGTCATTTGGGGAGTTGATTGCCAACAGCTGGGACATTTTGGGACCTTCTGCARTGGAAGATTTGAAATGGCTGAGGGAAAACTGCTCCTAGTGACCAAAAACACCTTTGCTCTATGCTTCCTAACAAAGAAGCCAGTGGGTTTCCATCCTGGCTGCTCCTGCAGTGCTGGCTGTTGTATCACAACCTGCCTCCCTCCTGTGAGTGACAGCACCACAGCAGAACCTGGGAGGTGACCAAATGCATGGGAGTATTCTTTTCTCATTGTTCTGGGTTGGTCTTTTTAAAATACTTTTCAAACAAAGCTTCAGTCATTCTGAGGGAAATGCAGGAGAATGCACTGAGCAAGCTGGGTGCATTTGACCCTTACACCTGCTGATACAAATATACTGACTGGGCTTGATCTCCTTTAACATTCTGTCCTATCAGTGTCATGGTGTGTGCTTCAGTGAGATCCCAGGAATGCTGATAAAAGAGAGGAAGTTTATCTTGTAGCAAATCCCACCACAGAAGCCAGGCCAGCTTGTTATCAATCCATCTACCTGCATGTGCACAAACCTGTCCTGAAATGCTTCTGGAGTTTCTTTCTGACAGTCCTTCACTCCAGTCTGACTGCAAACAGCAAAAGCAGCAGCCTTGTCTCAAAAATCAGTGAGTCTGAAACTGCTAAGACACCTGCCAGTGTGAAATGCTTGCTGAGGAAACACCCTGCTGGTGTCCCCTTGTCATCCCACACTGCTGGGGTGCAAAGCAGCCTCTCCCAAGTGCAGAGCTCCTGCCAGAGCTGAGCCCAAACCTGGGAGGGATGGGAGAGCTTCAATGCTGTGCCTGTGTCGTTACTGTCTCACATTAATTAGTGCTAATTGCACAGGGGATGGCAGCCAGTGAGGAAATGGCCAAAGGACCCTACAAGGGCTGAGTCTTTCCTCAGTTAAAGCAAAGCAGAGCAAATCCCAGCCCTTTCCACCAGCTGGGGAGAATTTACTCCAGTCAAAAACTGAAAGAGAAGCAGGATCCACACATACCTGAAGATGTGGCTCAATAAAGGCCTAGACAATTCATTAGAAAATGCAGGTCTTCCTAATTACAGAGTTTGTGTAACGCTCTGCCTCATACAGAGCAGGAAAAGAAGAATTCAAAACCATGAAAGTACCAAGCTCTGCAAATGCAAGGATCTGACAGGCACGAGATGGCTCAGTGTGTCTGGGCTTTTGCACACAAAGCTGCATTCAAACACAAGGGAAACTTCTTTTTTTCTCCTTGAACAAACAAAATGTTGAGCAAAGCATTGTGGATTTTTGTTTGGGGTTTCATTTTTGTCTCGATGTTTTTATTTCCTCTGAGTGTGTTTGTACAAAGTTTCAGGCACAGATTCTCYAACTTTTTATTGAAGCCTTCACAAATGCACTCTCTTCAACAATGTCTCTAAATACATTTTGATGTGTAAAAGCTCATGAAGAGTGGTTAATGTGATAAAAGCAGAAGCTTGAAGCAATGACATCTAAAGAGAGTCTGTCTGAAGATCTTGAAATCAGATAGAATAAAGAGAAGGCTAAAATGACAAACATGTTTGATCTTCCGTACTTAAACAGAAAATCATTTCTGAGCCCTGTCTTATCCTATAAAGGAGCTGATGAATGTCTCAGATTTAGATACATGCAGCTATATTTGCTACTGAGAAAATTACATACTTGCCCTTTTGCACTAGTGCTGTAGTTTGGCAGTTCATTGATTTAAAATCCCAAATCACCCACTTCATCCCTCCTCCCCTCTCTGCCCAAAAAAAAGTGCTCAAGTGGAAAACAGAAGCTGGCTTTCTTCTACAAGGAAGGAATTAATTTCCTTAAGGAAAAGCAATGAAATGCCTCCAAAAATGAAGCACTGAGATGATTTTGGGTCAAGTAGAGAAGCACAATGCACACAGAAGGCAGCTGTTGAGACAAGTGCAGTCACTGCACTGCAACTACMCCATTTATAGGGGAAAGGGCAAGTAATAAGGGTGAGAGAAGACAATTTCTGTGGCATTAAACCTGCAAATTAGGGGGAAATAGGAAGGAATTATATGGTGTGAACCCTAAACCTCTCATTTTTGTATTCAAGTCTGGAGTTCACAAGCAGAGGGCCTGGTAATGAGGAGGTAATGATGATCATCCTGAGACCTAAAGCCTGTCCTTTAGAAAGACAGGCTCTGTTCATGCAGAAGTGAGGGAGACTGAACATTTGCTCCTTTTCTGAAACACTTCTTCCTCCAAGACATGTAAAGCCTTTTAAAGTGTTGGTTTTGGGGTTTTTTTACATACAAAAACTTATTTCTCTTGTCTGCATCCAGGAGTTTCCTACTCCAACCCCTTCAGCTGTGGGAAGCTTGTAGTATCTCATGGCCCTGATTCAGTAAACAATTTAAATAGTTGTTTTACTGTAAGTGCACCATGATRTGCACAGCTCTGGGTTCCACACTCMGGGGCARTTAACTGATGTTAATCTGGGGCAGTGCAGGGAGGATTCAAGGGCTGGGTGTGCAGTGTGCAGCCCCTGCCCCACTCAGCACACAGAGCAGCCAGGCTGCTGCTCACTCCCTGCCCTCTCACACAGGAGCTGCTCAGCCCTCCCCTCTCCACAAGGACCTGGGCTTTAGCTTTGCTTTACCTTTGCTTTACCTTTGCTTTAGCTTTGCTTTGTTTTGTTCTGCTCTGTCCAAAGCCAAGCTGTGTCCAACTCCACGAGTTCCTGGAAGCAGATCACTGACCTAAATGCAATGTATCTGCACAGAGTCTCCGACTTCAGGCAATAAATACTGATAAAAGAGTAAGGAGAAAGCATCAGCTCCAGCTCAGTGAAGGCTGGGGCCACCCAAGCCACAGTGCATGGGCTCCAGTCTGCAGAGAGCAGCAGTTTCAATCCTATTTTAGAGATGCTTTAATTCCATATGAACCCACATCTCTGATATTACACCAAAGTTACACTTGAATGTACAATATTTGCATTCCACTTGCTAATTCCTGTTGCTTATTGTCTCCAATCTTGACATCACAGCACAAATCCTTTTCATGCTCTATTTCCCATGCAGTGCAGCTCCCTTGGTTTGTAAGCAACATTATTTTCCCCATTAAAGTTAATTTTATTAGTAGGCTGTGGATTGGCTCTGGCTTTCTCTCACACCACCCACTTTCCAGGAGGAGCCACACAAACAAAAGCCAAAGGAATTTTTATGAGTTACTGAAAAGGTACTACTGAATTCTGCTCCTCTTTTTCTRAGCTGGTGAGAGTTGTTACATCCACAGGATTGCAGATAAAACTAATTCTGACCAGCAGAGAATCAAAGTAGACATAAAGCATCACGTTGGAATGTGAACATACCAAGGAATCTGCTGAGGAAGAGGAGAGARACCAGCTGCTGAGGGCAACCATGGATAAAATCAATAGAGAGGGAGTAAATCTGAACCCTGTGAGCAAAAGAAAGRTCCATGAGGAAAGCAGAATGGGTCAGTGGAGGACCATGAAGGGTGGCACAGATTTTGCAAGATTTTCAATGTGTGGTGTCCTCAAAATTCCTCAGACTTTGGCTTCATGAGCCCTCATGTAGCTGCAGTGCAGGCTCATTTTTCTCCACACAAAACTGAATGTGCCTAACCCAAATCAGCACATCTGTCTCAGTAAAACCCTGATGAACACTGACCAATACATCCYCTCCTTCAGTGTTTGCTGCCTGTGRTATCTGCAATGTCACATCAGAACTGGGAGATCTCAGCTTGGCCTGGCACAAGGTCTGGTTTGGCACCCAAAGTCACTGGCTCAAGGCTCATTCACTGGTTTTATATTGTTTTTATATCTGCTGACTGCACTAGGAAATGATTTCAGGATCCATCTCCCAGTTCTGTAGCTGGGAATGCAGGATACACAACCTGAAAAATGCTGTAGGAGAAAACACAGTCTGTGCTCTGTGGTGCAATTCAGACCATCTGTGAAGACAAATCTTTCCAAGCTGAATTCTTGCTGCTGCTCTCTGTGCTGGGGTATGAGTTATGTAACAGTGATTTTCAACAGATATCARCAAAAGTGACCTCAGATTCAGCAGCTCTGTGGCTCTTTAAATTATCCCTTGTCAGTGTGCATAGGCAGATGCAGTGGTAGTTCCTGTACAGCCACTTTTACTCCTTCAGTGTTTGCTTTCCACTCATACAGGAAACAGTATGGGTTTTCCTTTTGGCTGTGGGGCAAAAGGTTTTATTTCTCTTTCTTTAGGAAGGAATCCTTCTAAACATGTAATGAGACAGCAGCAATGCATTTTTGCACTGCTTCTAATTAAAGACTTCATGAACTGTACTCTCTGTGCAACACAGGGGAAGGAAATATCCAGTGTTATTGCTCAAGTCCACTTTCTCCTATAACCTTAAGAGTTGCTACATGTGCAGAGCTCATGAGCCTTCACAGCAGCAYTTGCTGTAAATGGCTGCTCATTTCCTCTGTGTCTCTTGTGTGCTCAGAAGTGGCTCAAACTATGGCACCAGAGAAGCTGCTGCTGGTTTGTGTCTGAATTCCTGCAGATTCCTGCTGTGGTTGGTGGAGGGGCAGAACCTCCTGTGTCTGTAACCTGTCAGCACATGAAATCAGGTTTGAAAGTGTCTCCTTAACTCTCATCTCTTGAGGGGARAAATAAAGGGCCCCAAAGCAGGGCTAGGACTGAGCTGCACAAATGTCACTGCAGACATTGCTGCCATTTCAGAGCAGCACAGCTCTGCACTCTCATCCATCCACTGCTCTGCTCTGGATGCCTCTGGGTTTCAGGCAATTGAATTTCAACTCTCAGGCCTTTGTACTGAGCTTCTGGCTCAAGTCCATCTGAGRCTCACAGCAAACCTCTTGATTCCTCTGCCAGACACAGATAATGATCCTCTCTCTGTGAGCAGCAGGAGGAACTTCTCCATGTACATCTGGATCCCAGCACAGCAGGGCTCAGCCTCAGCTGATCCTCATGCTCTGATGGTTCTTTCCTCTCTTTCTCCAAGCTGTTCTCATGCCCTGGCCAACAGAACAGCCTGGAGGCATTTCAGGGGTGCAGACTGGTGTCTCTGCTTTAGGCTAAGACATTTAAACCATTCTGGGASAGATTCTTTGCTGCTGCATGCTGAGATTATTGCCACTCCATGGCAGCAAGGTTAGTGTTCAGTCAGAGCTTGTACAGATGTTTTTCTCAAAATTGCCAGACCTTCCATTTRTTCACATCCTGTTCTCTGAGGTACCACCTCTGTGTGGTCTGTAGCAGACAGCCATGGGTTTTCTCTTCTGGAACAAGATGAKGGGTTAAATTGTCCTGTTCCCTAGACTGAAACATTTTCTGTGYAATGGTTTTGTCTTACTTGACTGCAATATTGTATCCTGACTCATGGAAGAACATTTAAAGAATACCTCTCATCAGTGCCCTGAAARGATAACTACACTAATTTTCCCTTTTTACCTTTCTGTCACTAATTCAGAATTATGAAATGCACAATTGCACTGTACAGATTTCCATTCTTTTCTGTGCAGCACTTCAAATGTTTTGTTCTCTTACCAAAAGATTTTTTTCAATATTTATAGTCTAGATGCTTTTTATGTGTCTTGGGCTCCACAGACTCTCCAATAATTCCTTTCAAGAGTCCTTATTTCTGAAACAACCTTTGTGTGATTTCATTTCACACTGTTCTCCAGACTGCATCTTCACATCTTCCACATCTTCACACAGGTGTCAATTGGGGTTTTTTTTTCTAATTTTATTTTTATCAAGAGCAGTGCTTAGAGTTTAACAATCTCAGACTGCACCTTGCTGGGGAGCACATACCATGAGCTGCAGCCAAGCCATTGAAATACTCAGGACAAGCTGTGTTTTCTCTGTCAGGGACCTTTGCAATCTTCCTGAGTGGGGAGGAGGGTGAGTGTGACACAGGAATGAAGAGTTGGGACAACAAAGGGAATTTTGGGGGCTCCAGTCTGCAGGATGCAGAGCTTTGTGCTCCTTGAATCACTGAGCTGTGGCCAGTGCAGGACAGCTGATCTTCTGATGAGCTTCCATTTWAAAAATGAGCTGGGAAATCATGGTSTGGCATAAGGTYAAACTGTTSTGCTGAAAATGGACAGATGCAAACTGCTCTGCCAGGTGTGGGTGACAATCCTGAGCAATGACCCAGGGAGCTGGATGCCTTTAACTCAGGCAAAGATGGGCCAGGGCATGGAGGCTTTTGGAGCTGGAATGGTGGAGCAGATAAAAATGGAGGGGTTTTCTCTACTGCTTCTTTCWGTAAAAATAAACCAGGAGTGGAATTATCCCCTAAGTCTCATTACCATGGACAAGTTCAAGGTCAGGAAATCAGGGTTCCATGGAGCAGGCAGAGCCATGGGGGCTSTGAGGGCTCTGCTGGCTGCCAGGGRGGATGTCCTGCACCCACAGGCTCTGTGCTGCCAACAAGGATTGTTCATGGGAATGTTGTAGTTTCCAATTTAACACAAACCCTGTTAAAGCACAAAAGCAGYGTGTGACAGCCCAGAAACACTGTGCACAGCAGCTCTGGGTGTTTATTTATGAAAACAATACAGTGTGGTTCCAAGGGGAACTGATCAAGTTGCATAAAAGATTTATGAGTCCATTCTGTAGCTGTAATAATGCTTTTAGCACTTTCTCAGATCCTTTCTTATATTCCAGCATAGCAGCTTGTGCTGGTTTATCTTCTGGACTATAAACCATTTTATACCTTCAGTATTTTGGAAGTGATAGCATGATAAAACAGATTTAAGCCACAAAATAATGCACGCATTTTCTGTTTGGAAATGTGTTAAATCTGTTTTTGAGAAGCCAACTGCTTGTGAAGCCATTAGCACAGCACCAGTAATGCCCYAGAATATCACTCTAAAAGTGATGGCAGGTTCTTGTTAGCAAGTAATCCTGTTTTGATATAACTCTGTTGAAAAATTTATTATTGAAAACTCATGTTCAAGAAAAATGTATTCATCTCAGTTTAAGCAACTTATTTGCTTTTTAATAATTTAATTAAAAGTGTTCCTAAAGATTTTATGAAATGAAAACCAAGGATCTTGTGATAGCCTTTTTTTCATTCTTCTTTAAAAACAGACCTAAACCAAGGCTTCTCTAAATGTTCAGCAGGTGAATATGCTAAAATGAACAACTCAACATTTAAAATAATAATAATGGATCAGAGTGATTCCATCCTGAATTCAGGTGAGCAGTTTGCACCCTTTGTGAGCGTGGCCCTTTCCTGGGCAGGGAGTTCAGGGGAGCCTTGGCAGTGGCACCCAAGCTTCAAAAGGCACATGAGCAACAACTCCTCCTGCAGGGCTTAGAAGAAAGMAATTTCATTTAGGACTACATAAATTTTCGGTTTGTTAATTAGGTTAAGAGAGGAGAAATATCATTAGGAGCTTTCACTGGAGTTTGAAGCTTCAAAATTGCAAAGTAATTGAAAGAGAATTTATGTTATCCAGTAACTTTAGCTCTACTTCCAAACCAGAGCCCCAAAACATACAGACGTGTTCTTTCTTTTATTSTGACTTTTTAAATCATTTGTTTTTCATTAAAATTTCTCAAACAGCTTGTGAAGTAGTTCTCCAAATATGTAACTTGGAATTATTCTGAAATCTGCCATTTTGGGATGCATTTATCAGAGCAGATGTACTCAGCACAGGTATCCCAGATCAGGGACAGGAATTAGCCCAGAGAAATCCCAAGTCCCTTAAGTCTTTTTGGGAACTGTCAGGTCCCACTTCAGAACTGATTGTGCATGTCCATCATCCTGTCAGCTTTGGGGGGACCTGGGAACTGCCCTGGGCAGCTTCTGCCAATGTGAGACTCACTGCATCTCTCTGAAAGGCTTCAGCAGAGTGGAGGGTGCACCAGGAGGATTTTTGATAATGCAGATATTTGGTGAACATAAATCAGAAATCAACTTCTCTCTGAGAAGTTTTATCAGGTCCAACAGACATTGATCCACTCCAAAAGACACACACACACACACACACATGAGGAAAGCCTGGAAAAGTGGCCTTTGAATTCTCATCTGAAGCTGCTGCTGAAGACAGAGAGAGTGTTTGTTGCTGAAGATCCCTTTCAGCTTTCCACTCTGCACAGGTGAAAACACTTCTGTTCATCTATTCCTACCTGGGATTAAAAGGATTTGGATCACTTCTGAAAGTAGCAAGAATTTTTAGCTCAATACTGTGCTGAGCCAGGTGAGGGGGCACTGGTGCAAGGAACAGGGTGGTGTGAATGAACACCTCACACCTGTAGGATGTGTCACTGCAGGGTGTGCCAGTGCAGGTGTGTGACTGCAGGGTGTGTCAGTGCAGGGTGTCAATGCAGGTTGTGTGAGTGCAGGTGTGTGAGTGCAGGGTGTGTGAGTGCAGGGTGTGTCAGTGCAGGGTGTGTGACTGCAGGGTGTGTCAGTGCAGGGTGTGTCAGTGCAGGGTGTGTAAGTGCAGGGTGTGTGACTGCAGGGTGTGTGACTGCAGGGTGTGTCACTGCAGGGTGTGTGACTGCAGGGTGTGTGAGTGCAGGGTGTGTCACTGCAGGGTGTCAATGCAGGTTGTGTGAGTGCAGGGTGTGTCAGTGCAGGGTGTGTCAGTGCAGGGCGTGTCAGTGCAGGGTGTGTCAGTGCAGGGTGTGTCACTGCAGGGTGTGTGACTGCAGGGTGTGTCACTGCAGGATGTGCCACACCAGGTCATTCCCAGCACAAGCCAGGTGTACACAACAGTCTCCTCACCTTTTCCTTCTGCCTCTGGGCCCTGCTTTCCCCCACAAGTGCTGGAGGGAGCAGTGGGGACCCACAGCCCCAGTGTTTGCTGCCCCAGCAGTGGGGGTTTGCTCCAGCTGCTGCCTGGTGCAGCTCTGTGCTCTCTCAGGAGCTGCTGCAGTCACTCAGTGATTTTGCATTGTASAGCCAGCATCTGATCAGCCTTTTAACCTGGAGGGGGAAGCAMAGGAAAATTCTGGTGAATGAAATTACCTTCTGCTGCATACAGTCATCTGGCATAACAGCTCAGCAATAACACTCACGCTGCCATTAATGGAAAACACTTCACACTGCACTCCAGAGGTTTTGTTGTTGTTATTTCCTTTGGTAAGGAAGTGATCCATTCAGATTGGAGCTGCCTGAACAAAGCCTAGGGGCTCACACACCACCAGCAGCAGCTCTCTGAGTGTCTCTGGTTTACTGTGTAATCTCTCACTGACTGGAAGGGAATGTGCCAATTGCTGCTGTAGGGCTCTGTGTTTGTAAAACACACCCTCAGCTGAGTGCCCCTATGGGGCAACATGATTTATTTGCTGATTTACCTCAAGTAAATCATGACAACACTTCAACAAAATGTGTCAAAGCATTTTTAAATAGAACATTGAATCCATGCCTCCCTCCCTCGAGTGATGAAGAATTAAAAACATGACTGTGAACTATGTGGGTAGAAGTCAGAAAATTCTCATGAAATACTTGTGGGAGAAAGTGAGGTATTTTCCAGATATCTCAAGGAGTCTAAATAAGAGAAGWTAAAGCTTGCCTTGGAAACTTTTGGTCATCCTGAAAAGCAAACTGAAGCATGCAGAATAAACATGATAATAATGATGTCAGAGGAGCAGAATCAGCATTTCATCCCATCACCATGTACAGACTGCTCCCATCGAGCTGACAGGTGCCTGCACACCTCTGGGGTGAGGATGGTTGTAGTGCTGACAGCAGGATGGTGACACCTGACTGACAGACAGCAGAATTGCCAGGCAGTTTGCATCCAGCTGGGCTTCCAGAGGCTGGGCTCTGCTGGAATTACATTATCTGAGGTGTGACACTATTTTATGTCCTTGGTCCCCTAAAATGTTCAAAGGATAGTTTTACCCCTGGCTGAATGAGATTACCCCTTGAGCTATTTTATTCATGTTTCTTTATTGTTTAATGTTAGCTTGCATAGCTTAAGGCTGCCTGCTCTGTTAAAATCAGCAGGCACGCTYTGTGATGGAGAAAGTCATCTGCTTTTCTCCCTGGGATCATTCACAAACCAAGAAGGGATGCTGCAGCCAGCCYTTAATTGAATTTTGTGGCATTCTGAATGATAATGCATGGGCCTCCTCTCCAAATCRGGAATGAGGAATTATTACACAGAAGGATAAACAGGATAAAAATGAAAATTAATGCTCTTGGAAAACAGACCATGCACTYCTGCAGATCTGTTTACTGGCATTTCTGTTTGGAGACTCATAGGTTAGAAGTCTCTGTTATTGAACACAGACCCATCAAAGGTGATCATTCCCTAATTCCATGCCTTTTTTTCCTCCTAATAGAAGACCATGAAGTTGCACAGAGCATTAAAAGCATTATTTTAAGTAGTGTGGTAAACAGACTGAGCTTATTCCCTTTGGTAYAAAGCAGGAACATGGAAGGTGGATTAAGGAGGGGAAGGCTCATGTTTACAGATGTTTATCTAAGGTAATTAGACATTTGCTGGAGGGAAGGAATGCAAACCAAAAGTACAGGAGAAGAAAATTGATTTATTCTCTGAAACTGTCTGCCTTTTACAGTGAGATCTGAAAGTAGATCCTCTCAAATTTGCTGTCATTTAAACCATTCAGAAATGAAAATGGCAATTACCAGCTTTCTTTATATGTCAGAGGTTGCTGGACAAGGCTGGCTCAGCACTTTCCCAGTGAAGAGCATTCAGGTCTTTCAAATTTTTCAGATCTCAAAGGGACATCAGAGGAGCCCCTCACAAAATAAGCAGAAACAACASAGGCAGTGCAGTTCCTGGACGGGTCTTTCTCTGTCAATGTTAAAGAGGATGAAGGCTGGGAGCCTTGCTTGTTATTCAGAGCAGAAATCCTCCCTGAGRTTATCAATTTGGAAAAGTTTTTGTCGTTTTTCCTGGGAGAAAAAAAAAAACAAATGAAGGATTCAGTGGAGAAATTTTCTGATGTAGATCCACTGTACTACTTACTTACCACTTAGAACATTGCAATATCAGCAGCCCTGATGAGATTCAATGAGATAGGACACACTATTCATTATTTAAGTCTGTTTTCAGAATAACTTGTTCTTTACTATTGATTTTTCTTTGTTAATTAGGTGTCTTCACTGTTAAGATTGGGGGCTATTTATTTCTTTTTAAAAAAACCTACTKCTTCAAGTTTGTGGATGGAAAAGGCGAAGGGAGCTCCAGGTGACCTGAGGAAAAATTCTATTTTTTTTTTTTTTTGGTCCCACTCTCACTTGCCACATCAACTGTTCTGTCTAAAGCTGAGCTAAAAAAGTCAATTCTTTGAAAACTTTACCTTGTAGTCCCTCGCAATAATAAATTTTCCCTGAGTTTAGGAGACTTCCCAAGTGTTTTTTCTCCTAGCTGAAAACAAGCAWCAGCAAAACTTCAGGAAACAAAACWAGAGTTAACACCTGAAGAACTGCAATAAGAGAGGAATTTAATGTGTTTAAATTAGAAAAACACTGTCAACTCATTAAAAAACATAAAATGGATGAAGCACAGAGGATCACCCCAGGTAAAAGGTCAGGAATGTCTGTGAAATGCTAAGAAAAAAAACTTGGAGTGGTTTTTGCTTTTCCCATCCAAGCTGTTTTTGCACACACCTGATGAGTCAGGAATCTGCAGGAACACAGGAGCAGCTGGTTTTCCCCAGGTCTGTGGGATTTTTATTTTACCATTTACAGCCCTTCATTTGTGTCTTCAATCCTTCARTGTCTGAGGCCACTGAAATGGGAAGGGCTGTTTGACCCTGTCCATGGTCTGCTTCACACACAACAGCCTGGCTCACCTGTACAGGTGAAGATGCTGACAAAATACAAGKTTCTCTCATGGAATGTAGAATTTGAAGCCAAAGGCTTATACAGGAAGCCCTGAATTGTACTGCTGCAGTTTCATCCCATGGAARACTTGTCCTGAATGGGATTTTGGCCCTTCCTGGTGTTTGTTAAACATCTGCTTGGTTTTATCATTAGCAAACCTCACCATCTAAAATTTCATATTTGGCAAAGGTTGTCTGGGAAGTGATTCAAGACAAGACAGGGGGCAAGGCTCATCTGTACTGATTGTGAACTCAGTGGAAAGGTGCTCCTGTTCACAGTGGGAGCATTGGCTGCAATAAACACACCTGAAACCAGGCTGTGAATTCAATTAAAAAACCTCACAAGTGCTGGGAYCTGCCCTAAGAGAAAAGGCCACTTGTTTTGAGGAGGGTCATGGAGCCACAGAAACCCAGCCCTGCCAGTAAATGCTGGGGAATGGGGGGGATTCCTTCTAGCCTAGCACAAGGGGGAAAAAATTGGTTTGAAGGGCAAGCTATCAAAGGTCCTGATGTGTGGGGAGTTCCAAGCACTTGTTTTGTCCCAGAACTTGCTGTGCTCTAAAGCCTGGGATAAAGCAAGGACAGTTTGTGCCAGTGCTCATCCCCACTGAGCAAGGGCAGGAGACTTCTCATTCAGGGCTTTACCTGACAGATTTTTTTTCTCTCCATCTGTTGTCCTCCTATTTTTAGACCCAATGAGAATGGTCATATTAAATAATATCAGTACAAAACCATTTCAGAATCCACTGGAATTTATCTTTCTTTTTCCTCCCTTAAAAGAATCACTATCAAGTCCTCACTCCACATAAACGTTTGAGTTTCTTCATAATCATAAGGAAAATCACTTTGGCCCATCAGGAAAGAATCAACTTTSCATTAGCAAGTTGGCTTGAACACAAAATGATCTTTTTACATTCTGTGTATCCATTCTCTCTAGAATTAATCATCCATTCAGTTGGTAGTTTATTCAAATATAAACACACAAACAAGGTGCAGTAAGAGTATTTTCAGAATACAAATATTTGCTCTCTACCTCTTTAAACCACCTCCCCACCACCAGGGTGAAAGCTGCCAAGTGGCAGCTGAAAAGCAACATTCTGTCTTGGATGAGTCATATCTGAAGCCATTTTTCAATGTTTGCTGCCTGTGAAATAGAGCTGCTGGGAAAAATGTGCAACTACAGGGGGCAAAGGGGCTCAGTGCAAAGCAGCTCCTGGGGCAGGTTTCCTTGTGAATGAGTTTCACTTCTGGTAGGAGCTCCCTTTCTCCCACTGAGGTTGCATTTCCTGCTGTGGACACATCACCTTTGTTRAACCAACAGCTGCCCCTGGGCCAGCAGGAGGGACCTGAGGGGCTCTGACCTGGGGGAGCCCCTGAGCATCACTCCCTGACCTTCCCTGAGTGCAGGATGAGCCCTGTGTGCCCTGGGGTGGGGTTTGGGGTGAGGTTTCATTTCTCTCACCAGGTATTTAGAAATGCATTCAGTGCTCAGTGATGTCAGTCACTTGGGTTGGGCCAAGGATGCCCAGACTGGCATCACATCAGAGTTCACAGACACCAAAGGAAACAATTGCTAACAGAGGCCAATTAATCAGTGAAGTGTTTGTGTTACAGCTCCCTGTGAGCTCCAGGAGGAGTGGGGAACCCTCCAATGTGAGAACTGACAACAGTGATGCACAGACCTGTGCTAATCCTGSTTTGGGAGCTGRTGGGTTTGCACAGGGCTGAGCATGRGAATCATTCATCAGAGAATCCATCATCAGTGGGGCCTGATGAGCCTTGGCTGCACATTTGTCTTTAGGAGGTCTGGAAAGCTTCCCTGGAAATATTCCCAGTGGAAGGCACTGGAGGTRCCTGACTCCCCCAGGTTGTTTTTCAGGGTGGTGAATGCTCATGGGGCTGTGCTGTAACAGTGGCCTGGCCAAGGGAAGAGAGCACAAACCCTTCAATGGCATCTCAGAACTGAGAGCCTTCAATGTTACTGCTGTGAACGATTTCCCCAGCACTCAGGTCATTTCTGTGACTAAGTAAAAGCATTTCTAAAAATAGGCTCTGTGTCCAAAAGGAGGAAAACAAGGTGAAGTCTCCTCAAATGCCCACTTGAGGTCTGATTTCTGTGTTACAGCTCTGCATTTGACATGGGGTTAAAGAAATGGAAAGCTTTATGCTGTGCTGCAGATTTGTTTCAGAGCTGGGCATTTTTTGAGCACAGAATGGCTCAGAACTGCAGCAGACTGACTATYCTGTAACTGATATAATAGCTGTAAAACTTCCTTGCCAGAAGCAGAATCTGTGAGGTAATTGCTGCTCAGCATTGCTTAGCATATCAAATCTGCTTTGCTGTCCAAATTTGTGACCCATTTATTATCATTTCATCTGGCAACAAGGAAAGTAAGGGTGGTCACACACTCAACTTTATGAGCTCAGAAGTGAATCAGCACCAAATGCACAGGTATTTCTGCTGGGGATGCTTTCAGGACTATCTGGGGAAGCTGCAGTGCAATTCCCATTCTTTGGCAAATGAGAAAGGACCATTGCTATGAGATGGAAAGTTTTCCTACTGGCTGCATGAGCTTCCTGTTTRTAGTCACAGGAGAGCAGCTCAGGCACAGCTGGCCACAGGCAGGTAAGCCACAGACAGGCAACAGCTGTAGGTCAGACACTGCAACCTTGATTAACCTTGATTAATACCTTGATTAACACCATTAGCCCAATGAGAGGGGTTTGTCATAGAACTGAGCATTTCTCTTTAGGTCCCAATCTGCTAAATTGAAGGCTACTCACTCAAAGCCTCATTTTCTTCTCTTCAGGTCCTCACATGAGCTCGTGTCAGACTGATGTGTGCACAACTGGAAAACATCATCTATTCCCAAAACACTCCCMAAGCAGTGCTGCAGGAGGGGAAATTAGGATAGAATAGCATAATTACAGTTGGAAAGGACCAACATCAATCATCCAGTCCCAAACATGACCAATTCAGGCTGCCCAAAGCAAGGTCCAGCACAGAGAAAACAAACCTCTCTTCCTTGTCTGGCCTGCACCCCTGAGAGTTGCCACTCTCTGCACCCTGGCCCAGGGTACCCCAGGGCTGTGGGAGCTGCTGCTGTGGCCTCTTCCCATACCTGGGCTTCCCCAGGCTGGCTCACCTCATGAGCATCATTAGAGAGAAGGCAGCTTCTGTAAGAGAAATGGGATTAATTCCTCTTTCCCAGCCTCCTCTCCACCCTTAGCTGGGAGAACTTAAACAATTAGATCTATTCTCAGTTCATCCACACTTCTGAATGTGTGCAYAGCTTCTCTGAGGAAAGCTTAAGAAAGCTCTAGAACAACTTAAATAGTCTTATTTATTGCAGAGCTCCCAAAGGTTGTCGAATTTAAASTGAATTCCTGTTTGGAAAGGAAATGAAAATAGAGAGGAAAGGATTTGGTAGGATCAGAGGGTTTTTAATTAGTCTGTGGTGGAGGCAGTGGAATTAAGTGCTCTCATATCCCAGWGCCTCTATGCACATTGCTCTCTCCAGGGTCAGCTCTGTGAATGTGCTGAGTGACAGGAGGAAAAGGAAACCTCCCTGCTTCCCTCTCCCACAGTCTGGTCTCAAATCAGCACAACACTGTCAAATTCTTTCACTTCTCCCTCTTGTTGGCTTTACAAGCTCTCCATCCCAACACAGAAGGGAAATGACACTTGAGCCATGTACAAATCTCACTTGTGGACCCTCCCAGCAGTTSTGTGGCTGCCAGCCCAGGCTGCTCTGGTTTGTTCAGTTTTAACTCAGCAATGACCCACTCTGTGTTTTGTGTAAGAGAAAGCACCTGGCCCACAGCAGCTTTCCTGCACTCTGCCCTGGCAGCCAGCTGGATGTGAYTCCTGCAGGGCTGGACACAGCAGCTCCAGATGCTCCTTCTCAAATGAAACAGGGCACAGCCATAAGTGTTTTTAGCACTTGCTCTCCACACACTGCTCCTGCACAGAGCATGGGCTAAAGAACATTAATTGATGGCAAACTTTCCATCACCTTAATGCCAGTCATTTAAAAAATATTATTTGACCTAGTTCTTGAATAGGAGAATCAAGTGGTATCATGTAAGTTAATGTGAAAAAAAATTCAATTAATTGTAGCCACACACACTCCTTCCTCACAACCCCATGCTGGGCATGCTGCTCATCCAAAAGGCTGATATGGTCACAGACAGCCCAGCTTCTAGGATTTACCAYTCACACACACTTGAAGTGGCATGAAAAATGCAATAAAATAATTCTTTTGGACAAGTTTAGAGAGAGGTATTCCCAAAAGACAGAATTCTGGCTTCCAGCCACATAAAGCTTACTTTGTCAATAACACAGTGAAGGAAGGCATGAATGAATTTTATTTCATTGGACAAGTGRCTTGGAATACAGATAAGGCAGGGTGAGCATATAAACCTTTAAATAAATGTTTTAGCACTATCTGGAAGGGAGGAATGCAATTGATTCCAATCTTTTCTGACAGAAAATCAGTTCCTCTAAAGCTCTTGGGGCAACAAACACTAACTAAAAGTGTCTGTTACTAATAAAACCTTKAACTACAACAAAACAAGATGTTGCCCTTTGCAATTAATAAGCTRCAATTAATGCAAATTATTACACTGCAGTTTAATTGAAATATTAAACTGTGATATCAGGCCTTTGTTTTACTATGATTTTAACTTTGAAGAGGGATCTTTAAAGAGCTCAAGGCAAACCCAGCAGAGCAATAGCTGACAAAGCCCCTGACAGAACAGGGTGTAAACAGCAGCAGTAGGAATCCAAAGCACTCTGTGCTGGGCTTTCTCTCTAATGAGCACTGCCATGGCACCTGCAAACTGCTGCTCATAGCAAACACTCAGCTGTGATTATGCCCAACAACATTCCTCGTTCTGTTTTGTGGGGGTTACCTCAGACAAAGTTGTTTTGAGGACAATTTTGACATTTCTCAGCCTGGTTAACATGAGCCTAGTGGTGTTCTCTGCAGCAGTACTGCAAGCTGCAGCAGKAAAAAGTGCTGTTATAATTCAGGTTTTGCTTTGCAAACACATGTTATGTGTTGGAATGAAGGGAGGCATTTAGTGTTTCAGGAGAGCCACGCTTGGAATTTCTACAAGAGAAACTCACTCTAAGTGGCAATTTCTTTATGCTGTAAATCTAACTCAAAGTAGTGCACAGAATTGGAGTTTTATTTGTAAAAGCACAGGTTGTTAAAATTTACAAATCAAACAACATTGTTATCTTAGGGGCCTGAGGATGAATGGCATTGCTGGAAGAAGGGATTGTACCCAGTCRCATCATGAATTTCAAATAAAAGGGTACCTCATTCCCATAGAAGTTCAAAGGAGTCACTATATTTTTAAATATTCTTTTCCTAATATATTCCACAATGGAAATAAAAACTGCAGAATAGAGAAAAAAGACTGGTGTTTCTATAAAGTGCAYTCAGTATTTGCATTAATGCTTTTGGCCTAAATATGCAGTACCAGTAGTGCTACCACAGTAATAATGTGTTCATTAGCCAGTAGAAAACATTCTTTGCATTGAATTTGCTTTCAASTTACTACTTATTGAAATAAACCCCTTCAGATTAGGTCAGCTAATATGGTTAAAAGAAAGAAAARAAGTCACACAACTCCAAGTACCTGTGCTTGTGAGTGTTATTACCTAATAAAGAGCACTCAGGGTTTGTTTCTGTGCCTTTCCAGCCCATAAATCACAGAATTTCAGGATTSTAAATTCTGCCTTCCCATCTTAATTGTTCTTTTTATTTTTATAAATAACTACTCAACCTTYAGACTTCAGTGTGACCAGGCTTTGGCACCACACACACGAAAAACACAAGTGGTGAGCTCAGTATTTAGAAACAGAAAATTGCATCTCTATTTTCATATTTTTCCAGTGAGAGAGGCAACAGAATCTATTTCATGATCTTGTTACAGACCCAAACCTCCAGGGGTAGCTTYTCTGAAGGGGCTGGCTTTCAGTTCTGCCAAAGAAAGCATTCAGCAACTGCATGGGGGGGGAAAAAATCAAGTGTTAAACAATGGCCAACATTTTCCTTGCATGTGATGAGTGAGTGTGAGTGGTAATCTGTACTCCTGCACCCAAAAAAAATTGCATAAAATCACCAGGGCTCCAGATTTATCTCAGAAACCTCTAAGAAATACATCTCAGAACTCCAGCAAAGGGTGGACACAGGAACAGAGCCCTTCTGCACTCTCCTCTCTGAGCTGCTCATTTCTGGCAACAGCTTTCACATGTATATATATATATATATATATATATATATATGTATTTCTTTTTATCAAAGAAATTTCTGGTTTTGAATGACACTAAAAAGTGTGAGTTTACACTCTGCAGTGAGAACACCTGACAGCATTTTCTGTAAAAGAAACACTCTGGTACTTAGGGAGCATTTTTAATCAAGACTTTTAACAKTCCATCAACATGAGCAGAATTTCCTGCCTTGTGACAAAGGGCTGTTAGATGTTAGATCCTGAAAATATTTTTAGATAATTTCTTTCATGTTTTCTGTCTTTATGGAAACCTTTCAAAAGTTTTTCTTGATTTCAAAAASAGACAGGTACCAAACTTCATTAACTAATTTTCATCCAGTTCTACTGAGTGCAGATCCCATCAGTGGGCAGGGGGGGTCTTTTGTTTTATACAAAGCTGTTCAACAAAGGAGAGATTGTACAGGCAGTGCTGACACTGTRCATCTTTAAAATCTCTTGTGTTCTAGGGATTGCTTAAATAATGAGAGATTGCTGACTGACATACCATGGAAAGCTGTCAATAGGATAATTTGACAAGTGTTTCCATCTTCACTTTTGTTAAAATATTTCTTTTAATAAAGTTTTCCTTAGTGCTAAAGAGTAGGCTAGTTGTGCTTTGGTAAAGAGCTGGCTGAGACAAATGACTGGATAAAGGAGTAATCTCAAAGATTACTTTGGTAAACAATTAAATAAAAAAAGTATTGATTACTGTAATCATAAACCCAGAAAAATGATATTATTTTTTCCATATGCCAGAACATACAACTCTTCTGATGAGTGATAAAACCTCTTTTGAAGTGCTTTTAAGTGCTCTTTTAAAGAATTCCTTTAGTAGAARAACCTGCAGCCTGGCACTCCAGTTGTGTTTGGCAGCTGAAAGCAGCTCCTGTGAACTCYGAGGCTGTGGGTACTGGTTGATGGGGAGCACACTCAGGTAACCTCTGGTGCCACTGAACAGTGAGCACCTACCTGGGATGGCAGCAAAGAACTCTCCTGGTGGAAGAGCCAGGGTGGAGTTGGATCAATCCACAGAGCCTGGGTAGAGTTCATCACAAACTCCCCTTCCAACAGGTTTATGTTTTCCTCTGGGACCAGCTGGGGCTCACTCCAGAGGGCAGTGTGGAAGGAAACTCGTGCTTGCAGTATGGAAAGCAGTCCTAGAGCAAAGGAAGATGAGTGGGATTTTGCCCCCTGCTCTTCCACTGGAGGCATCTTCCTGAACTTGATGTAGCAACTCCTCCATTTCACATCCCTGAASTGCTGCCTCCAATTCCCTGTCACCTTCCTGTTCTGCTGAGGTCCTTCACCAGCAAGGAAGCTCATAATGATGATTATTCCAAATATAGTTAGTTAAAATATTAAATGAATGCAAATCAAGTATTTGTGCATACACAGAGGGAGGAATTTGGTTTTGACCAACTGAAGCTGTTTTTCCAAAAGTGAACTCTCAAGACATTTCTGCTGACTTCATAAAATTATTAAAGCTTGTGGTGAGGGAGTTTTATTGTTTGAGGGTTTTTTACTAGCTGCATCAAATAATAAGGAAAAGATTAGGATTTTAGCATATCCAGCTGTGCATGCTTTCCCTACAACCCAGCCAAACATTCTTACTCAGCAGGCAGTGATTTACGTGATGACCCTGACTCACTGCTCCTGTAAGCCTTTAAACAGCTCCACTTTCAGCTGCAGCAGATTCCAGAAGTGAGTGATCAATCCTGAACATGTTGTTTCACAGAAATGGCCAGGTGATTGCAGAGCTGTGTTTTCCCCACAGTGAAAATCCCAGGCCACTGCTGCACCAAGCTCCTTGTCACTCCTGCATCCAAGGAGCTGCTGAGACACACAACAGCAGCCTGCAAGGGAATCACTCGGTGTCCCCTGGAGCTGGCAATGCCACTGAATCAGCAGGCGCAGTGGAGGAAGGAGTCACAGAACACAATCTGTTCCCAGGCAGATCACTGGGGATGGTTTTAGTGTGTGATGCACACTGACACCCTGTCGCACTGATACCAAAAAGGTCACACGACACACCGCCAAGAAGGGAAGCGAAAAAGAAGAGAGAGTTTATTGAATTTCAGAGATATTTATACAAAGGAATAAAAAAGTTCTGATGGGTGGAGGAAAGTACCACCTCTACACACACACTGGTTAATACACATGCTTGTCACTTTGATGTGCTCCTAAACTGTGAATCCAGAAGTTCCTGCCCATCCCCTCCCACAGCACTTCCAGCTCTTGGTAGGGAGCACTTACTGTAATCACTTTCACAAATAAAAATGTGGTTAATAATATGAAAAACAACATATGGAACACACAGCACTGCATTATGGGTCAAATACAGCTTTMATTGAAATATTTTGTTGTCATTCACCTTGCTTAGCTTTTCTTTTACAGATAGTAAGAAATGGAAAGAATTCACCAGCATCATAGCAACCAACACAGCATAACTCTAAATCCTGACTAGATTTGCCTTTGTGGAGTGTGTGTGTGAGGAAGGGAACATATAAATCACACACTCAGTTAACACATTTAAGGCACTTGATACAAAATGGGCGAGGTCTCATTTATTTCTAGTCTTAATTCCAGCACCCCCCTAAGGACCAAATAAATGTAAAACCTGGCTTAGCTGCAGTAACTTATTCTACCTGTTGCAAAGTCTTACAACACAGTGCAAGTCTCATTCCAATACTGAAAGAGAACAGTAATTACATTCCTTAAGAATGAAAACTTCTTGTCCTTAGGAAGCTTTTCATTTTACCTGATATTTGTTCTCTCATGAGTCGCTCTCACTACTGAAGAGAGAATTTAAATTGATATTAAATATAACTTTGAGTTTAGCAAAGTGACACCAAGGCATTAAGAAAAGGCATTGCTGATGAAGAAAAATTCATCTAAAGAAAGTAGGCTACAGCTAAGAAATCTGTCATCATTTCCACACCATGGGGGTTTTTCTGTATTTTTTTCTGGTCAGCTGAACTGATTATTTGAACAGGTTTCCTGTTTTAACCCCTCATCACATCGACAACATTAACTAACAAATATAAGGAGATCTTGTTTTCAAAGCCATGCTCACTGGCTGACACTAGGATATTTCATTTTATAACAGGAACAGTTTTACAGTAAACATTAGGACATCAGCATACAGCTACTTTAATTTACAGGGGAAACTTGGAAGGATGCACAGCATTTGTCAGGGTTTTGGGACATTGCATCTGCAACACTGCTGTGACAAAGGACAGGATACTGTGTGGTTAAAATGAAAGCCTCAGARCACAGAATCCACATGTGTTACCACAGGAACAAAATGCTAGCAATTGAGGGTGTCCTGTAAGAAGTTGTAATTTTTGTTTACTGTATCTGTTAAATTATTTAGGAAACCTCTGCATAATTTATTTATTTCAACAAGATACTTCCATGCACAGATAATGTGAAATGTGTGTGGATTTGGGGATTTTGTAAGCCTGGTTTTTAAGGAAAAACTTTCAGTATTTTTGAACAGGTAACTTTGTAGAAACCAACCCTGAGTAGCAGCAATAGTCTGAGGAGACAGCATTGCTTGTTTTTCAAAAGGGCTTTTTCATCACTTGGATGTGGTTTTTGTAGCTACTTACGTTTTAAAATCAGATCTGGTCACTCTCAAGACTTCAGAATCCTTTGTGACTGACAGCACAGAGCATACWAAATCTCCTTAAATGCATTTTCCCTTATTTTTTTATAGGTAGAATTAATGTTTGGGTATTAGACACACATCAGTCCCAGAGCCACACTGCCCACCAGGCCTGCCCTGTGCTGAACTCACATAAATACAGTTTTCCTCCTCTCCTGGCTACCACACAGAAAGCCACCCAATTATTTTAATACATCACAAATTCCTTGTTATCTCCAGTTAAAGATGGTGATATGAGGAAAAGGTTTTTCCCCAGAGTGGGGTCAGGCACTGACCAGCATTCCTCAGGGAATGGTRTCAGAGGAGCTTTAGGCTGGGTATGAGGAAAGGGTGCTGGGCACTGTCCCCAGGGAATGGCACGGCCCTGAGGCTGCCAGAGCCCCAGGAGTGTTTGCACAACATTCCCAGAGACAGGGTGGGATTGCTGGGGTGTCTGTGCAGGACCAGGAGCTGGACTCAATAATTCTTGTGGGTTCCTTCTAGCTCAGGATGCTCTACGGTTCTATGATTCCATGTTCTTCACCATGGAGGAGCTGACTGCTTTATCCCATAGCCAACAATTAGCACTGGTTATAACTCACCACCAGTTTACCCAGACTGAAATGAAGCTTGCATTAAACTGCAAGATGCAGGTAAGTGGCCAGTGTGTGAGTGGTTCCTTCTTTAACTGAGCAGATTTATTTTCAGATTTCTCCAAAGTCCAATCCTTAATGCATCATGAAGACACTGTTCTCCTTCATCCTTCCTGTGCTGTGACCTCTCTGACACCACTGCCTGCCTCTGACCCAGTGATCAGAGCTTACAATACTTATTGGAGCAAAGTGCTGCTCTTTCCCCACTTTTGGGCACCACCATCACACACACACATTCCCTGAGAGCTAACTCAGCTGAGACTGAGTGTACCAAAAGCTTTTTGCTTCAGCCATGCAGAGGAGCACCAGAGCAGGCTGGAAGGGAAGGGCAGGGCAGGACAACAGCAGCATGSATTTTGATCAGCTTAACTCCTAACAGGATTAAATCCCAGCATCAAAAGGCACAAACTGCTATGACTTAAAAGAGGATGACACTTCCTATCTGCAATGCTGGCAATGACTTCATCATGCCCTCTCTTCTTTTCTGTGTGAGGAGGCCTCTCAGATCTCTGTCCCTTCTTTGTCAGGCTTGGGAATTAGCACCTTACTGAGAGCCCTGTCAGTGCCAATCAGGTACAGCAGTGAGCTCTGTCCAGCTCAAGTGCAGGGCACCCCTCTCGTGTCTCACTGCTCATGAGCAGCCAAAGCAAAGCCTGGGATGGTGGGCTGGAGCCTGGCCCTTCCCTCTCCATCCTTTTGTCACTCTAGTGCCATCTTTGTGTCTGAAAACCTGGGTTCTCCTCATCCTCCAGCTCTGCCAAATAACCTCATTGACAGATATTGACAGGGAATAWCTCCCCAGTTCCAATTCCTTTGATGCAGTGTCTGAGTGACAGGAGATCCTCTGGGCTGCTTGGATCAATCAAGACAGGAATAKTTTTTTGCTGTGGTTGGATTTGAAACTTTCCAGAAAACTTAGTCCAAAGATGTCAAGTGAAGAAATGTAGCTGAAATGTAAGAACATCCATGTGAGGGAGCAGCTGGGAGAGGCTGAAAATCACAGTTCAGAACTAACTTTGTGTATAAACCCCAATTTAAACACGGCTCTGATTTGGATCTGGCCAGAGGAGTTCAGCTGATWCACCTGTGTTTGAGCAGAAGATGTGGGATTAAACACAAGCTCATGTAATCTCAGCTCACTCACATCTTCCTGACACATCACTGACTGCACACAGGGAAACAAGAGTATGGCAGATGTAATGAGAATTAAGTGTGGGCAGCTATAACCAAAGATAATGAAGTTCCAAACACTGGCCACAGCCATTCAAGAGAAAACACTCAAACCATGGAGAAATGTACAGTTAAACACAGGCAGTTTCAAAGCTGTACTTTCATGTACAAATTACTTTATATGTCCCATTTTCATTAGATGCTCATCTTTCCTCTTTACRTATAAAATGGCTGTAGAATAAAAYGGGTTCTCTTTAAAAAGAGCACCTSTGAGGGCTGAACTTACAACTGTCTTTTCTCAGGTTGCCACTAAAACTTTYTTATCCTCCTAAACCTAATCTTACCCTCTCCTGTGAAGAGAACTAATGCAAGGAAAGGCAGCAGCCCTGCTCTGGCTCAGCTGCTGCTCCACGCAGCCACATGAAGGCACCAGTGGCACAGCACCCCTCTCCCCCCACAGCCCTCTCGTTTGTGAAGTTAATTTAGTGAGGTTAAATGACACTTCCTCACCTCCAGCTGGAGCCCTGTGAGGGCTCCCAGGCAGGGCAAGGAGCCCTCTCCCTGCCTTGTTTCCATCCATGCTCCAGAAGGGATTGCACTGGCCTCCCCCCCAACCCCAATTACCAGGCTGTGAAAAGAACTCCAATTAAGTGGTAAGCCATAATGGCATGGCAGCTCTTCAGGAAACTGCCTATCTAAATAGAGATGTAGGGAAGGCAGTTTTCYCTCTAATAGTGATGCATTTTCAATTTATGCAATACAAAGTGCATTGGTCTGCAGTGTCCCTGGCTACTGATGATTAATGGCCCGTACACTGCAAGGGGCTACAAAGAAAAGTGCCAAGGGAAGCAGATGCAGCAGGTTTTATATTATCATGACTGCAACAAACTCATTCAGTGGTGTCAGCTCTGACTGCAGGATCCTGATTATGAAATATGATGCGTGTGGAATTTAATGGCTTTCTCTGCCCTTCTGGTGAGTTCACTGCTTTCCAATGTCATTTTGTGTTCTCATCTGAGTGGTAATAAAAGGAATATCATTGACTGTGCTAGCTCTGTAACCACTGTGTGTTTTACAATAAATTGTGTTTCAGGACCCTTCTACCCAGGAGAGTGTGCAGGGCCAGAAAGTAATATTCCCCAGTTCTGCARTATGAAGGGTTTCTATGAGAGAACAGGAAATTATGCAGGACTGCCATTCTCTAAGGCCTKCCTTATGTGAGCAGGACATCTCTTTTTCAAGTGGTTATGTAGCAAAAAAGTYAGTTTGGATTACAAATAATATCCCCCCAAAAAAGAAAAATCAAAATAAACAGCTACTGCTATGAAGAAGAAATTATGATACCTTGATAACAAGCGGATGAAAGTTGTTCAAATTAAAATATAAATGAGGAACCTAGGTATACATCACACATGTAGGAAAGTAAAGTTAGAGAAGACATCTAAAGAGGGTCTTTTATCCAGCATTATTCCATCCAAGCTGTCAGTGAGTGTGGCCTGCACAGAGTTAAGATCTTACCTGCTGGAGAGCTGGCTTTCTGGAGAGCTACAGGTGTGGCCATGAAACCCCCAATGACTGCAAATCATTCTATTGGTTTCTCAAACAAAAGAAGCCTCACAAAAAATGCATTGTGCCCCTCTCAGTGTTGAGGAGTGCACACACCAGACTGCTCCACACTGCTACCAACACTGCCCCAAGAAGGGGTGGCTCTGTCCCAGCAGGTACAATGCAGATCTGTGAAGGGASCAAAGACAGAACCTCAAAGCTGAGATATTTTGCATTAGCTAGAACAGTTCCAGAGTTTCCATCCTCTCTGCCCACATGCAKCTCCTGTCTGCAGCACCAGGGGCTCAGTCACTCCCACAGCTGCATTGGTCAGAATAAAGCAGTGTTACACACAATAAGAGAGAAATCTCCTGTGAGATTCTTGGATAAATCCCCCTGTCCTGCCTTTCCCCTTGGGATCTGCTGCAGCCAGCAGGAACCACTGCAGCAATGGGTGCATTAGTGATKGAGTGGGCTGCAATGCAAGTCCCACCACGTGGACAGGATGAGACACAAGCACATTGCTCCTCTCTCTCCCAGGAAAAGGCACACATTGAAGTTTGCTCACTTCTGCACTTTGCAGTTCCATGYTGGCCAAATGGAGAGAGCAGCAGTGAAACAGCAAGAGCTGCTTCTCACTGAGCAAACCCACTGAGGCACCAAGTGCCTGGAACACAGAGGGGCTTTTTCTCTCTGTAAATGCACATTCCAAAGTTCACCTGTGCTGTTTTCTTACCTCCAGCCCCCTCTGATGGAGTACTGCTGCTTCTAGAAACTTAAGGAATATTCTCTGAAGCAGGAGGACAGCAAATCATACCTGCACATTTCCCAGGGCTGGGGCTTTGTTTTCAGACTGAAATGACCAAAGTGCAGAGGTTGTTCCTACGAATTTACAGCTCAGGTGGAAGCTTTCCTTTGCAGAAGTAAAGCTGTACATTTGCCTGGTTTTTGGAAGAGAAAGACCACCAACAAACCAGGACACAGTGCCACTAACACCASGGAGAGGTGCACACAACTGCATCCAGCCACTGAATCCAGCTGAATTCTCCCTTYAACTTGGCACATTTGTACTCAGCAATTCAATTGTATTGCACACCACTCCATTTATTACATTTCATAWAGAACCTAGGAATGAAACTTCTACTTTTAAGACAATCCAGAATGTTTTTAACCTTGTTTCTGTCTCTAGTTGAAATGTCACTGGTATTCCCAATCATATTTTATATATGAACACTTGAAAACCTTTGCCTAAAGGACAAATGAGACTTGTCTTTTGTCCTTTCAGACTATACTTCATATATTTTCACATAAAAATGTATTGGAACAAGATTTAAAACTGTTATACATTTTATTGAACTCTACCTCCAGAGGGAGAAGAAAAGCATGTTAACATTTAACATGGTGGTTTTGTCTTTCTCCCTTTTCCTCTGCTGTTTGCTGAAAAACTTGCAACAGTTGAAAGGTAGAAATGTCAGGCAGAAATCTGTGATCTGCCTCAAAATTAAGTCATGTATTGCCACAATACAACAGAGGCTTTGTCCTCTCTGGGATTCTCAGTAAAGGATAATGGAACAGGTTAAGAATATTCCCAGATGAAGAGAACACAGAGAACAAGGGCCCCATTTACCATCAGCTTGGCAAAGCCCATAGTGGTATTGCCTTCCACAATCATGACCTTGTCCTTTGGTCTGCCCTGGAACTCCAGGGCAATGTGGTGCCAGTCTCAGGCAGGGCACAGAGCAGGGACAACACCTGATCCAGCCCCTGCAGCACTGGGTCAGCTGCTGGGTCACTGAGGCACCAAGCAGAGCTCCCCCAGGATGCAACCCAGCCTCCCTGCCATGTGTTTGGGAGCTGTCTGAGAGCAGAGACACTGCAGGGGCTGTCTCAGGCACTGAGAGCTGGCACTGCAGCTGCAGCCCTTGGAGAAACTGTTCCTGGAGTCTCCTCTGCACCACAGCTCAGGAARTGCTTACACTGAGATGTCTCCATGAACCGTGAGACTGATTCAGCACTGAGAGGGCCACAGTGTACCAAATGCAATCCAGGATGTTCTTCCCAGGCCAGCAGAGACTGCACTGGGAAAATGAGCTCAGGAGGCCAAGGCAGAGAGTTTAAAGCAGGTGAAGAAAGATTTAGTGGGACTAAGATAAAAGTTCTACAGCA
>CADDXX010000691.1:76403-100727 GCA_902810485.1 Alauda arvensis
GGAAGGAAGGAAGGAAGGAAGGAAGGAAGGAAGGAAGGAAGGAAGGAAGGAAGGAAGGAAGGAAGGAAGGAAGGAGAGCTGCTCCCTGTGGTGCTCAGTATCAGCCATGTTCCTTATTCTCTATGTATTTCTTATGTTTGAAGTTGCAAATCTGGTCCTCAAATTCAACAAAGCCTTTAAGCACCTGTGTTTTTGCAATGATTTCAGCAAGGCCTTAGAGCAGCATGTCTGAATTAGGGCAATCCAACACTTTCACATCCAACTTTCAGACCACTCATCTCAACATCACCACAGGGCACATTCCATGTGTGTGTTCCTACCATTCCCTAAAATCCTGTCTGTGGAAGCCCTGCTGTTCCTGCACAGTTCMTTCCTCAATCTGGAAGCCTTTTCCTGCACTTATCCAGGTTTGTTACCAAGATTTTGGCATTTGGGGAGCTCCTGTGCTCTCCCATCAGAAGCATGAGGGGAGGCTGGCTGTCACCTGGAATGCCTGGCTGCCTGCAGGTGCTCATTAGTAACACCCAAAGCTTCCCCAGCCTTGCTGTGTGATTTATGAGAGACCATGATGCTGAAATGCCAGACCACCAGGGATGGTTTGTTAGTTTGGGCTGGGCAGAATTTTGTACCAGTTGTGCCTGTACAAGGGTATGTGCCAAGAATCATTATTATGTTGTTTTTCCTTAAAGGCTGTACTGAAATACCCTGGTAGGGATACAGGGAGATCCTTTCATGCAATTCTTTAATGTAAATTAATAACAAAACCAACAAAATTTCTTATTTCTTTTTTTTTTTTTTTTTTTTTTTTTTTTTTTTTTAACATTAGATTTTCTCCTAAAACTTTGCTGTAATGCTTTTTAGGAAAACACAGCTATGAAACCTGACTGTTTTAAGAGCAGTTGTAGAATTTGTTCTTTACTTAGAGCATTCTGACATATTTAAATCCATCATCAGGCTCCTTATAAAACCACCCAGAGAGCAAAGTGTCAGTTTAATTGTGGGATGGAAAAGAGTCCCATATTCAAGGAAGGCCCCAAGATCTTTCCCTGTGTCCCTGGGGAGCAGGGAACAGAGCAGGCATTTTCTTCTCATTTCCCACCCCCCAGCCATGGCTATTTTAAACCAGACAAGCACCTCCTTGCTCTAAACCTGAGCTGGCAGGGCAGGCTCTCAGCCACAGGAGAATAGATGTACAGGGCAGGCAAGATTAATATTCTTGGAGGTTTTCCTTAGTGTGCAGGAAGCCAGCACAAAGGCACTAATAACCTCTTCAAGCAGAGAACATTTCTCGTGGGGATAATAGCTCAAGGATAGAGAGAGAGAGCTTTTATACTCTAAAAGAACATTATCTTTCTTGTATGAAAACTAACTGGGTTTGGCTCTTTAAGTGCAGAGCTAAGCTAAGCTTGGCTTTACCTCTGCATTTCCACCTGTGTAAGGACAACTTTGAAATGTCAACAAGGTATTTTTGAAGGAGTCTCTCTCATGCCCCCTCCTTTGCACTTGTTTCATAACATAGGAAGTAAAGGCCTTCACTACAGTTCAGGCAGCTTGCCAATACCTATTTTATAGCRATAAAATATGTACAAATTAAGGAATCTCATGTGGAAAATTCATTCAGCAGCCTCAAAAGCCAAGTGAATGGTAATTACTTCAAACACAATGTGGTGGCAATCAGGCAAGATTGGATCATGCTTTTAAATGCATGTCTAAATTTTTAAGAATCAAGATAATTATGAATTATGAAAATAACTCAGACAATGCAACAGCAAATACAGTGTGAGTGGAGTAAGAGAGATCTTTAAGGAACAGAGAAGTCTCAATTCCAACACCTGCACAGTAATAATTAAGAGCAAATACGGGGCTGATATTTTATTTCCTTACTCCTAGACATCATTTTATACTTTTGGGTAGCCCAWGGGTGCCTTGAGGTATGGAGCAAGTGGAAGCATATAAAATAAAATACAAGTAAAAGGATTTATCCTGCTGACTAAAAACAATGAAAGTTCTCTCTAGTTCATGCTCACACATACTGCAGTATAAAAGTAAATTTGCCTTCTTAGTTCTGTGTGTGTTTTCTTCAATCTGGAAAACAATCTCAGTGTTCATCCACTTTGCAATGGCAGCTGAATAAACACAGTGGGTTCATGTCCCACAGGTAAAGCTGAGCAGAACTCCTGGGATAATTACCCAGCAGAGCAGCACACCTCAGGGTATGGCTGAAATTCCAGCTGGGAAATCCTCAGCTCCATACATTTTGCTGCAAACGTGCCAAACCACAACCAGCTGTGAGGGGCTAGAAAACCTCCTGTATAATGCTGAGTGTCAAAGTGGTTGACAACAATAATTTTATAGGTGAGCATGAAATCAAGCACAGTGAGTACTTGGGGAGAAGGAAGTTTTCAAAGGACAGCTTGGCATCTGTCTCCCTTGGAAGACAAATGATGCCTGAGACTGAAAAATCTCTCCACAGACACCCAGCACACTGGAGCCAACTGTGTTTTCATTACAYGCTCAAGGATTCAAGCTCTGTTGAGCTGTGGGTTATATTGGAACATTTACAGGTTTCCCTTCCTTGGATTTGCTTTGCCCAAAGACATGCTCAAGGACTGAAGAGAGAATCTGCCACAGYAGGAGCCTGTGACATTAAGAATGGGCACAAAAAGTCAGTAAAGGAAGGAAAAAGTTCATTTCATTCTAGGAGAGCTTGGGGACACTGGTGACATTTTCAATAGAACAACTAAAATTTTGGAACTCATTGCCACAAGAGGCTGTGGGTGTAAAATAAAAACTCMAACAGGGATTGGACACACATCACAGAGAATAAATCCCCAAAAACCCTAACAGGGCTAACTTAGCTCAGGAGAGCTGTGCTCCYCTCCTGGCTCAGAGCTCCAGAGACTTTTCTGGGGGGAGCTCCCTCAGTTCCAGCCCCTTTTCCTGCAGTGCCACCCCTGCAGCTCACAGCAGGGCTGAGGTAACTCCACTCCAGTCAGGGCATCCCAGGGAGGGCTCCATCCCAGGGAGGGATCCATCCCAGGGAGGGCTCCATCCCAGGAAATCATTTCCATCTCCAAGAACTCTAAACCAGCACTTGATTAATTAATCCAACTCTTGTGCACTGTAACTCAATTCCAGTGGATACAACCTATAGTGCACCAATCCAGCTCAGCCAGAAGAGCAGCAGAGTCTCTATAAACTACTTGTTAAGGAAAAAAAACCTCTTAATTATCATTTAAAAATAGCAAAACATCTAGAGAGWTTATCCTCCCTCTCTCCAAGTTAGATGCAGTAGGAGAAAGTCTTTAACCATAACTACCAGCAGAAATTCTATACACTCCTTTTTTTTCCTGTTTTTATCAAAAATTGAACTCAACTCCATAAAAAGATCAAATAAGGCACTGTATTTTCTTGACATGATTTGGTTTCACCAAAAATCAGCAAAATTAAAAAAAAACCAAAATTTTGGATTGCCAAAGCTATTGAAAAGCCCTTGCTCCCTCTGATGAGAGAAGCTGATCTCACAGCTGTTCCAGTACCTTGATTCCCAACCTGTGGGATTTGTATTTTTTTGAAGATCACTGGAGTTTTCATCTGGAATCTTTCTTTTTCCAAGTGCTCCTTCTCTAGGCTATGTCATGCAATGGACATATATTTTCTTCTTTTTTCTTGAAGTTATGAGTGAGAAACAAGCCTTTTWAAATTATTTGAATACTTGAGGAAGRAAGTACTTGTTGATTTTTTAMAAATTGTATTTCCCTCCCTTTACTGTTAATAAAAGATCAGTTAAGGTCAGGTGTGACAACTATAACATCCCCCCTTCATTCCTGCCTTTATTCTTTACTGACTTTTCAGCTTCTGGCAAAAACACCTACAGTAAAACAGGAAAGAAATTAAAGCTTTGACAGTTCATAAATTTCAAAACTAAAAAAAAAGAAAATATTGGAAAGCATAGTAACAAAAGAACAAATGTGACAGAACAGTGAGGAAAAACTGGATAAACTGATTGCAATCCATTTTCATAGAATATTTCACAGATTATTTTAAAAGAATGTGCTGTCTCAAGAATTATTTAATGATGTTTTGCTGCTTCAAACTTGCAACATAAATTTTTTGTTTCTCACCTGCTACATTTTTTCTGTACCTACATACCTTGGCTATACATATCTTCTATCAGCATCCTTCTCCTCCTGAAAAAGTAAAAGAAAACATTTTCATCCTTGGAATCCTAATACTTTGTAACAAGAAATTTAAACCTTGGTTTTGAGAAAGTCCTGCACCTCTCATACCCCTGCAGTATTAAATCATTACTGAATTCTTTTGCAGAACTGGCAAGAGCAAACTCAGTGTGACATCTCCTTTGCTTCAGGATTTTCATTCCATACCCAGTCCCTGCTGAACCTGTTCCTGACACTGCCAAATAAGTGCTCTGTGTTTACTGCAGAGCAACAATAAACAAACATAATGTTCAAGACATGATGTGAAAATGGCCACAAACACTTCTTGTGAGATATTGGAAGTGGCAGGTGATGCCTTGGTTGTGGAGGGGAAAATCCAAGGAGTTTGCCAAGAGAGTAATTCCTATTTCCCTGCTAAAAGATGAAGATCCAATACCAGTCCTGATTTTCTGCACATGTGTGTGGTTCAATTTCAAGAGCCTGGATTTTCACAAAATAGATACCAAAATTGATTCTGCCTCCCTCAGGCTGAACATGGGGAAATGCTGACTGACAGAATCACCTGAGGGTAATAAATGTGCCAAGTGTTTTGTTAAACAGCCACTCAGTCTGAAATGCACCCTGGCATTCTGCAATAACAATGGGCTACTGGAACGTGTGCTGCATTAATTAGAGAGYTGACAAGAAAATTACCCTTCAAGCCAAGATTACTAGAACTTTTACCAGGCTTTTTTTTTCCCCTCAACTGTTAAATACAGTATTCAGTGTAGCCTCCCAGAGGTTGTGCCCACCTCCCCTGCAGAATTAACCAGCATGCCAATAAAGGTCCAAGGAGMTCTGCACTAACATGTGTCTGAGAAYATTGGTTGCTTCTCAAAATTTTATTGTAGCTGCTAAATGACAAATGATGAAAAAATGGCCTTGGCTTTCCTCAGTGTAAGTTTTTCTGGTAAAATAAAACAGAATAAAATGTTGCTTCAATGTGTGACTGGGTATTCATCCTAYAACAGGCATCCTTGTGGATCCCTGGCAATCTGTGAAACAAAAACACCCTGGCTTTCAAACACTCACACAGGTGAGACAGAAGGAACTCCAGTTTGGGAGGTAATGCAAAATTACTGTTAGTATAAGGACACAACAGAAATGAAAATGCTCTTTTATGAACAGGACATACTTTGTGTCTTCTCCAGGCCAAAAACTCCTCTCTGGTGCCTCTGGCAGTTCCTGAAGCTGCTGCAGCTCAGGGCTGAATGTGGACACCCTGAGCAGAGCAGAGCAGAGCAGAGCAGAGGTGCTGGAGCCCAAGGCCCCTCACCTGAGTGCCACAGGTACCTCCAGGCAGCAAAGCCTCTGAAATTGGGGAATTCTTCCCCAGGGGCATCCTGAGTGCAGGATGTGGGAACTGATCCCAAGGTCCTGAGGTGCTGTGAGTGCAATGGGAGGACTTTGCTATGATTCCTGCCAGTGAATATTTTTATTCAGAGAATTTGGGACGTGAAAAATTATGTGCATGAAAAAAATAGTTCATCACAGATGACTAATTCTTAATTTTATTACATTAACTTCCTAAATACGATTACCAGTAATGCATTTGCTTTTTTGAATTAGAATCTCTCTCARCACCCAGCCCAATTCTCCAGTGAGTGTTCAGCATTCATGCACTGCTGCTGATATGGAAAAGCATTTCTAGTATTGCCAAGACAGAAGTGCTTACTACCAAAGAAATGTTTCAAAACTGTACTAAAATATACTCTGTAGAGTTGACAACGACGTGTTAGGACTAAAGAAAACATTACATGTGCCTTAAGTTGAATTAAAAGTCAAAGATAAGCATAAACCTGAACACTCAGTTTCCTACAAGCTAAAGTAAAAGCATGACTTACAATCAAACACATCTGGAAAATGACACCTCTGAGATCTGTCACCCTGAGGAAGAGTCTACAAGGACACATGTTTTTAACATAATGCCATGCTTCCTTTCAACTGGGCACAGAGGAATTAGTGGGGTTTACAGCATTTTTAAAAGTTACATCTTTTACAGTCTCTTTTACTGTAGGTTCTGAAAACTTACTATTACAGTAAGTGAGCAGCCATCATGGATTAAAAGACCACTCTAGTTTCAACTCTCATAAACCCCACTTTAGTGAACTCCACTACCTTGTAATTTATTCTAATGTGGTATGTATTTCCTTCTAAAACCAATTTATTTCCCTTAGGCATGTCTCAATGCCTTTCAGGTTAACTCCTGGATCAAAAGCCCACATGGCTCAAGCAAAATCTTTCCATTTACCTCAACAAACTGTATCTTCTCTTCAGAACTTGTGAGGAGCTGGGTACCAYGACAGCATTTTCTTTCAAGGAAAGCTTCAGATGAAGCCACGGACTGGATGCTTGAAGAAAGCAAATGAAATGACACATTGTGCTCTCCTGGTGASCCCGAGGGACTGCAGCACCCAAGAGGGGACATTTCTGAGCAGCAGGACCTGCTAACATCAGCAGAGCTGTCCTCTCAGAGCTGCTGTCAGTAACCCAGTGAGGGCCAAGGTACAGCCCAGCTCTGGATGCCTCTGAGCTTGGGCAAACACAGCCTGGATGTCACAGCTCAGCTCCTCCTGTACAAGTCAAACCTGTCTTGTTTCTATCCCAACTGGAAAATGGGTTAAAATTCTTAYGATAACTACACATTTCTGGAAGGAGAAGTTAAAGATTTCCCAAATGAAAGTGCTCTGAGCAGAGAACTCCCACAGGGTGAGGTCTGGCTGATGGGAAGGAAATTTAAGAAGGGCAGAATGCAAAGGATGAATTATGGTTACATAAACAGCACAGAGAGAAAGGAGGCTTTGTGCAGGGTAAATCAGTGCCTGTGCTACACTGAAATATGGAACTCAAAGCCTCTCATTTCAAGYGTTTCACACCCTTTTCTCATCTCTCCCAGCCCACTTCCAAAAGTGCACATCCACAGGCTGCACAGATGGAGTCCCAGCACATCAGCTCTCAGCAGAGTTTGACATTGAAGAGTTCTAACTCTCAAGGCTTGTCCTGGTTTAAATATATTTCCATCATCTGCAGATYTCCTTTTCCCCAGAGATAGGTATTACACACTTTGGAGAAGGGATCAGGTTTTCTTTAATGTCTGTACATCACCTCAACCTTTCATAATGCATCAAGAGAACCAACAGGGAATGGACCAAAAAGAAAGCCTCAAGTCTCTCTCACAATTTTCACTTACCAATTTTTGCTTTATTGTCATCATCTTGATGACTGAGTGCCTTCCACAGACACCAGAGGCAGCCACATTGCCTGGGTGCACTTGTCAAATTCTATCTGCAACCTCAGTACATTGTTTGTGCCATTGCTCCACTGTGATTCTCTGACTTGTCCAACACCTGAGTCACAGCTCCACCAGATAGAACAGAGCCACAGCTCCATCAGAGAACAGTCACAGCTCCATCAGACAGAACAGAGTCACAGCTCCACCAGATAGAACACAGTCACAGCTCCATCAGCCAGAACAGAGCCACAGCTCCACCAGACAGAACAGAGTCCCAGCTCCATCAGAGAACAGTCACAGCTCCACCAGACAGAACAGTCACAGCTCCATCAGCCAGAACAGAGTCACAGCTCCATCAGAGAACAGTCACAGCTCCATCAGCCAGAACAGTCACAGCTCCATCAGCCAGAACAGTCACAGCTCCATCAGACAGACAGCTTTTTGGATCCAGCTGTAACCACAGATTTCAAGGAGCAGCAACTGCCCAACACTCTGAGGCTGCTCAAATACTCACTTAATTCCAGAGCCCAAACCATCCAGCTCAGCCACTGAGCAGCTCCAGMTGCCCAACATGCTCCAGTGATCCCTAAAGAGTCTTTTGTCACAGATCTCTTCTTCAAGTAATCATTTACCCATCCTTTCAAAAACAAGGTGAAGAGATTGAAAGCCCCTGTCTCTCTTTACAGTACATGGTTTTCAAATCTTCCTTAAAACCCTTTCCCAAACACTCTCCCATTTCCAGGATCCATGTATCCAACATCTCTGCTACTCACATAATATCCCTTGGAAACTCATCAGCACAGTTCTGTGGAGCAGTTTGCCATTTTTCAGCTCTCACTGTGTTGGGCTGCACACACTCTGCTTGTCTGTCCTTCATCTGAAGTGGGTGGGAAGAAGACCAATGAAAATGCCTGCTTGCACATGTAGTTTAATTTGTGTTTGCAGTAGATACAAAATTCCATTACCTCTGCTTCCAAAATAAGATGTTTTTAAGACTTTAATACTTAAGGACAAGGAAAGACATTAACACTAAAAAAAAAAAAATAAATAAAACCATTGCCTAATTTGAGAAAAGAAATGAATGCCCTGTGATGCATCACAAACCAGACCACTGATGGCACAGCTCTGCACTGGCAGAAGTCTCCATGAGCTCCATTCTCAGGGGCACAGGATGCTGCAKATGTTGAAGAGGAATCTTGGCTGTGATTTCTTTGGAGATACCAGGTTACAAAATGGAAAAACCTCCTTCCAACAGGCAGCACCATTGCAGTTGGCCACCRCATCACAAAACTTCCAGGGATTACAGGCAATTTTAGAAGGCAACTGTGCAGCTATAAAACATCTGGCTGCATTTCACAGTGTGATCATTCCCACTGCAGAGTTCTGCAGGAGCAGCCTTGCTTGCTGGCAGACTCTGCTGAGTCTCCAGAGCCCACATGACACTGTCCCAAATCAGAAATGCCACAGCAATCAAAGCACCAGAGGGATTTGTGCCAGGAATCACGTCATTCACATTTTCTTTCCCACAAAGCACATTTTCTACATCTCTCCCATGAGAATGCCCTCTGGACAGAAGCAGCCAGGCTTGCTGTGACTGAGCACAGCAGAGCCCAGGCTGCACTGAAATGCTTTCATTGCATTAAATGCTTAACTCCACTCACTAGGATGGTTAAAAGGCTGCAAAAAAAAAAAAGAGAGAGAGAGAAAGGTTTGCAGGAAAGAAAGCACAAGAGGAGGTTAAAACCAAGCAGTAATTTTGAAGAGCCATAGCAATTGGTGACAGCTGGAGTCTCCAGGTGCCCATGTGGTCAGCACTAAAGCCTCCATTCTTCCCTGTCTCACACACAGACATTTTCACACTCCCCCAGTAATGCAGCATTACACTCATTACATGAGTGCAGCAGTGAAAAACAATGAAAGCAGCTTGGCATTTTTAGAAGACAATTCAAATAAAAATTAATGGGACATGTAATAATAATTCCAAGTGTATTTTGTTTCCATTTATATCCAACTAAGAGACAATTTTTGGTGCATTTGGTTTTACAGCTCTGTGTATATGCAGCAAAGTAAAAATTCTGCACATGGGAAAATAAATAAGTGGCTATATGACTGGTTGACAGCAAGATTTGTAGAGCTAATTAGTTCAATGAATAGGAAAGGCACTCAAAACTAACAGCTCATCAAATAGTTCTTCATACAAGAGATATCTGTCACCCTGCCTGTGCTGAATAAATATTTTTACTGTCTTCCTGAGATCAGTGCCAACASAAGCAAATAAAAACAGAACAGAACAAAACACCAAGGCCCAAAGAACCCAACACCCAGGCTGACCTCAGCAGTGGCAGCTCAGTGGGATCACAGCACCATCAAGGTTGGAAGTGRCCTTCAAGGTAACTGAATCCAACCATSAAACCAGCATGACCATGATCACCCCCAAACCACRTCCCCACATCCAAACACCTCTGGAGCACTCCCAGAGATGGTGATGCACAACTGGGCAACTTCTYCCAGGCTCTGGCACTGCAGAGCCTCCAGGCACTCGTGTGCAAGAGCTGTTCCAAGGCTCAGGCTCCTGAAACAAGTGCAGCCCTTTAACAGAAGATYTGGCTCTAGGGTGAAGTCAGCTGTATTTTTCAGTGCTGCTCCTACTCCTGCTGCTACAGAAGTGAGAGGAGGTGRACCCCTAAAAAGGTTGGAAAAACTTCTCCCCTTCTTCTACATTAAAAATGGACATTCTCACATCCTGGGCAGCTGCCATTGACATAAAACTTAAAATCTACCATGCAAAACACCTTGAAATTGGTACAGGGTTGACTGAACTGCCTGTCCTGGCAGCCAAGGGTTATCCTCAGTTCACTGTCCCAATTCACATCCTGGTCCTTGTTTCCTGTGTGTGAAGCCAGGCCCAATTCATTTCAATAGGGAGCCTATTTGAGTTCCCACTGGATGGGAAAAAGATATTTATTTATTTTTGCCGATTTTCTCATGCCACAACATGTGAGTTGAGCCCAGCACTTCATTGCTATTAAAGAGCCAGGAGGCTGTGGCACAACCCCCCCAAGGCAGCTGCCAGGCTGGCTGCAAACAGGAGCCACAAGTCCATGGAACAGGTCCTGTGTCACAGGGTAAGAACTGTGTGTGCTCCTCTGGGCACTGAGCCCTTCTTTGCATGGTTCTTTGCATTGTGTGGAAAATTATGGCCAATTAAGAAGACAGAACACACCCCCCAAGCACATTCTGTGGAAATGGAAACACCTTGTGTAGACATTTGAGGTCAACTGATTTTCCATGAGAGTTTGCTACCAAAGTGTTGCTTCATCAAACACAAACAGGTTCACACAAAGTGCTTTTGTGTCAGGGCACCCAATGGGGCTGTGTGCTGCAGATCAAGGAAACAATCATGCTTTGAACTAATAACAGATGAAATGATAAAAATCATCAGTGTTCCAGGAAGGCTGCTGATAACACTGTGTCTCACTTGGGTTTCTAAAACCCACAAATATCACTTTATTCAATACCTTTGTCTAAAAATTTAGGCTCTCAGGGATAGTTTTACTTCTCAGAAGGGCTTGTATGAAATACATCACTGTGAGAGACAAAACCAGGTTCCAGGACATTGTTCTGGGCAGAACAGTTGGTTACAGTTAGCAAAAGAAAAGAAAGTACTTGTCTATCTGTATTTTACACTCCTTGGGGCAGAGGAGAAACAACCTAAATAACAAAGACTAAAAAAGAAGAGGAAAAATAAAGCAGCAATGAGCATATACCTGAAACCAACAGCAAGGACCCAAATACCTCTCCTCCTTCTCAGCAAGTGCTGAGTGGGACAGAGGAGGAAAAGGATAAACTCTAGAAGCAGCTGGTGGGAGGGAATCACTCCCACAAACACCATGAGACAATGAAACTCCTTCAAAAGGAGCAGGAAAGCTCCCACAGCTCCCAGCAGCTAATACCAACAGCACTGTCCCTGGTAAGGAGAAATGTAACACTGTGGAAGAGTCCAAAGTGATTCATGGCTTCCAAAATTTTATTATTGACAGTCAAGTAAACCATTGGATCCTCTGGCAAGCTGTATTTCTAATAGATTTGAAATTGTGATATAGCAGTTATTCAATCAACTCAGTTTTGCAAACTAAATCAATATCTGAAASCATTCCAAGAGACATAATGAGACCGTAGGAGTTACATATTTAAAAGAGGAGAAAAAGCAAACCATCTGTTTGCTTATGTACAGTAATAGACAACATACCCTTGCCATCCCTTTTGATTTTGACACTGTACTCCTTTGAAGAACTACTCAGAAGAAAAATGCTCAAGCTGTAGCTGACTTTCATCATACTCCCCAAATCTTGGTCTTCTTTTTAAAGGAAATCATTACAATTCTCTTCATCTTTTTATGCCTGTAATCTAGAGTTCCAAGCACACTCTTGGATGYRGAGGCCATTTGGGACAAACATAAAYTGATGAAACATTGGCCTTGTCTTCTGAGCATTTCAGAATGATGAGACACCATTTCAGTATTTGAATTCTCCTAAACCTGAGGCATGATAGTGAATGAAAGCAGARCTGAGCAAACTCACATCTGAACATCCCTTTGTGATTTAACTTTTAGCATTTTGTCACATCTTCCCAAGCTTCCTTAATAACAAAGCAATACAACAGGAGCATTTCCACTGAGATATTGAACCTGCCTCTTGAAAACAAGGTACAAAAAAGGTTAATSACAGTTTCCATTTTACTCTCCTAGTGCTGACCCAGCCCACACTCAGTTCAGTAACTCTCTCAGGTTGGCTAAGGTGACCAGCATGACCAAAGTCCACATTCACAACTGATATAATTCATGACAACTTGTTTTTACTGTGGTTGCCCTCTCATATTGAATTCWTCTTGTGTGTGAAGAGGTGGCAGTGGCCAGCACTACAACTGTAATTAAGGTTCACAGACTTACTATTTCCATTATAAAGCCCAATTTCCAGGGTTTAAGAAGTCAGCAGTTCCAACTGCACAAGTTATCAGCAGAGTCACAGTTTGTTCTTATCTATTTATAAAAGCAGTTTAAATCCACTCAGCTGCTGCTGCAGATCTATAAACCATGGCCTGCGTGTTCCTCTTCAGCTGTTTAGAATTTACACTCTCTGAACATGAAATTCTCCTCTGGTGAAAGCAAACAGAGCTGTGCTTCAGGGAAAGCATYAGAAACACCTCCCCACCAACAAACTCAGGRCTTCTTCCCATCTCTTCCTGTTTATTCACAGCCTCCAGGGAACACAATGAGATCTTTACTTAGTTTTGACACAAGCATGCCAAAATTCAGAACCGTGGTCATTCAGGGTGCACCAACCTTCATAACCTGATTGTGTCAAGCCCTTAGAAGAGGCAAGAGCAGTGAGGGGCATTGTGCAGCTGCCAGGGGCTGTGCCTGCCCCAGGCTCCAGGCTGGGGTTCCAGTGAGAGGCAGTGCCATGGCAGCAGTCCCTGCCTGCACCAGGGGATTTTGTTCCCCTGCCCCAGCACAGCCCAGCCCCACAGCAGGAGGACAGATGCCCACATTGCAAACCTCTGAGTTCCTACAATCCTACAGAACAAGCCCCAAGGAGGTGGGAAAATTGGGAACAGTTCTTCCAGTTCCTCTCTGGTGCCAACACCAAACCGGCACCTGGGCTCTGAGGCACCAACACTCCTCCAGCTTGCTCCTACTTGTCAGGGTTATCAGGTGGGATTAACCCTGATATTATAAAGTCCTTTTCACTAGCCCATGTTCTCAAAGAAGAGTTCAGAGTCTTTGAGGTTTGTGATTGAGATATTTATTGTTTTGTCTAAWTTTTTCTCTTTGCACTACAACAGTCTGTTTAGCAAGAAGGTGGAGGTCGAAGAGACCTCCCCACAGGTGGTTTCTATTTTTTATACAGGTATTATTTTATTATATATTATGTACTAATTATTTATGATTAAATGCTAATGAAAACTCATCATTTTAAACGATATTTTCTTCTATTAACTAATCTAAAACAACCACTGTTAGAATAGAAAATGGAGAAGGAGAAGAAAAAAACGACACCACACCCTGAATCCACTAGTTTGTGTCTTAACTCCCTATATTAAAAACCCATAAATTCACTTTTCACCATGTGATTTATAAACTACTACTCTAATCCAAATTCTTGTGACTCTCAAATCCTCAGTTTTGGCAGCTTTTCCCACAGACTCAGATTGAAGCCACTGCTGTCTCCAACCCTGGGGTGGGGGCCCTGCCCCCCTACCCAGGCTCCTACACACCCAGGGGACCAAGAGGGATACCCTGGTGTCCCACACTACTTTCCCCTCATCACTGAGTTAGGAGACAATCACATCACAAAAAGAAAAGGTGTGACTTGTGAGGTTGGCAAGTATAAGAAGAAATTGCATAAAAATAAGTAGAAATGCAAAATCCAAAACATCTCCATGCAGAAATGGAGAAGTCTGCAGAATGGTGATGATGCTTGGTACCCCATGTACCCAGCTCTGCTCCTGACACAAAACACACCAGTATCCTGAGCAGGGAGGTCCTGGCCCATGGGAGTCACTGACTGGGACAGGGCAGCACCCAGCAAGTCTGGCTTAGCACAGTGCCCAGATTGAGCTGGGCTTTGGCTGCACAGGCTGTTCTTAGTGCTCACAGCACATTAATTGCATTCTGAATAAGAAACAGTACAAGCACACCTGAAATGAAACACTGGAGGACATGTGTGTGATTTTCCCAGCAAAACCATTTATATGGAATATAAAGGAAATATAAAGGGAAATCAAATGTGCTTTTTGCACTATAAGGCAACACAGGATTCCTAAGGACTGGAATTTTCAAAGTGGTAGAGGTGGGTCAGGTACAGAAGCCCCACAAAAATGCAACAACCTGGCAGAGTAACTTATGAAACACCAACTCTGGSAGAGCAGAGATATGGGCAAATTTTGAGATAGTGAAAAGCCAACACAGGCCTTTCYACTCAGGCTGTAACATCAGCTGGGGTTGACAGATTTCATCTTTTTAGGTGTCAGAGCTTTGATCTCTGCAAAAAGGTGAAGTACTTCATTCTCCTGCACAAAAGAGAAAATTAATWGGTTTCACAGACATGAGAATGAAACCTCAAGCCCTGAAAACGCTTCTCTTTCTGCTGACCCCCACACTCAGTGAGTCCATCCTGTCTCAGAGGTGTCTCCATGGCAGTGTCTGCCTGCACAGAAGTGAGGAGCTTTGGGAGAGCTCAGCACAGTTCAGGGCTGCTTTGTCCACTTTGGTGCCTGCTGCCTCACAGAAGCAGAGCAGCCCCAGGCAGCAGAGGGACTGCAGCTGGACCCTTCAGCATGGAGAGGCTGCAGAGGAGCCCAGAGTGAAGCTGAGCCCCTGGGAAGGAAGGAGCTGTGTGTGAGAGGCTGCTCCACAGTGAGTGCAGGCAGGGACACAAATTGCTCTGCAGGTTTTGTCAGGAAGCCACAGTAAAAAGCAAACAATATCCCAAGCCAGCAGAGAGATGGTGCTCAGATTCTGGTTCATGTTTGATCAYAGAAGAAAGAAAAAACTGATTAAAATACTCTGTATCTTTCTACAGGCTGTTACAGAGGCAGAAGTTACTATTTCGGAGTAAGTTCCACCCCCTGATACTATTCTGTTCTTAAGATTAAAGTTTGGAGTAAATCCTCCAAATAGCAAACAAAATAAATCCAAACAGTTGCAGCCCAGCAGTAGCATACCCACAGGGCCTGAGGAAAGCTTTCTGCAGTATGAAAAGGAGTAAAAAGTGGTCAGTGAAATATTTCAAGAAGAAAAAAGTCCAGCTTTGGTAGTAAAATTCTTTATATGGTAACAACCAACCCAGCTGGCATAAGCAGCATGTGTGACCACCATCTCCTTATAACTTGACTTTTAGTCTTCAATATTTATTCCACACTAGTGAAAATTTAGAGCATCTTCTCTCAAGCCAGTCTAATTAAAACAGTAAAAAACAGAATGAAATACTCAAATGCAAGGATTTGATTCTCCTTCCTGCATTGACACTTTCTCTTGGTTATGATTGCAAAAGTGCACAGTGATGAAGCACATCAGAACTGAGACAATGAGCACATCTCACTTGCTCARCTATCTTCACTGTGTTATGCAATGTTCAATATTGATTTTGATTCTRCTAGACTTCTATTGGAGTTATCTGTTCCAGCCAGCTGCCAAATATACCTGCTCAGTAATGTGTCCAAATTCATTAACCATTTTGTTTTAATAATATTTCATCTTCAAGTTTAATTTTATCCACACATTAGCTTCATATTACTTATGCAAATAAAAGCTTTATGACTATATTAGCAATAATTCATTATCATTCCCTACTTGCTCAGTGAAGGAATTTGTAACTTTGGAGTACATCCAGAGCTTTTAATTGAAGATACTAAGGGGAGTCTACATTTAGTTAGAATCATTTGCACATACTAATTAAATATGATTAGCATAAGTCCCTCAAACTCTTTCCAGGCTCAATGACTGATTGTCTAGGATAGGAGTTCTCCTCAAGTCCTGCCTGAAGGATACTGCATGAAGAGGGAATCCAATGAAGCATCCTGGGGGAAGGAGGCTGGGACTGTTGGGGCTGGGATCCAGCACAGGAGAGTGATCTATTTATTGAAAATTACTGCTTCATCCTCACCATTATGGCAGAGGTAACACTTGTCCCTTCCTCATCTGCCATCCCTTACCATCTCTAAGCAGTGGGAGCCAGGAAATCAGAGGCTCCAGCCAGGGTTATCTCCCTCCCAGGGACTCACTCCAGGTGAAAAGTGGTAGCAGGTAAGGAAGGAAATACCAAAACTGTACGATCAAGTTGCAAAGCCTAAAATTACTGGGACCAAGGGAGATTGTTTAGGTGCAACTTTTTCTGTTTCTTTACATCTTCACAACTGGCCACAGGTAGGGAACTTAAAATGATTAAACATCCAAAATAGTGCAAACTTACAGAATGGATTGTARCTGCCTGTTCCATCTTGCCACACAAGTCCTACAGGGCTGCATCTCCTAAGTTCCAGTGTTTCCATCCCCATTCCAAAACTGGACCCTAAATCACCTCAAAAAGATTAATTGCAATGACTGTGTTCCTTTATTGGTGCTCTAAATGAGCTCTTGYTGGATCAGGAACTGTCATCTGTTTACTTTAGTGTGTTCCAAGTCCCATAAGGACTGTGGGTATTTCCCCATCTCCTACAGAAGATGTTTTAATTAGCCAATTAGATTAGTAAAAAGCAAGTTAATTTCTAGACCAAAGAATGGCATGGCACAGATATTAAAACCAAATTAGCAGGACATAGCAGTTTTCCTTCAGCATGCAAAAGTGACCTCCTGCACAGACACTCAGCTTTGTGTCAGGGTGTGAGCTGGAGCAGTGAAAAGCACACACAGTGCTGAGTAATGAACAYRGTGACAGGTACATGAACTTCCCTCTCCTATCTCCAGATTCTGCCCTTTCAATTTAAGTTTRTTGGTAATCACTGTGTGTCCTTTCAATGTATGCTTTAAAAACAAACAGCAGTGTTTGCAAACCATGAGCAAAAACATACACCAAAAATGGAAGRGGGAGGGAGGGAGTAGATCTTACAGCTCGACTCCACACTGACTTCTTCTTCCCTCAAAACTACAAGTTTACATTGCAGAATTAGAATGTTTGATCCAGGATGATGGGCACTTTTGATTGCCAGCTGGTGAAAGCTGAAAGGATTCTTTCAAATTGCACCTAAAATCTACCATCTGAGGTGGAAACCAACTAAAAACACATTTATTTGGGTGTTAAAACCAGACATTTACAAAACAACTAGCTGCTTTGAAAAATGTACTTCCTCCTTTCCTCCCAAAGAAAACAGCAGGCTGCTCTTGCCTGCCCTGCCAGCAGCCCTGCTCCCAGAGCCCAGCTGTGCTGCACACAGAGCTCTGCTCTGGAAAGCAGCATGGATTTGTCTGGATCACACTTTTATCCTTCAAAGGCCGGGGCAGCAGAGCTCGTGCCTTGGCAAAGCTCTCAGATCAGCTCTGCTTAACCCCTGAACTCCAGCACCTTTTCACAGCCTCTCACRGGCTCTGAGGTGTAAAACCACCTCTGAGCAAACAGGGCCAACAAGGCTGGGCACTGAGAAGATGAAGGGGCAGAACAGGAGCAGCTGCAGGGGCCTGGCCTGGCTCCTGGGGGATGCAGAAGCACCCTCTGCAGCAGCTGCAGCCCCAAAGCCAGGCTGGACTCAGTAATTGCTGCCCTCACAGCTTCTGACAGCCCAGGGATGCCCTGGACTGGCGTGGGCACACTCTGACCTGCTCTAATACATCAGGGGAACCATTTCCCTGCATAAAATGGGAGCTCTGAAAGGTGCAGTGCATCCACATATCTGAACCCACATAGAATCTCTTCAACATTACTGGAAGGGAAGGATTAGAAGATTGCAGGGATCATTTCTGCCTCCCTGGTGTTAGTGCCTCGTGTTTCTGGCTGTATTTCCTGTGCTGCTGAACAGAGATTCAGAGARGATTGACAGTCCAGAAGAAAGGCAAATGAAACACAAAGCATGTCAGTACTCTTCTGATGTTGTTGCTGCCAACACCACTAGTTCCTCCTATAAGCAGAATAGAATTGTACATACTTTATTTGTCTGAAGGATCATGATATCTTTGTACAATTTTTGATCCATAATTTCTTCTCCTTACCTCACCTGGTGTCCTACTCACTTGCTACCCTGAAARAACCAGTAGGATCATGCACTGGATTATCCAGATGATCCATCAGCTAAACAACAAGACTGATGAAAATCTCTGCTCTCCATGTGCTTTCTGATAAAAATGCCCACAGGAGCATCCACATATTTTGGGAACCACTGATGCTCAAACCCATGACCCAAGGCTCACTACTTCTCCTGCTGAACACTTGSCATCAGTGCTTTCTTAATTCCTGTGCCCAAAGAGAGACTAGCATCTCTTATGAAGACTATAGCATTTTTTGTATCTATTGAAATAAACTTGTARTTTCTTTTGCCACTTCCTGCAGTAAATTAAATATTCTGAAATTGCTGTTCAGTAATTTTGCAGAATTTCATTCAATGTGCCTGCTTGCCACTTTCCCTTCAACACTATGATATTATTTCTGCACTCACCCAGAATCCTCTTCAGTCCTACAAGGTGAAGCATTTTGCTTCATTTCTCTTGTTACTGTTTTCCCCTCCTCTCTCAGACTTTCAGGTGGTTTTGTGCCCTCAGAGTTGGGCACAACTCAGGGTTTGAATGAGAGCCAAGGCCAGGCAGCTGCTTTAAGAGTTGTTTGTTCTTTTCTTATCTCTAAAAGTTCTCTCTGTGTCCAGAGTGAAGTTTGCAGAAACCAGAAGAGCAAGATCTGACCCTCCTACAATGGCACCTTGACTTTTATAATCTAAATTATGTTGACAATGTTTTCCTTTAGTACCAATAACTCTGACCCACATTAGACAATGAAATCTCACCATAACCCAATCAAGAAAAGGCCACCACCTCTGCAAAGATGGAGGGGAAGAAGAAGCAGGAAAAGGAGAATAGACACACCCAAATTCCTCCATCTTTGCCCCAATCTACCTATATAGTAAAATCTAACAATTCTACTTTTCACCCTGTGGCCTARCAGTAATTATACTAATTAAACCCATATGGTCTGCATCTCCTCTCTGAGATGTGGCAGCTTTTTCCAGGGGGTGAAATCAAAGACATAACTATTTTTGGCTCTGTCTTGAGACCCCTGGGGTCTCGAGCCTCCAGGAGCACCCAAAGGGGTGACCTGGGTTCCCACACTCCTCCAAATCACAGTGGAGTCATGGATACCAAGGCTGGGCTTTATGGCCACCTAAAGCCATGCTGAGGCAGAGGGAATGCTGGCAGCACAGTGGAGGCAGTGATTCCTGGTGCTGTCCTGTTCCTGAGGTGATGGAATGCTCTGGTAGGAACAGAGAGGGCTGTTCCCAGCACTTGGATCCATGAGGATTTCCCAGCCCAGCAGCTGGGAAGGGTTTGCTCAATGATCCTCACACACCCCCGGGCTCTGAGCAGCAGTGTAACTCAACACCCTGTGTCACCCTGCAGCCCTGTGTCACACACACACACCCCCAGGCTCTGGGCAGCAGTGTAACTCAGCACCCTGTGACACCCTGCAGCCCCGTGTCACACACACACCCCCAGGCTCTGAGCAGCAGTGTAACCCAACACCCTGTGTCACCCTGCAGCCCTGTGACACCCTTCAGCCCTGTGTCACACAGGGGTGAGCTCAGGTGACAGCACACCCAGATGGGGCTGTGCCACTGCTGTCACCACCACCAACAGATGGACCTTGGGCAGCTCAGGGGAGCTCTGGGGAAGAGCCACCCTCCTCTGCTGAGGGGAGGATTCAGAGGTGACCCCAGCACCAGGCCTGTGCTGCCCTTGGTGGCGTGGCTGGGATGTCCCTGTCACCTTGGGCCTGGCTGGCTGGCACAGGGAAGGCTCTGCCATGGGGAGCAGGGGATGGGAAATCCCTTGGGTRCCTGCAGCTCAGGTTCAGCAATCCCAACTCTTGCTGCAGCATGGCCAGGCCTTACTGGGGGGAAAGAGGTCAGGAAAGAAATCAGTTGGCTGATCTGGGCTTCTGCAGTCACCACAAGGGAACAGAGACAAACTGAGAGCACAGCATGCAGGATCAGTCTGTGCTGCTCTGCAATCTGCATTCTGGTGCCATGATTTTGGGATGAACTTCCCTCCCCCAGTGTTTAGCTACAAAATGTATGAGTAAAGAATGCTAAATTATATGCAAGTCACATTAAGAACAATCAGTCTCATGTAATAAGGAATCTAATAGTTCATAAATGAGATGCAAATTCATTTTTATGGGTGCACTATAATAAGCCAATTATTTCAGAGTTCTTCAATTATGCAGTTTCAAAAAGCTGAATTGATTTAAATTTTTTTAAGAAGCTTTAGGTTTTTCTATAGTGTACAAGGAAAATATATCTGCCTCGATAGCAACATTAATAAAAAAAGAGACCAAAATTCAAAACCCAACTCCCAAACATGATGCCAAGTTGCAAGCAGGAGCAATACAAACAGAAGAATAAGGCAAAGCACAGGTGGGGCAGACATGCAGAGATGGAGCTCTGTGTTCCCCCAGTCCCAGTCCTGAGGAGCCCAGCACACTGGGGTGAGTGTGAGACAAGCYCTGGGCAATTCCCAGAGCAGCAGGGACTCAGCAGGCCTGGAGCCAGCAATGGCACTGCCATCCCTGCCAATGTCTTGCCACCATCAAAGCAGTCCTTTGGGACTCACAGCCCTCTGAAAGTTGAAGGGTATGTTTTTCCTTTGAAAAAGACTCAACCCTGAGATGTTCTTCCAGAATCCTCCTGCACTGTGGTTCCTTCAAGAAACTGGATAGAAGAGAAAGTAGCTTCAGTTTGGCTAAAAAACTACCCCAACAAACTAACAGAGAACATGCAAAGGCAGAACTGCTCTCCATTGTGCACTGGGTGTAAAAATGTGTAATAGGGCAAGAAGCCAGCCAGATTCCCTGACCTGCATGTCAGCACAAAACACACCCTGCACTAACTCACAAGACAGAGAATTTGTGAATGCCTTGTCCCTGGAGGAGTTCAAGGCCAAGGAGGGATGGAGCAGCCTGGTCTAATGGAAGGGTTCTCTGCCCATGGCAGGAGGTGGAAACAAGTTKATCTTTGAGRTCMMTTCCAACCCAAACCATATTGTGATTYTRTKATTCAATTYTGCCCCAAGTTTGACCTAACATTTTTTTCAAAGTTAGTAAAGAAGCAAAGTGAGGCTTAAGAAAGGAAGGAAAATAAGTGACACAAGCCTCAAAGGGGTGAAGTGTTGCCAGATGAACAATTTGCTGAGCTGTATGGGAAAGGCAGTGACAATTTTCCAAAATCACAGGCCTACAATCAAACTACAACTGACATTAACCAAGAAGGGAACAAAACCCACACTTCATTGATCAAAATAATCCATCAGAGCAGTAATGGTAACTCTTCTCTATATTTGGAAAGYAGCACTGAGCTCATGGGGTGGTCAGGTATAACTCTGTGGTCAGCAACCACCAAACACCACCAAAGGGACCCCAGGACAAGAGAAGAGCTGCACCAGTGGGAGGGGAAAATGCTGATGACTTAGGGGAAAGGATTTCCATATGYATGTTTCTTCTGGGAAAAGCAATTAATATGTATGTAAATTACAGTACACAAACACAAGCCTGGTCTGTACTCAGCATCAAGATATTTCAGAGGAAATATCCTCTCATGCATCCAGTACCAAATAAAGAATCACTGCTTCTAAATGCTACAYTGGTGTTAAGGAGTTTTATTTTACCAAATGTTWGSCAGCAATGCCACAACAGGAAAGTAAAAAATATATGAACCCTGGCTTAACTTTTCTGGGTMTATAGAGGCCATATAAAGAATAAGCCTATTCTTACTGCTGGAATACTTACATAAGCTTTTGGGAACATAGGCTTTCCCTTTCAGATCTGAAAAAGAAGCAGAAAACTTGAAATCCTCACTGTGTGGTTGCTCTCCAGTTATATCTTCTCTGGAAGTGTGCTGCTCTGACTCAAATTCAGCATGCTTCCATGCCTTAAGCACAGCAGCCAGCCTGGTAAAAGACTCAGCTTCTACTTGGTTACCTTGTCTTAGTGCAAGTGCACCACCAAAAATATTTCATGGGTTTCCTGCCCTCAGAGAGAAGCCCTGTGGTTTCAGGATACTGARAAGCAGGAGAATTCATTTTCCCCTTCCTCTCCATGCCCAGTGTAAGCTCCTCTCAGTTTTGCTACTAGGTCTTGTCTCTCTCAGATCTTCTTGGCAAAAACATCCCAACAGATCAAGTGTTTGAGTAGCAGCAAAAGAGGAAATAAAGATAAATTATAACATAGTCTTCTACACCAGTTAATTTGTCTAGAGGTAGTACAAAATCAACACCCAGATATAGAATTAATTGTTCAGCCTTAAAAATGCTTTTAGACTAAGGCTTAGAACAATGTACATCATAATTTGAATACTTTCCTATCAAAATCCACATGTATTGTTTGCAATGGGAAGATGATGCTCATTTTAACAAAGGCACATTAAAAAATCAGAAATATAAGGAAGTGTTGTGACACATCTAACATCTGGATCAGGACTTTTGTGTCTAGAGACTGTGCAAGATTCCAAGGTGGCTTTGAAGAAGGATATCACAGAGCAGAGCAGAGTCAGGATCTGCAGCCAGCTGACCTTCCAGGACAGAATTGTTTTAATATGTTCTGGCCTTTTAATGCTATAAACTATATCATGAATACATACATCAGGCTTGGGTAAGAAGCTTAATAATAAATTAGTTAATTTTTTTTTTCCGTTAGTCAAAAGCCARTACAAGCCATAGCTTTATTTACAAAAGGTTAAACATTTCTTTAATTGGATTGCTGGCATTTAAGTRTGCAGCAGAATATCCTTCAGCAGTGTCCCTTTTATTTGTGAGTGGAGAAGTGCCTAGAGAAATGCCAAGGGAAGATTTAATTTTAATAAAAAAGAGAAGCTTAAGATGCCTTTGGAGGCTTATGTTACATCTCAAAACTACCATGAACTAATGAATTTAATCTAAAAAGTCCCCAACCACAGGACTGAAGGGAAATGGCAACCCTGGTGTAGCTTGAGGAAGCTGAGTTTCTGTCTGTTAGCAGTGGTCCTTCTGTGCTTATGTTCTGTCTTTATGTTAACACAAACATCTAAAGCCTTTTGTGATTCAAAATGTATTTTTAAATGAGAAATTTAGTTGACCTACAGCACCCTAAAGACACTTTAAAGAACCATCCATGTCAGAAACCTACAAATAAATAGAGGAAAGGGAAAATCCTTAACCCCTCCTCTCCTGAGTCAGTCCTCTGGAAAACATTACACACCAAAATTGCACTGCCTGGAAGAAAAGCAGCCCCTTGTTGGCTCAGTGAGGAGCCCATTGTGCTCAGGGCTGGGAGCTGGGTGCCCTCAGCACCAGCAGCTCAGATATCATCTCCCAGTGATCACACACACACTGGGATTCTCCTGGGAATGGCTGATGTTCACTYTGCCTCCCTGGAAAGCAGGGTGGGAATTTATAGGGAAAGGAAAGAGGGTCTATAAATTATGTGMAGGGCCTTTAACTAGAGGGATAGTTTTCATTACTGGAGCATGTTACTTGATGGTCAGAATTAAAACAGCTTCTAGAAAGTGGATTGCATTTAACTTTCCATTTAAGGGAACAGAAGAAACTATTTCAGAGACAGCCTCAATTACCTGGGTTAATGTAAAGCACAATGCCAAGCTTGCACCAGCACAGTAAGGGACCAGCAGGTGAGTTATCATCCACCAGCTACCTCCACTTCAACACTGCATTTTGCCTTCCAAAATGTGCTAATTGGAGCATTGCCTTAATGCTAGGATGGATCTGGGAGCCAGAATTACCTATTTCACTGCCACCTTAGACAGCATGGGCCTCTAATGTTTGTGCAATGGTTGAGCTCCAACATTCAGCAGCTGAAGAGAGAGGAGAGTGGGAACTGGAGAATGTGAGCAAGGAAAATCTTATCTTGTGATATATCTCCACCTGGGCCAAGGGCAGCAGCCTCGACCTACTGACCACCTGTAAGGGCCCAGATCTCACTCCAAGAGTCTCTTAAAAGGGTGTAAGATCCTTCCATGTACCCTGAGTCACACACACAGGAGATAACACTGACCAGATACTCCTCAAGAGGTCAAAACAGCAAAATCTTTAATGGCAAACCAGAATATCAGAGAACTCAATCAGTATTTCAGAAAGGGAGAGAGGAGAGGAGAGGAGAGGAGAGGAGAGGAGAGGAGAGGAGAGGAGAG
>CADDXX010000691.1:107309-121306 GCA_902810485.1 Alauda arvensis
TCTGGACTGAAAACCCAGAAAACATCAGGAGCTCACACCTGGGGCCCATCAGGACCTTGGCATTTTCCAGCACCAGAGGGACTGATAAGAGAGTGAGTGAGCTGAGCTGGAACCCACAGAAAGGACTTTCTCAATTCTGCCATGTCCAGAACAGCGAGAGCTTTTCTTGTTTCATATTATTAATTTTATTATGGGCACTTTGTTTGTTAAATATATAGTTTTCCACTTTTCTCTAGGGAGATTTTAGATTTTTTCCCAGACTGATTGGGGGCAGGGGTGTTTGGGTTTGCTTWCCAGAGGATCCCCATTCAGAGATTTCCTCCCAAATTTGCCCTAAACCAGGACAAATGGTCATGGAATGGACACAACACATCATGGTGTGACTGAAAAGCCTGACTCCTCATACACCCCTCCTCAGTGCCTGTACAAGTGTTGCTGTTCTACAGCTGCACTTAAATGGAAACACGCTGCATAAATATTGATACTTGCTGTGATTAATATTGCTATTTATATTAGCAATGAATTGGGTTCACATAAAAATAATTAGCACAGCATGCATGGGTCCTACTTGCTACTAATTATATCACAGTTCATCTCACCAACAGCAATGTCACCAAGTCAAYAGCAAGCAGTGATTAATACAGAGAATGTATTATTTCAAAATAATCCCTGTGTAACTACCTGTGTTATTATGAAATACTRTTAGGAAGTCCCTGCATAATTGCTTCAGGTGAGTTCCTGACCAGAGTGGCTAATGCTAACATAACTTGTAAATACCAGGATTTTTTTTAAAAGTGTTACTCAGTGATTTGTTAATTTTCTGGGGTTTCTTCTTTTTTCCATCATTTCCCTTTGCACATCCAGGCTCAGGGGTGGCTGGGMACATCAAAGCACCAGTTCTAACTTTCTGCAGCTCCTCCCTCCCTGCAGTGTGATCACTCACTCCTGGAGCAAGGTGGTGCCATTCAAACTCCCCCACAAGGGAGCACCTACAGCCTCTGTCCCTTCCCCCAGAGCTCTGGAAGTACTTCCAGCAAACACCTCACAGAGCAGAGGGCTGCAATTGTGGCCCAACCACACCACCCAGGCAGCAGCACGAATATAACAAACATGTAATAAAGGCAGCCAGCAAAATCCTCCCCAGAGCCTGCCTCCTGCATCTGCCCAGCCTCACTCATCTACAGCTCCCCTGAGCAAGTCATTTAAGCAGGCTTGCTGCCATCTGGAGAGCCAGGACACTGCCACTGCTCCAGGACTCACAGGCTAGCAAGAGACTTTGTTTACTGGGGTTTGTGAAGAAAACTGCGATTTTGGGGATGAAATGAGTTGTCATCAGCTCTATTCTGCAAGATGCTAGCTCTGGCCTGGATCCAGGAAAGCACTTAAGCACTTGGTTATCCCTTAAAAAGTAGGCAACTTTTCCACTGACTGTATCACAGAAAATACATTCAAAAGAGCTTAAAAAGGAGCACAGACAAAACAGGGCAGTGTAACACAAGTGCTGATTCCAAAGAAGAATGCTTTTGGGTTGCTCTCAAGAGCAGTCTTCTCACTTTTGGCTTTTGGTGGCACCTGCAACATTTAAAAAGATGAAAGGGGCCACATGTCAAAGCTGGAATAAAAAAAACTTCGCAGGATAAAGATCCACAGATCATTTTAAGACAGCAAATACAAACTTCTCTTTGCTCATCRCTTATTAGTTAAGACAAACTGGGATGTGAGTTAATATTCCTTGCCAGTATCAGTCCCACCCAGGGCCAGCTGAGGAGCAGCAGCTATCCTATCCAGGCCGGAGTGCAGCCATCCATCAGGCAGTGAGTGCTGAGCACTGCCAGCAGCTCCGTGGTGTGCTACTGCCCCCGTGTGCAATGAACATTCCTAACAGCCACCCAGGGCTGCCAATGCCACCCTGCTGCCATCCTCACACGGCTGGCWGCGAGGGGACAGCCTGGAGCAGCTCAAACACCAGGGCAATGTTTGGGCTCACTGCCAGCCTGTGAGTGACAGGACACTGCCCTTCTCGATTATTCTGTAAGAACTTCCCAGATCTGGGACAGACATTTGGAACAATCTTGCTGCAGCACAGAAAACAACGGATCTTGAGACAGCTGGGGTGAGGTTTGGAACAGCTCARTTCTTATTTAGGTACAAAAATACTCAAAATGTGAAAGTTTTCAGTGCAGAAGTGCTTTTGAAAAATGTGTTTGACAGTGTTACTTCATGAAGAGCAGGCCTCTTTGGAAAATAGGGAAAAAAAGAAAAAAAAAGAGCTTTTAAACACGATGCTGAGGGTGGTCCAGGGCCTGGAAGAGCTCTGGAAATGCTTTAATGGTCAGTACAAGCACCAACAGGAGAGCACCTCACAGAAGCAGCAGAAACTCTCTGCTCTGATCAGCCACTCTGTAGCAAAGGTTTCTCTCCAARCAGAAAGCAAAACCAGTTTCCTGTCCTGTCAGACTTTTCAGCTGCTGTTCACACAGTGATCTCCATCTGCAGACACAGCTTAAAGTCAAAATCTTGACAAGGAATAAAAAAATTCTCAAGGGAAAAAATTCAGGTTTGTTATTTTTTTTCTTTTTTTTTAAGCAAAACCAACACTTCTAGCTTTAAATATTGATAACAATGTCAAATAATAACAAGGCCCAGATTGTCACTTTTTTCAATGTTAATACAGGGCATATTTAAATTCATCAAGAAAGGAAATTGCTGCAGAAAATCCACTTCCTTCTCATGCCTACAAATTCAGTTTKATAATCAGGGGGTTTTGATTAAAAACAACATAATGGCAAAAATTCTCAACAGCTATACTTGGCACCTTGAGAAATGAGCTACTCAGCATGTCACTGTTGGACACTAAATAAAAAATGAAATACTCCAATTCTCAGAAGGCAAAAAACCAAGAAGGCTTCATTCTCTAATTTCACTCCATTTTCATAAGGTGTTCTGATACACCATGACTGGTGAATAGGAATGACACCTCTCTAATCCCACTGGTTAAACCAGAGAAACAGCAAAACACCACCTGGTGGAAAATTGTTTTGAGAAAGAAAGTTGTTTTGAGAAAACTGTTTTGAGAAGAAGTTTTCCAGAGGATTTTTTTCCTTGGGGACGAGTTAGCAGGCTAAGGTCTTTTAGATTTAGAAACATCAGGCCCAAACTCAGCAAGCACTTTGTTTAGTTGATGAAAATGATGAACTGGCTAAAATTTTCTTCTCTTGCTTTCTAAAAGAGCTCTTTCTCCCATCCAAGGTAAAGGAAAGCAGAGCCCTGCTTCCATGGCTGCCCCAGCTCTGCTCTCAGGGGGCTTGTCCCCAGCACTGGCCTTGGCAGCCAGAAGGCCAAGGGAACACTTCCCACCATGAGGGATCTCCTGGCTCTCTGCCCTGGAGATTGGCACAGGCCATGTGCCACACATGCCAAACATGGTTTGTGCCAATCTCCCAGGTGCCATCCCATTTTCAGCATGTTTGTAAGGAGCTGGGAAGCAGCAGAGCAGAGGACAGCTGTCCTTCTCTGCCCTCAGAGCCCAGGATTTAACAGCACACAGGGCCATCCCTGGAGCAGGAATCCTGCTGTCACAGTTATCACTGCACAAACAAGATCAGACAAGGCAGCTTCAGTGGGCAAGGGAAATGTCTGACAAGAGCATGTGTCCCTGATTTTGCTCAGAACACAGGATGACCCATCTGTCATTCTCAAATCATAGGAACTTGCCTTTTTTCCAGCAGAAGTTGRGGACTGAGGACTCCCCTGTTTGCATCTGAGATCCCTTCCAAAGGGGAATTGGACCACTTGGACTCTTTCAATCAAGTCCACAGAGCCCTGGGCCTCCCCTGTTGTAAGGGAGCCACCAAAACAGCTAAGAAAATGACAGGGGATTTGATTTACCCACAGGCTATAGAGTAACTTACACTGACACAGGAAAGCTTTTAGGAGTTGCACTGGAAGAGAAAAAAAAGCATTATTTCACTGAAATGGTCTCATGTTCATACTCAGGCCCTGGGGAAGGTCTTTAACAGYGCCAGCACTGGTGAGTGAGCCCCTGAGCTGCTCTGGCACACTGCAGGAACTGCTCTGCTTGGAGCTAACCCTGTCCCAGTTCAGGTCCCCTGCAGGAGAGAACAGAGTGTCACCCCAAGGCAGGTGGCAGCAAGAGTGACAGTGTCTCAGTGGGTCACAACAACCATGGGAAGAGAAGGTTGGTCTCAGTCTCACACCTCCCACTGCCTATGCCAAAAAAAAAAGAAAACAGCTACATTTTAAAGTTCCAAAACAGTATCTCACCTTCTGGCCAGCCCCAACCTTAGCCAAGTAGTAATTTCAAATAGCAGTGGGCTTTTCTGTGCCCTTTTCCAACTAGCAGAAATATTCCCCCTCTATTCCCATTTCACTCATGGACTCCTGTCTTTCAAGACAAATTAAGCCTTTGAGTGCACGATTAAATTCCCAATGAAAAGTGCTCACAGAGAGAGAGTGCAAGTGCTAATGAMGAGCAGCATTCCCAGCAGGTAGGAGCAGCTGCAGGGGCAGGCTGATGGATGGCTGCAGAACCCTCCGGGCCGGGCAGCCCATGGCTCACACACACGTGTGCCAGCAAACACACATGATGTATGGCTCCCCACAGAACTTTAGTAACRCATGCAGCTTTGGGAAAATGTGCAGCCTAAGCATTTTCAGTTTTGTTTGTTTGTTTTGGTTRGGTTTTTTTAAATAAGATATTTTCCACTAACAAAACTGATTTTTAAGTATGGAACAGTCATTTGCCAGGTTTTCAAAGCCATCTGTTTTCAAAGCCTACCTTCCTTGTTGTTTACCACAGGCTGTCTATCTGTTTTAACAACCTCCACTGGGATTTCACATACCTCATTATGCAAAATCACTACTTATGCATTCACTCCAGCACTTGTCTAACTAATCTGCACTCACAACACCTCCCACAGAAGACACACCATCCCTCTTCAGAGGCTGCAGATCAAAAACAATAGTAGCTGGTGTCATAGCAAGACAAAACACAGCCTCCTGTGAATTACTGTTGTGATACAGGCCTAATCCACGACTCCTCAGAGCTGCTAAAGCATAATAGAAAAACACCATATCATAAGAGATTTTGTATCATATACAAGATAAAAAGCATCTATTTTTAATGTTGAGATTTATGCTTTKCTTCGTCAAGAGGATTCCAAGCATTTTGATCTCCCTGGCAGTCTGATGTGCACCCTCAGCCTCCCCTGGAACTCCTCGTGCTCCACTGTTTGGTTCATCTCAGGCACCCTTTTCTTGCCAGTTTTCCCTCTCTAACAGCAGCCCTCACCTTGGACAGAGCAGCTTCAAGGTGCTGCTCACAGCCCACCTCTGCCTCCCCCTCCRCCCTTCCTCCAGGAAATCCCCAGCTCACTGACAGCAAGAGACTTCCCAAACTGCTCTGGAGTCCAGGCCCATGTGAGGACCCTTTCACCACACAGCACTGATACAATCCATCCAATCCATCACCTTAAGAGCTTGCTGGGGGATGCTTTAATCCACACATTATTAAGACAAGACTGTGATGTCTGTCACAGTCCGTTGTGGCTGTGTCACAGAACATCCTCAGGTAGGTTAAAATACAGAGAGAAAAAGAGAGGAATATAAATTTCTCTATTGGCATATTAGATCCACCATATATGACATTTTCCAAATAATTTTAAAAAAGAAAGCAGAATTTATTAACATTATTTTCTTTAATTCTATAGCTCATCTTCCTCAGAAAACAGCTATTATCTGCATTTGTCCATATACTGCAAAATTTGAGAGCTGAGTGTGAATGGAAAACCTGCCATTCTTACATCTTTAAACACATCTTATGCTTAAAAAATATATATGYTTCTATTTATAAACCCTCTTATATTGAAAAAGACTGAGTTGATATAGCTGCATTACCATTTTTCTATGTAAGAAAGAAAAAAGATTCATTCAAACCTATTATTTTGAGACACTAATTAAGTTTGTATACACCTGTATGATACATCTTCACTACAGCATGTACTACTGTTTCTTTTCCCTGCATTTGTTTTCCTTGGCTGGTTTGTTGTTCTCCACAGTGCAGTTTCAACAAGTACCTGCATTTTGCCAGGGGAACACCTCATTTACTGTTAGCTGATACAACTCTGCCAGCACAGATGTTCACTGGAACAGCTCAAAATGCTTGATGTGCCTTGTGCACTTATGAAATGTGTCAGGCCCATCAGGAGGATTAAACACTGTCAGGCACTACCACAGGAGATGGCAGGTATGGATCAGGATTGTGCTGCAGTAAGCACTGGGTAAATGCAGACTGAAGAGCAGGCCTTGCACAAAGCTGTCCAAATTATTTATATGAATGCTAGCTACAAAAAGGATCAGATTAACTTTTAGCTTTGTTAAATACTGACTTCAGGGGAACCAAAACCTCTGTTTCTACACATTGYTAGAAACAGCAGCCTAGCTGTCCAAGAGGCATCATGATTCAGAGTTTGGATGGCCCAGGGGCAAAACCCCATTCTTTTGGATTACAGCTTGGATAATTAGCACAGACACATGAAATGTTTTCTATTTAAACTAATACACTCTCATCAGGAGCAGTTCTATTCCTCATTGCACAGCTGCTTTTCCAAACAGCATGAAGGAACAGAAACCATCTTAWCACTGTTCTTAAATATTCCTTGTTAGCTCACTCTCAACATAATTTGGAAAACTGCTAGAATGGGAATAGAAACTGCATTAAACATAAACCAAACAGAAACCAAGCTGATGGAGAAAAACATTACAGAAACAAACATCCTCTGAAAAACGAGCTGTGTTGTCAGGAGCCTCAAAGCTGCACTGTCAGAGGGCTTAAAGCAGCAGCTCTGGGAGGCTGCCAAAGCCAGTGCCCCAAACCCAGAGCTCTGCCAGGGGGTGCCCTGTGCAGGACAAGCCCTCAGAGGGGATTTACCCAAGAGGCAGCAGCTCTCCTTCAGGCACTGCCTGCCCCATGGCTCCCATTCCTTTGGAGCAGGCCCTGCTCCTGCTCCTGCCCTGCTCCATCCATGCTCGGAGCAGCAGTAGGGACAATCACATCAGGTGCCCCCCAGCACCTGTTGGTTCAGTTGCCTGAACCAACACTTTCTGATCATAAAGTGGCCACAGGAGGCACTACAACAACAGAACATTTTAAATTCTTTTTAGGACATTAATATGGGATTCCTGTCAACATCTATTTAACAAGACTTCACCCCTATTTTCCCTTTGGCCTCAAAAGCACTCCTCACTCCAGTATTTAAGCATGACACTGGAACAAAATATAAAAAAAATGTCCAAACTACAGCACAGAGGATGGATATAAATATCAGTCCTCTTGCTTCTAATGGAGCTTGAAATTAACACCATTTTTCTATTTCAGCACAATTTTTAAATTCTTTGGGACAAGAGCCACTTCCTCCAAGGCCTGCAGAGTGTGAGGCTGAAAGATGGGTCTTGGCTGCTGCAGAGGTGATCACAGAAGCCAYAAAATCCTGCCATAGCAGAAAGCACAGTCTCACACCTCCTACTGCCTATGCCAAAGGCATAAAAGACATGGAAGTCTTATATTTAGTCTACACTTATAAATGGAAAGATAGTTTTCTGCAGTTCTTAGCTATTTTCAATCAGAGTAATCTTCAGTACATCAGATGAAAAATCTTCATTAAATAATCAAGTGGCAAAGATTAAGCTATAAAATGCAGTAACTGAATAAACTCCAAGAGCTGGAATTACAGATCAGTTTTAGAATTAACTCTGACAGCAACCACTGGGGAGAAACCACACTAAAGATTTTGGTCATTTATGGGTTTATCCTTTGACTCCCAAGACCTTAGGGCCTAACAGATTCCAATCCTACTCTGTATATAGAATATATAGAATACCTGCCTATATTCTRTATATATACAGTATCATAGAATTGTTTAGGTTGGAAAAAGCCTTTAATACAGAGTCCAGCCAGTGACCCAGCACTGCCAGGCCCACCACTAACCCATGCCCCAAGTGCCACAGCCATGTGTTTTTTTAAAACTTCCTGGGACACTGACTCTACCACTGCCCTGGGCAGTCTGTGCCAAGGCTGGACAACTCTTCCAGTGAAGCAATTTTCCCTAATATCCAATCAAAACCTCCCCTGGTGCAACTTGAGGCCATTTCCTCTTGTATCTATCACTTGTCCCCAGGGGCAGCTGGACCCCCTGGCTGTCCCCTCCTGGCAGGGAGTTGTGCAGAGCCACAAGGTCCCCCCTGAGCCTCCTTTTCTCCAGCCTCAGCCTCCACAACTCGCTCACTCCTCCTCATTTGACTTGTTCTCCAGACCTTTCCTCAGCTCTGTTCCCTTCTCTGGACACACTCCAGCCCTTCAATATCTTATATCCTTGTACTCAGTTAGAAGAGCTTCACTACCATTTTGCACGTGGAAACACCAATAAGATTATTCCCTGCTAGGCTGATGTACAGCAACACTATGACACCTCTCCTATGGGTACCTGCAAAGTGGGAGATGGAGACAGTCTCAAAAAAATGAAGAATGTAGGGAGCTCAAGTCCCACTGAACATCATGATCTGTGCTCCCAGGTTAGAGAACTTTTTTTTAATTACAGCCCTGAAGGACTTCCCAGCCACAAAGTGGTTGCCAAAACTTTCTCTGGTCCTATACATCTCTTGAAGCCAAGTTAATCAATACAAGTTCATCAACCCTATGAAGTTCAGCAATGGAAAGTTGTAGATGGTGCAGCTGGGACGGGGCAGCCCTGGGTGTGTGCACAGCCTGGGGAAGGAGATGCTGCAGAGCAGCACCACACAAAGGCACCTGGGGCTCCTGGCTCCTGGCCAGTGGCATGTGAGGCAGCAGTGCCCTGGAGCCAGCAGGGACATCCCTGTCCTGGGGCACCAGGCCCAGCAGGGCCAGTCCTGGCGAGGGGATTGTCCTGCTCTGCTCTGGGGCAGCCTCACCTCCAGGGCTGGGTGCACATTGGGGCAGCACAGTGTAAGAAAAAGATGAAACTCTTAGGGAGTGTCCAAAGGAGGCCACGGGGACAGGGAAGGGCCCTGAGGGGAAGCCCTGTGAGGAGCTGTGAGGGCACTGGCTCTGCTCAGCTGCAGAGGAGGAGACTGAGGGGAGCCTCATTGCAGCCTGCAGCTCCCTGGGGAGGGCAGAGCAGGGGCAGGCACTGATCTCTGCTCTGTGTGACAGGGACAGCAGCTGAGGGAATGGCCTGGAGCTGTSTCAGGGSAGGTGAAGGTTGGATGKCAGAACAGGTTGTGCCCCCAGAGGGTGGCTGGGCACTGGCACAGGCTCCCCAGGGCAGTGGCTGCAGCACCAAGGCTGGCAGAGCTCAAGGAGCATTTGGCCAATGCTCAGGCACAGGGTRAGACTCTTGGGGATGGGGCTGGGCTGGGCCAGAAGTTGGACTCCATGACCCTYGTGGGTCCCTTCCAGCTCAGCCTGTTCTGTGGTTCTGAGGTGAGCAGGAGAAGAGCTGCTGCTCACCCTGTGCCACTCCCTGCGTGTTTGGGGCTGCCTTTGCCAGAGCAAAATCCCRAGTAAATATGGTCAGGTAAACTAACAAAAATCCACAGTGCTCAGCAATAATTCTTTCCTGAAAAAGTTCAAAACCAGGGAAAGTGCTTCCTGATTTCTCTTTGCAGAGCATGGCCAAGCAAAGCTGAAGACTCCTGGACCCATGGGGGCAGGTGAGCTGACTGAAATACCAGCACTGGGAGGAAGCATTTGTGATGCACTGCACAAAAGCTGCACACACACTTGATGTGCTCATTTTTAATACCAATAAACATTCCAGCTTCCCAAAAGCCCTTCAGAGTCCTCTGGTGTCAGAAATCTGGCAACAAGACTGAACCTGTGATGTGTTCATCTTTAAATCTTGACATCACAGGAATTTATTAATCAAATGTGGGTTTGGAGTAATATTTTTGCTCCAGTCTAATTCTAGAAATCAGTGGTCTGAAACTGTCAGCATTAGTATGATTGACTAATTTTATAACTTAACTCTCAGCTACATCAGTATTAGCAGCAGTGTAATTTCTAATTTAACCTCATTTTTAAAGAACAAAATTCTATAACCTTTGTAATATAACATMGTTTTATTTTACATCAAAAACATCTATTTTAAGTAATAAAGTAGGCTAATATAAAAGCTGATTTTTATTTTACCCACATTTTTTTCAAAGCAAAAAAGCCCCTTTTTGCACAAATGGAAGCCATCAGCCAGCTTTAATCGAATTCCTCTGAACTCAAAATAAAAATCACCCCAGAAAATATAACCAGAATACATTCTATGCAGATGAGAACTGGGGGCTCTGGAGGCCAGTGCCTGTCACACCAACCACACTACCAGAATATGGAGTTCTCTCCATTTTAGAGACTGTGAATGTATTTATGATTTTTGAAAAGCCAACATTCTACCCTGGGATTGGAAGCTGTATGTCAGCTGACTTCAATTAAAATATTTAAGCTTGGGTTTTAAATCAAGCTCCAGCTCAAGCTCAGATTCCTTGTCTCTAAGGTTCTGGTCCCATGGGAATATGTAATGCACCATGAAAAAGAACAGGGCAGCAAAATCAGAACATATGTGATTTAAGAGGCACACTACAACCATTTTAAAACCAATTATCTCTTATCAAAATACTAAAGGGAGAAAACCTCCCACTCTAAACCCTAACTGGACTCCATCCAGACCCCTTACCCAAGAAATTCAAACCATGAATGCTGTCCTTTTCCAAATCTTTAAATTATTTTAAAACTTYTTTTTAGGTTTTATTTCTCCTCGCTATAACCTTTGAGTTAAGGTGGCATCCCTAAACCAGATATTTAATGAACAAAAGATGAAGTTCAGATTTGAGGAAAAATAACAGTCTAAACTCTTCTATGCTTTTGCAGTTACTGCTTCTCTCAGTTCTAATTTTCTCCCCTTTATTAATAATTGCCTTTAAACCAGGTAACCATAGTGATCCTTTTCCAGCTGACTTTGGTTTGCATGAAGACAAAGTCACAACAAATACTTCCTCAACATCCCTTATGACAAACTTAATATCAAGACAACAACATTATTGCAGGTAAGGTATGAGAGAGAGGGGCTTTCCATGGAACACAGTAATTTGCCTTTTTCTTTAAATTAAAAAAGGTACAGTGGCTGTTAGTACAATATTCTTAYCTCAATTTGGAGCAGATTTGAGTTTTCCATACTTTTTTTTCATGCTGTTGACATATCCAGACAGTGAATCAGAATCTGAATTCTGTTTTTGTTGCAGTTCCTCAACATCTGTGGCAGGACAGAGCTCACAGGGTCACCAAACACATTGTGCCCATGCACTTCCCACGTGCCAATGGCAGCAWGTCAGCAAAAACAAGCCTGAAAATCACGGCATGCTGGCACAAAGACCACAGGGGTCAAGGGATTTCATTAGCCATTTAATTTGCTTTGAKCTAGGTGCAAAGACTTCTAGCAGTGACTACATTAATTTAAAAAATTTAAAATATATTATTCAGCCTGTTTTTTTCTGGAAGGGTATGGAGTGGATCCCATATTAACTCTCCTCCATGGCTCAGTGTCACACAGAATCTGAGAGCTGGGAGGGAGGCTTGCTTTGGCTTGGTCCTGACTACACATGTGCACTCTTCACAAATCCAGGATGTATCTCACATTAGCTGTAATCACAATCTTACTAAAAAAAAAACATTGTCAACATAAATTTTGAACTGAAAATAAGCCTAACCTTCTAAACTACAGAGTACACTCCACAGCTCAAATGAGCCATGTATGTCCACCAAGAATGTTTGGGATTGATCAAGAAGAGAAATGCCATCTGGGAGGGGGGAAAAATTGTAGCAAAATAGATTTTTTTTCATTTGAAACACTTTACTGGTTACCTTCAAACTAAAGGTTAYTGTGGGAAGGCATGAAAATTCCTCAGTGTTCTTTTTACTGTCCTAAGGGTGTATCAGAGTCCTTCTGGTTCTCAGGCATGGCCCTACACAAACTGAGCCATCATTTCAATCCTGGATCAATCCATGAACTGGACTCCAGCCCAGTTCTRTGGACCATGATGCAGAAACTCCTTGGACAGCAGCAGAAATGTTGYTTCAAACTCTTCCCCTCCCACAGGKGGCAGGTCCTTAGATTTAACTTACACCATTGCCTTTGTGAACTGCTCACATACATAAATTAATTGTGATTAAATTCGTGTAGACCASRGTCCAAGAATCATTTATAATATTGCTTTATCCAAGAAAGATTAATTTTAAGTTAAAAAGGCACTGTGTCCAACATTAATATTGGAAAGATGGGCTAGCTGCATGGTTTAATACTATTTTCACCTGAAATTATTAATCTTATCACATTATCATTCTGATCTGATCTTTCTACAGAGATCCTTTGCTGACCTCCAGAAGATCCGTGTTCAGCTGTACTCTTTATGCTTCAGACCAGTCATTTCCTTCAGCCACTGCATTCTTCTCCAGACCTGGAGGCTTCTTCACTGGTCAGGCTGTTCATCACAGTAAACTGAAACCCACCAGAAATAACACACTTTGTGCAGGTTTTAGATCAGAACTACACTGGCAACAAAACCTAAATAGCACATCTGACATAACAGCCAAAAAAATTAATTAAAACCAAACTTCCATCAATTAACTTTTTCAACTGTTCAGGTGCACTTTTATGCTCATCACCTGCCTTATAACTTCATGTTCTCATTATGTCTTTTTCCTTCCCTAGATTCCCTAAAGATCATATTCCCTTCAGGACACCTGTACCACACCTGGTGGCTAACAGCACAGTGAGATCMAAACTGAAACATGGATGTGTGGAGCAACATTTTGGCTCTCCAGTAAAGCTCACCTTAATTAGCATGCAACAAGCATCAGGATTTAAACCAGGAGAGATTCRTGTTGTGTCTCCAGTTGATTTACATATAAGTAATATTTTATTTACTTTACAAAATGGGTGTTTTGCTCTATATCAGCACTGGAGGGGGTGATGCAGTTTTTAATTAGTTTAGTGTTTTGATTTTTTTCAATGTCAAGAAAACAAATGGAGTAATATAAAAATAATAGCAAAACAGCTAACATGGGGGTCTGTAATGTAAGCATAAAAGGAGCACTTTGAAAGCACTTGCAAAGTTCCAGCCACATGATTCCCATTAACTGTAATGAGCACTGGACAGATAAATTCACACATGTTGCTTTGAAGATTTATACTAAATTGGCCTCATCTTTGTTAGCACTAAAGGAATACTGATGCTATACAGTATAAAAGAGAAGTCTTTCAATTTGCCCCCTGCAATCTTCTTCATTATCCACAGAATTCTCCTGTAGCCAGTCATCCCAGAGATTCATAATCTCTCCAATTTTACAGACAGTTAAAAATATTAACTATAGCACACCAGTCACTCTCTGCAGAACCAAGTGCTCAAATGCTCCTTTGTTTAAGCTCAGGCCCAGCCAGTTGTGCTCTGAAGCACATCAAAGGCCAGAGCAATGGAACAGCACAGGGAGAAAGCTGCTGCAGTAGAAGCCAATCCATAATACCTTGCCAGGTCTTTAATTGCTGTGCATGTACATTTGGCTTGATCTTGTGCTGCTTTGAAGTGAAGACATTAGCTTCAATTAATCCCAAAATGACCTCAAGTTATGGGCTTTGAGAGAAAGAAACAAAAAGGGCTGCACTGCTACTGGCGCTGACAAAAGCCCTTACCACCATCTCCCCACCTACCACTTTCAGCCCAATGAGTTCAATACTTATGAATTAATAATTTCAGGGCCYTATGAAGGGGGGATATCAACACTGTTAGTACCCAGAAACTCGTTCTGAAAAATCTATATACTAATTTTTTTCAAACCTGAGGAAAAACYCCCAAACCACCAGGAATTCTAAGGTCTCAAATAACATTCCCACGCCAAACAGAGTCAGGAATCAAAACCACAGGATGTGCTCTATGACAACTTGCAAATGTTACATCTTTCA
>CADDXX010000691.1:121535-153203 GCA_902810485.1 Alauda arvensis
TCCGTGGCTGCCATCAGCCCTGCCCTCACGCACTCACCACGGCCCTGCCCTCACGCACTAACTGTAATAAATGAATGCTGAGATCTCTGGGAATTGAGTCCCAAGCAGGTGGTATCCAGAGCCTGCGAGCTCGTTGATGTTGGTCCGGGTCTATGTTAGAGCCTGCGAGCTCTTCCGTTGGTGTTTATGTTGGAGTTGTTGTATCCCTCCCCAGTTCTGCCCGATTGTGCTCCCCGGAGCTCTTCCCCACAAGTTCTCTTGTTAGTATTCATGTTAAAGTGTTGTATTCCCCCCCCGATTGTCCTCCTGGAGTGCTTCCCCTACTCCTTTCCCTTGTAGCACACCCTGGGCCCCTATCCCCTGGTGTTCCCGTATTCCCCCCCACCTGTCACAGCCGCCGCTCCCGCCATTGGGACCCCCTCAGCCGCTCCCGCCATCCGGACCCCCTCAGCCGCTCCCGCCATTTTGGCCCCCTCAGCCGCTCCCGCCATGCTGCAGGACGGCGCTGCTGTCAATGTGCAGACGTCCCTCCCGCCCACGACTCCGCCTCACCACCTCTCGCTGTCTGTCGATGAGAAGGCGATGCCCTTGTACAAATCGGGGCGCCCGGAGCCCCCTGGGACAGGAACGAGCCATAAACCACCAATTTCCACCAAAATGCTCCATGACCTGGCGGACTAAAGTACTGTGGCACCCAGAGGACTGCTTAGGAACCCTTGCTGTGAGCCCGCCGGACTCGACCTGTCTTCGGAGGTGGCCGACCAGAGACACCCCTGGACTCCAACGAGTGTATTTTGAGTTCATGGGACTCCTGTCGTGGACGGACTCCCGGCGTTGCAGTGGCACAAAGGGCGGTGCTGAAGAGGGTTACTCCCCTTGGCGAAGCGGCGGCGCAGGCTATTCCATAAGGACACCCCTTATAATAAAGGCACAACGGGAGTTAAAACAATTGTCTCCTGCACATTTATATCAACTGACAGCAACCCTGCCCTCCCGCAAATAGCCCAGGCAGGCACCAGCAGGAACCTTGTGCCCAGGCTTTCTGCTGCTTTCCCTGTGTGCATTTTCCTTCGCTGAATTATTTTTGCTGTTGTTTTCTAAGGGGGTGAGGTTTTTGTGTTATTCCCTCTGACACACCAGATACAAATGCTACTGAGTCTAAGTCATATTTCAGAGTTTCCTCCAAATCAAAAGACTGTGGAACTACTCAGTGTTATCTCTGTGTCAGCACATTCCCTCAAGGACAATAGTGTCTTTTTCCCTTAACAGTTAATTTGTTCATTGCAACACAAGTTTATTGAAAGCACTCTGAGTCTTTATCAGTGCTCTTAAGCTGGTGTTTCCTACAGCTGCTGTGCCTCAGAATCAAATGCTGTGGAGCAGAATTATGAAAAAATTTTATTACAGCCATGGCTTAAACATGAAATATTCCAAATACCTGTAGGAGCATATTTGCAACTAACTTTAAACTCTGGAATTAAAATATTTACACCTGGAAAAAAACAAAACAAACAAACCTCAATATCCTTGCAATTGTACATGCAGACTTGACCATTAAGAAAATATCTCCACAAGACCAAGCACACTTCTATTTGTTAATGCAGAAGGAAGAAAAATGTTCTTCTGGGTCACTGAGATCCATCAGCCATGGAAAATCTTAACTGTACCTTACAGTTTGTTTCCTAAACACCACACATATGTTAAAAGCACATATCTACATTACCACTGACTCTACCAGCAAACTGTTCCAAAAACTCACTATAAACTGCCCTAAAGGCTAGAAACCTTTTCCCAAATRAAGCATTTCCTAAGTATTCCCCCCTTCCTCAGCCTTTTCTCCAGGTACATCACAGACACAATTGTACCTGCCCCAGAGCTCACTGCAGAGCAGAATTTAAACCCAGCCTTCCAGCTCCAACTCAGAACTCCTCTGTATTTCCTGTMTATATTTCCTATTTTCATTCATTTGACTTGAATACAGGTGACCTGACATGGGCCCAGGATTCCAGGAATACTCTCATTCCTGCTTCACACAACAGCAGAAYAAACATTGCTCTGATGCACCTCTTCAGAAACTTCAAAATTACAAAACTCACCTTAAAAATTCAATCCTTATTACTAGCCCTTTATGATTCATGTGAGTTTTATACTAATATATGTAACAGTCTATTATTTCAGCCCATAAGGCCAACCCCTGCTCCCAGAGTAATGTTCTGGYCTTTTGCCCTGTTTGACAAAGCTCCCAATAATTGCATTGCCAGTAAGTAATGCCAACAACTCCCAGGTCATTCCTGCTGGATTGTCACACCTTGCTTAGGAGGGATTCCAACTTAAGGGCCCCCTASCCCAACACCAACACAAAATGGGGGTGTTTTCTAGCTGGTTCCTTGTACCATTTCTAGTTTAACTAATGATTTCTCTCATGGTTTGTAGCTAACATCTTTGTGAAACACAAACTGATTGGATGTTAGATACTCCAAAAGCCCTTCATGGCTTCAAAAACAATACTAGCAAGATCTTACAGTTAGTGCTGCTTTAGTTATTTTCATTATGTGCTTTGTTGCACATAAGAAGAAAGCAGSCTTTCATGTTTCTCTGCTCTTGTGRTAAGACTGATTGCTCTCTCCTTAATGAATCCTGGGTCTGCAGGTGAGGGAGCCCAGGCATAGGCTGGAGATAAATCAAGCCCTTTTTCCCACTATGAAAAATGTTCTGCTTTCAATGGTCTGCTGCTCTCAGTCAAAAGCTCCAAAGATGCAGYGACTGCCAGTGAAAGGTTGTAGAAAAAGAGGGCAATTGTCCATCCCAATGAAATACAAGAGATGGATGGAATGGAAGTGACTGTTACCCATTCTCTCAAATCCTGGCAGGACCCCTTGGAGCTGCAAGCAAAAAGCCTCTGCTGGATCCCAGGAACTGACCTAGTCTCAAAAACTTGACTCTGACCATTCCCTTCTTCTTCCTCCGACTCACACACACTGAATTCCCAAATACCTGCACCCATGGAAGAGAAATACCCAACAACTTGGGCTTGCACAAAACACTGATCTAACTCACCAACCTTTGGACAGCCAAAGAGGTCAGAGCAAARACTTGGCATGTTGGGTTGGAAAGGAGCACTTTTGGGTGCTGTGATGTGGATTTTTTGGATGTCCCACACATTACTTTGCATCCCATGAAGCAGCAATGGCACCACATCCATGCTGGGTGAACACAGTGCAGACAGAGCAGGAAGGACACACAAGCTCTTGCACCAGGAGTTCTGACTGTGCAGCACAGGAACTTGGGTCCCATGGCCCCTCACTTCCCTGCAGCCATCAAAGATGGGAACAGCTGTGTTACTTCTCTTTCCAAACCCTGCTGTAGTGCATTGATTGTATGCAACTGCATCTTGGAACCCAAAGCATGGTTAGGGATCCTACTATGCCAAATTCACAAAGAACAGGAAGATATTACAAATATAATTTAAGGCAATTCTGAAAGTAATGTAAAAGCAATTTAAATTAGCCTAATAAGAATGCCTAATCATTGCAAAAAAAAAAAAAAAAGCTTTCAAGTCGTTCTACATTTGAATGTTTTAAAACAATCATATGAAATTATCATATCCAGTCAGATAAAGGAGCTGATGCCACAGCTCTCCTGACTACATCTTCCTCAGCAGCAGGAGAAAGTTCAGTCTGAGCARAATTCATGCTGGAAGTTCATTCTCAGCAGGCCAGCCTTACTTTGCCCTTGGGTTTACWTCAGTAAGGAAGTTACTGACACAGATTTTTGGCTTCACTAACAAGGCAACTTATTTCCCAAGTTTTGTGAAGTATTTTGCATTTCCCATTCTGCTATTCCCATTAACTTTAATATGTTGCTGAGGAAATGTGTAGTTTACCAATCAYATCATCATCAAAATCCTTCTTTCCCCAAGCACAAATTTAGTAAATCATACCTGTAATTGAATTCTTAATCAAGAGGTCCTTGAGGCTSACTCCTGAGACTCACTTAATGCATTCTGTTATGCACAGTATCAAAATGAAGCTGATGAAGGTTCATGCCCCTGTCTTCTGCCTTGCCACCATTATGAACCTAAAATAAAACACTGTCTGGTACTTGTGTTCCAGTTGGTGAAGAAATCAATTTCCAATCAAAATATTGGTTACAATAAGAATACCAACAGCATAAATGGTTCCAAGCCTCAGTAAGCTCTGTGCTTCTAATGTGCTGTGCCCAGAACTGAATGCAGAATTTGGAAATAAATTTTGCTTTGTCACTGAAAGCAGATGACAGTTATGCTTGTGCAAATTAAGTGTGGGAGGCTTATAAGGAATACTTCCCCCTCAGAAAAACTCCAACCAACCAACCTACCTACCTACCAACCAACCTACCAACCTACCTACCTACCAACCAACCAACCAACCAACCAACCAAAAATATCAGACTGGAGTCTGTGAACCCTACACCTATTTTTAAAAAGATATTTGGTTCTGTTGGTCACTGCATAAGTGAAATGCTGTCATTTCTTAACTCAAATTGTATTGCACTGAAAAAATATTTTGCACTTACTTAAGCTTAGAGACTGAGGTGGGAAATCAGTTAAAAATAAACCAAATTAYTTATTTCCTCCCTGAGATTTCTTTCAGCAGTGCTGGGGAAAAAAACACCCCAAAGTTTCGAGCTACCTTAAAACTTTGAGGGTTGACATGAAGTAATTTTAATTTCCCATTGCTGYAGTCCCCCCTCCTTGCAACACAGCAGCAGCAGCTGAGCAGCAGCCACACCTGAGAGCCAGGAGTGACACCAACCTGCTGTGGGAGTGAGGAAAAGAGCTCTTGCTAGTGCTGATCAGGATCTCACTACAATAAATTCTCCAAGAGCTGTGAAGGCAGAATTTCACCAGAGYTGTGTTTGCAGGGAGCTCTCCTCAGTCTGAGGTGCCCTGTGGTCTGTGTGTGCCAGACTGGAACACAGGCAGAGGAAACTCCAGTAAGCCCTGTTTAATGAAACAGCTTGGTGTGAAGGAAAAAGAGTTGGAGTGTGAATGCCAAAGCCTTGTGTAAACTGATACAACAGGATATTCCAGTTCAAAACTCAGAATCCTGGTGATATAATTCCATGGTGAARTCCATGTGTTACTGACAGTCCAAAGAGAGCAATAACCTGCATGGTGAGGGAGCTTGCTTCTGTGATCTGAAAACACAAAAGGAAATTTTAAAGGAATAAGCATGGAATGTGTGTTGTACACATAAAATTTATTCACACCTACATGTGCAAAAACACAACACTGCAAACACATTTARTATGACTAAAAATGTTCTGCCACAAGTCTAGACCGGGTGATCTCTTAATAGGAATAAAAGATTTTGCATAACTAACAAAATATTAAATCCATTTAATASTGATGTTCTCTCAATTTGAAGAGGATGCACCAAAATAAATGAAGCCAATAAGGAGAGCAAGTTGTTCCTTTGAATTGGTATTTTCTCTCAGTAAGTGACTTATTTGCATAAAGATTTTCAATAAATAAAGACAAAAGATCCTGCCTTCCAGATTGGCACAAATGTTGGGAATGCTCCCACATAAATAACRTTTCCAAGTGGCAACATGGACAAAAGTAATCAGTACCCTGTGTCTGTGTGCAGTACAAAGTGAACATTTTAATGCAATCAATAACCCCAAGGTAAAGAGCTGATGGCTACACAGCAAGACTCAGTAGGATACAGATTTCAGGATTCAAGTCAACAAAGATGKAATAACTCAGCCCAGCTGCAGCATATTCCTCAGACACTACTCAAAAGCTCATTCAACACCAAGGAATATTCTCAGGAGCAGATCAAACCACTGAAGGATGATTTTCTCCRTGTGTCACAGATAAATAGCAGAGAATACCATCACTGGAGCCCAGGGCACGTGGACTCTGAGCCACAGAGCTGTTTAAATATGAGCAAGAGAAGTGACACATCTCTGCACTGCCTGACACTGAGCACAAGTCACTCAGCACAGGGCASTGAGGTCTGCTCCTCCCAGCCAGCAGTGACCTGCACTAACCAGTGACCACACTGACATAAATCCACAGATTATCCTGCTCAGACCCATCCCCAGTGAATGGCACCCAAAATACCAAGCAGCACCTGACACATAACCTGGGTGTGAAATTCCACCAGCATCTGAAACCAAACCTCATGAAGTGTTGGTTTGACATGTTTGATTTCACAGAGTGTAGTAATGTATTTGTATGAGTTAAGCTATCTTATGTACTATTAAAACTCCTTGTAATCTTATCAGAACACTTGTAGTCTTGTTATTCAAACCCTGTAGAATTCACCAAGGCCACTGAAGCAAAGCAGGACTAAAATAAGAATGAGAAGCCTGGGAAACTGAACATCAAGAATACAAACCTCAAATAAAAGTGAGCTCAGCGTAATAATAAACTGTGACCAATTAAGGGGTGTGTGCTAGCCTCATAAACAAAGCTAAAGATCCAATCAAATAATGCCTAACTGTGTAAATATACTTACTAAAGTCTATAACTGTTACTTATTGTAAACAATACATTAACTTCTACAAAATCACATTAGCTCAGTGTACAGAAGTCCCTTCTCCTGCAGAAGAGCACCCAAAATATCAAGCAGCACCTGACACATAACCTGGGTGTGAAATTCCACCAGCACCTGAAACCAAACCTCATGAAGTGATGGTTTGACATGCTTGATTTCACAGAGTACAATTCCATCAAGTCACACTGAAACCTTTGCCAAAATCTGTGAGAAGTTTCCAGAGCAATGGCAATTGCAGTTYTCACTGCACAGGTACAAAGGTGTTGTATTTAAGGCTCTACCGGGCTGGCTGCTCCAGGACAGAGTAACTGTCCCTGAACACATGTGAAATCACTCCTGACTGAAGCACAGTGGGTACTCAGCAACACATGCCTATGATAAAAACATTTATGGCATTTTTTGTATGTTGATCCTCTCCAGAGTCTAGAAAGGGCTGGAATCCTGGCTGGTTTGTACAGCACTGGTGAAATTGTTAACAGAGTTTTTCAGGGCAAAATTCTTTCAACTCCACACACCTGCATGTTTTGGTTCCATTTTCTCCCCAGGCCACATTCTCTGAAGCTGCTGCTGCTGTCTCAGAGCCATTTCAGACTCCATKCCCATCAGCTCTAACCAAAGTGTCTGCCTAGGCATGAACCCAAGGGCCTCAGCTCCTCTTTTTCTGCCCTTGTGAGCTGTGGCAGGCCTGTGCACAGCAGTCAGCCACTCTTCATGTCTGGGGCTTTGCTCTCTCTCTCCTTCTCTTCCTCAAATCTCTTCCAATAATCCTTCCCTACTCAAGATGAGCTCAAGGTAGGCATCCTTTAAACTGCAGGTAGTGCTCCTGTACCTGCAAGCAAGAATTAGAATATGTAATTTGTATATGCAGCAGAACATGAATGAGAAAAAATATCTTTTATATCATTTTCCTGTCCATTACTAGGAAAGCAGGACACTACTAGGGCAAGAGCAGCCAACCTTCATTGTAGGGAAGTTTCAGGGAACACTCTAATTCATACAGGTTTTTGTAATCTCCTTGCATTCATGAACTTAACAAAGAATTGATGCTAATAAATCACTCACACATATARGAGTATATAACAGCTTACAGCATGTGTCTTCTGATTGTCACTGCATAAATGACATTACAGATTTTTGTAAAAGATTTTTCTCTCCCTTTTGAGGATGGCAGGCATGACATCTGCATTATCCAGACCATCTCAAGCAAAGACTTTGAAACAACTGCCAACCACCACTGAAGCTGACACAAGATGCACAGGTCCTTGTGCTCACTCAGAAACTTTTCAATGAAACATTTTCTGCTAGGATAAAAAAATTAAAATCAAGTTCATCAAAACAGTTCATTAATTTGGATAAAATTCCAATGAAAACCAGGCAGGTTTTGATTGGACAGTTACTTCATTTCCTCAAAGCTCWGCAGCAATCACCCCAGCAGGCTGTGGAAACCTGGGGATAAAGAAGTCCTAAACTCACCACTAGCAAACTCACAGGCCAAGCCTACAAGGCTCCCTGCCAGCTTGGTAAATCACCAGGCAAACTGCCTTGAATTTACAGAAAATGCACTGCTTCTAAAGYCTTCAGCTGCTCTGAAGCTCTGTAGCAACAGGGAAGCCTGACTTCAGGACTCTCAGTATTCAGGGGTTTAAGCACTCCAGAAATTTGGTGAAAACCTGTATATATTTTTTAAAAGAATCTATGTATTTGAAAAAGTAATTTTCAGCATTCCCTCTCTACCAAAAATGTCAATGCATCTTGTTTTCATGACATTTGGAATGGGAAACTTCCAATTAAAAGACCTAGAAAATCAGACTTATGCTTTTATTCTGAGTCCAGAATAAAAGACAAGAGGTCACATTGCTCTAGTTCTCTGTTCAGAAGGCAGCAAACACGTGCAGATGGAAAGTCAAAGTCCCTCTGAGGTGGCTGAACACTGACCACATCAGGTTTCACAGGGAGTCTCCTGTACATCCCAGCCCGGGGCAGGTACAGCTTTCTCTGGGCTGTTACAGGTGTGCAAACAGCACAGCCAGCAGCAGCTGACAGCCCACASCCAGAACAAACCTGCTACATGACACATTTAAGGTTCTTCTATTCAAATATAATTAACACCAAAAAGGGCAAGAGTTTTATCATCTTTATTTCAAAACTGGAATAAGAGAGATTTTTTGGTTTTCTTTTGTTTCATGGCTGTCTTCCCCAAAGCTTTGACAGCACATAAGCCTCAAGTGGCACAGATTGTAGTGCCTATAACCATGGATAAAACATTCCCAGAAAGTGATTATAGAATCTCCATGAGCAAATCATAACCAGACACTGAAGGTGGACTGAAGCAAACTTCACTCACATGCAAACTCATTTCAGACAACTGGGATGAAAAACAAAGGGTATCAAATCATCACTTTTCCTTCATGAAGTAAAAAGATGCACTTAAGTCATTAACCTTTATCCACTGCACTTCAATGAAATGAAGTATTTTTCAATGGAAACAATTTCATGGAAAATTTAACTAACTGGAATAGATCTGTCTCCCAGCATCTCAGCACCTTGAAGATTCAATCCCCAGCAGCCCAGCAATGGAGGAGTGCAGGCCTGGAGCACACCCACCACTGCACAGCACAGAGCCCTGCAGAGACCCCAGAGCCAGCACAAACCACACTGGCTGCTGGGCCACAGCACAGAGCCAGTGCTGGGCCCCAGCTGGGCTCATCTGCACCAGCACTGCACTCATGTGCTGCTCCAGGGATCCAGGCTGGCCCTTCTGTGACACCCTGCAACACACAGGTCACCCTGGGCTGCCACCAAACACCCAGGGGGAGGCAAAGCATTTTACTCACAGTCTACTGATGCTTCTGCTATGTTTTACTGACCCAGACAGGATGAGACAAAGCCAAACATGGGAGAAACAGTGAACTTTGCAACTCCAGAACTGACTGACTGCATGGTGTTTAACCATGGAGTACCACAGGATAAGCATTATCCCAGGCCTCAAATAGAGCAAAGGGCATCTGAGTTCAAACCCTAACATGCACATTGACTATCCCTCAGCACAGTCATCTTTGTTTGTGTTAACTCTTCTAATTTCATACATTAGGGCTTGCAAAAAAAATCAGTATTTATTGACCACTGCCTCATTTGCTGATCTCTTCCAGTCTGTGCCATGGCCATGCAGACATTTCACACCTACCATTCTACATAAAAACTCATTTTGTTGCCATTGGCCAGACTTGTATAGCTCTGCTTCACCAAGCCATTAATTTATCAGGGCAGGGCACTATTCCAATAGGATTCCAGAAGTGCTAATATTCAGAGAACTATCCAAACACACCCAGACTGGCAGCACCTAATCTCATAGCTGGAGTTGTTTAAAAGTATTTTCTAGTTCTGTGGCCCAGATCTGACAGCTGAAAATTATTTCCTGTAGAGCAATTAAAAACTGTGTATAATCAACTGATATAATCCACTAATCTGCCTAAGTTAGTGAGACCCTGTGTGAAGCTTCTTGGGCAGTGTGCTGCCTGAAGTTGTAAATATGAACAGCTACATGGACTRACCTGCCATCCAGGTTTGTTTGAAGAAATTACAGGTACAGAAACTACAGCCAGAAACTCTTCTTGATGGCCTCCTTTATAAGCTCTGCATTTTATGATGCCCTGAGTTAAACCTGAGCCCTCAGTTTAGAGCTTGTCCCATAAAGTAGAGATCTGGCAAAGAAAAAATACCTGGAGCTGYTGAAGCAATAGTATGTGTTGTAGCTGTAACCTGGGGAATATCCAGGTAACACTATCACATCACAGAATCACCCAAACATCTGTTTCAGGCAAACAGACAGCAGTGTCAGGCTGGTCTGATGGGCAAGTAAAACACTGAACTGGCACAGAGGAGTCAGGCTCCTCCTCAGATGTCAGGGTGGCTTAAAGCCCTGCCCCTGAACTGAGAGGGRTGCCTTGGGAAGGCTGACCTGGAACGGAGACTGGACAGAGCTGGAGAATAAAGCAGATATTTATTGAAATATTAGGGTACACCTTGGGCAGTACAAGAGCCTGACCAGGGTGGACCCAAAATGGGCACAAAATGGACCCAAAATGGTCACAAAATGGCCCCCCAGTCACAAGGGTTCACACTTTTATAAATTTTGGTCCATTTGCACATTGGGGTTTAACTGTTCAATTACAGCTCCAGGTTGTGAATCCCATCCCTCTTGTTTCTCCCTTYAGYCCACCCTTGCTTGTACATTTGGGCCAGAAAGTTGCCCTTGGTCTTCAGCAGGGAAAGGATTTGTTYTGTCTCCCTACTCTGTGAAGAGCTCACTGCACTTAATATGAGACTCACAACTACACCTGAGGCAGCACAGAATCTGAAAAACATGACAGCTAAAATTTAAGGCGTCAAGAGGAGACATCTGGCTCTGAGCAGCCCCTGCTCCTCCCCTCAGGTGTGTCAGTGTGGGGAACTCAGGCTTTGGACACAAAGCTCCCACCCCAGTGGCCCCAAACCCCTCTCCAAAGCACCTTTCTCCCAGCTACACCCAGCCCTCAKGCATTTTCAGAAGTTTCACTTCCAGTCAAGGGCTGAAATGTGTGCATGTTGCTGTGCTGGAGAATTCCATCTTGCACTGCAGAGATGTTAACATCCACAGCTGCATAGGGAGGGGAGGTCACAGTGAGCTGTGGGATGTTTTACCAGGGAAAAGGAATCTGTGGAAGTTAGAAAAATAACCAAAAATTACTCAAAGTACTGACAAACTACCAAACCAACTCTCTGCACATTTCCTTCAGTCCTATAAGGCTCTTTTCTTCCTTGCTAGAAAATCCCACAGCCTCAGCTCACTGACTGAATGGGCTACTGTTTACAAGATTATCCAAAAAAATGATAAAATCCCAGCTTTCCTGCTGGTTTAATATGACAATACAAYCCATCATTAGCTAAGAGGAGCAAACAGCAGAGTTGATTGAGTAAATTTGATTACCTTTGCCCCATGCTGACGAATGTAAACGATTTTAAAAATTAAAAAGCTATCAGATGAGTGAAAATAATTTGGAACAGTGATCTCTTGATACAGTATTTCCATGTTTAAAGATCAGCTGGCAGAAGCATGACTGCTAATACAGGCTGCCTGAAAATTCAGAACTGGAGATAATGGTCAGTTCCTCCACTATTCTTGTCTAATTAGAGATTCTGCTTCAGCTGAAATCCATTTAAGTGAGCAACATCCATGTATTGAAAAGAAAGATTAAGAATACATTAGGTCACAGTAAGAATTCCTATGATGTGAGTAGGCCATTACAAAAGCCATCTCTGATTTTCCACCTCCACCACTTTTATTGTATTTTCTTCAAAACTGTGGCAAGAACAGAAATAAACAATCATTGCCCTCCCCACTTTTTTTTTTTTTTTAACTGTTACAGTAGAAAAAAAACCAGATAAGCTGCTAAAAAACAGTGGTCTTGTGAGAAAGCACAAATCTGCTCTCCAGAAAGGGTAAGGAAAGAACAAATATTAGCATTTCCTCTCTACAAAACTGGCAGCAGAAYGTGCTGGGATGCTGTACCCAGAGGAATTGCTGGTTTGCTGTAGTTTATGGACAGCCAATTGGCAAACCATAAATGAGGTCAAATTTTCCTAAAACCAGCCCCACACATACACATTCATGAATAAGAACAAGTGGCTTRTGTTCCAAAAGCATCTTCTAATGGCCATTATCTGATGGCTGAGCACTGAACAGTCCCAAAAATAAAGTAAAACATTATTATCTCCAGCAAATGTGATCAAGTGAGCTTCTGCCTGGTGCTCTGGGTAAGATTTGGTTAGAACAAAGACAGCCTGGCAACACCACCAAAGAGGGAAAACGTTCAAAGTTTGCCAGTGTACTATCTAAAAATTGATAAATAAAGCCCCTAGGAAACAGTTATTGAAAAGTCAGCACTGTGAAGCCTCAGGCTACACTTTTACATCTCTATAATTCCCTTACCTTCCAAACCAATCAAAAGCAGAATGGAATTTGTAAAATCTAACAAGCCCACAGTGGTAAGAAACCATTTTCCATGAGACACAATTGCATCATTTTATCATCAGGCAGTAATACAAGCCCATATGTGATTAATATTGGGCAAATACATGGAGTTTTCTTGTGCTTTCAAGAATATGTTATTCCTTTTAGCTTGATGTATCAAAGGAAAACATTTGAAAAGTGCAGGGAATTTTGTGATGGACTTTCACACATGCTGRTAGTTAAGACAGGGTTGTGGTTGTATCACTTGCAATGGCACAGCCTCTTAACAATTYTCCTTTCTTCCTTAATCACACATAGTTAACAAAAGCAAAGTAAAAGTTMGAATTTCAGGTATTTGCAAGGTTTCCTCAATAGCCTTTCATTCCTATTTGGGCTGAAACTCGATCTGTTCTGAATAATGGAAACAATGTTCAAAGCACACATCCCCCCCTGCATTACACTTAGTTCATGGTCCTTGTGATATTGTGATTTTTATACTCCATATAAAGGTCTCCTTTAGGTTAAAAAAAAGAAAATGTGTCTTAGCATTTGAAGCAAAGCCAAATAATGCTGTACTGCTGGGCAGTTTTCAAAGCCACATTAAAAGAGGATCATAAGAAAAAGAGGCATCCAGTACAAAAACACTACATGGCTCCTTCTCTGGGCTCCACAGTTTTGTGAAGACACTCTTTTAATTCAGCCATTTACTGCAMCAGGCTTTCTAACACATATTAAATATTACTGCCTCCTCTAGCTGACAGAGCAGGTGTGTTGRATCTTGACCCTTCAGTCCCTCAGAAGCCAGATTAGACTGTCACAAAAGTGTTAAGGATATTGTGGAAACCATAACAAAAATGTCTCTTTCCCTGATGGAGAAGTTGTTTTTTGGATGGTGGGTGGTTTGAGAGATTCCTGCACAATGTGATTGTCATGAGGGACCTAAACCACCAGGAGATTCTCTCTGGCATTTCAGTGTCACCTCTGCAGATGTGCTCAAGCAAAGTCCTTCCCCAAACCACCACAGCTGGCACAGAACAAATCTCTGCTGCAAGGACTCTGAAATACTGAAATGAGGAGATTTTGCAGAAAAGCATCAATCTCAGCAGTTAAGTGCCTCTTGTCTGACTCCCATCTGTCCTGCTCTCCCTTCCTTTTGGGCCAAGGTCTTTCGTGGGTGACATCAGAGCATTGCAAAGTGAAATTCCTGCTGTGTTTCCAAGCTCCCCCGGGCACAGGGGTGAGGCACAGTCAGAACTGACCCCCAAAGTGCTCCTTGGTGCTGAAGCTTCACCAGGCCTTGGACCACAGAGACCAGGAAAAGGGCTCTGAAGTACAGAAATGCAGGAGCTGGAGTACTTGCCCATAAAAGGGCTGAGAAAGGACCCTGTACAAACCATGAGATTTAGCAGATCTGGAGATTATTTCTTCTATTTACTTTAATTCCAYTGATTTCATCTCCTCTGGGAATTGTTGAATACTGTTTTCCATACCCTAGTATCATTGGTAAAGTCACCAAGGAAATAAAAAAAGGATGAAAAATCAAATATCTTGCTTATCCTATCTAAATTTGCCACAAAACATTTCACAGAGTCATTTTAAAATTATAAATAAAAGATGATAGTTCAACTTTCTTGAAAATCATCATCCCTCCCTTCAAACAGTCAGTCAGCATCAGCTGATCTCCAAAAAATGAAGTCTTGTCCAGGATTTATTTTTCAGATCACTTGGCTGGGTTAGCTTGAATGTTTCCTCACATCCCTCCAACTCACCCATGTCTGTCTCAGACATAAAAGAGAACAGATAAAAAGCAACATTTCCTCAAGCTTCAGGCAAAGCAGGAAAGGGAAGYTGTGACTGCCACCCCTTTGCTCAAGGCATGCAGCAGCTTCAGTACCTGGACTGGTGTATGAACATGCAGGACCCAGAGATGACAGGAAAAGCTGATCCCTGAGCAGCACAGGAGCTCCAGGCTCTGAGCTGACAGCCCTGAGAAAGGAAGATTGGCCTCATCTGCTCTGCATTGGGGGCACCAGGGTATCCCACATGGGCAGGAGCCAGCCAGAGCCCATCCCTGCTCTGCTCTGGGGGAAGGAGCCACATGGAATATCTCCTGCCAGGACCCCTGCAGCAGGCASGGACAGGCAGCTCAGGGTCAAAGGCTGCCAATTGCTCATCTGAACAAATCCCACAGGTCTGGGAGCCAGGGAACATCTCACCCCTGACATGGCTGAAGCAGCCCAGGGTCCCAGAGGAGGTTCCTGCCAGGACAGCACTCACCAAGGCACAGGCAGCACCACAAGTCTGTAAATGCATTTTACATTTGCTGCCCTGAGGTGACTTAGAGGTGGGTTTGCTCCTTAGGCCTAAAGGTCAGACTGTCAAAAATCTTTACCCAGATACTGTGTTCCAGAGCCTGGAAGCTTCTAGGTTAGCTCAACTCAGAATTTATTGCACTGCCTTCCCTGTGTGTGCATGCATATGTTTAATACACATATTAAATTTTAAATAGATTGCTTTTAACTAATCACATCAAGTGGCATTTGTGCAATGTAAATATTTGCTTTGTTCCTTTAACACTCTTTCAATTACACAGAAAATTTCAGAGAAATAAAATTACAGCAGGCCAAATATTAAAAGGTGGGGAGGGARAAGAGTGAGAAACTAAGCTTCAAAGGGAAKTCTACACTTTGATTTCAGTTTGCATATTCCAAATGCTCATATTTTGCTACACAGATGTCAAACCAGGAGGCAGGTAATAAAGCAGGTTTCTTTAAGATTTAAAAAAAATACATTTAAATGATGAAATTAAASCATACTCCAAGCACTGCAGAAATAACTGACATATTATCAGTTCTTCTCTAAACATTACTGAACCATCTCTTTCCATTGTAGCAGGGGTCTGTCAGCCATGAAGATCCTTGCCAAAAATAAAGGAAGGATGGCAGCATTCCCCATCTGCTGATGAGTCCAATCTAAGGGAAGACAAAACACTGATTCTATTTACCTCTGTTCCAATTATTGTCAGGCAATACAAACAGTCATCATGACACACAGCCAGGTTCATTCATGTGCCCAGCAAGCCAGGCCAGGCATAATAAAGAGATTACACACTCCACTTGGAATGCAGGCAACTTGGAATGGCTTTTATTGAAACTTAAGCATGGGAAATATTGGGTAGGAGATTTAGGTATCACACAACCAGAAATATGCTTGGCTCAAAAACACAACACATGGCACCCTCAGAGAATGAGGGTGACTGTCATTACAGCACAACAGGCCTGCCTTTCTCTCCCTGCCAAAAGAAAAGCTTGGAATAGCACAGAGCACATGGCACTTTCAGCTTAGAGAGCCTGCAAAGGGCTTTGCAGAGTAGGAAGGAAAAAAATTTAAAAGTACTGTAAAGTACATGTGCCCTTGAAAGAGAGCTCCTCACAAASCACCAGCAGTCCTGCACTGGAGTCACCCTGGAACAGAAAGGACCAAGAAATGGGACAGAAGGGGCAGCAGTAGGGCTCTGCCCAATTCCTGGGTTTCTCCTGCTCTCACTGACATTATCTGGCACAGAGCAGGGGATCCCAATTTGGGCAGAGAGCTTGTGSATGTGCTGAGGGCACACCCTTCCACACTGACCAGCTCTGCTTCACCCCTTCCCTCTGCTRCTCCATTTGTTTCCTGTTGGATTCTTTCTGCTGCACACTTCGGGCTGGACCATCTGCCTCCCCTGAGGCTGCACAGGTGACACAGCCTGTGGCCCTGACTCACAGGTAGAACCCCAAGGCACAGCCTCCCCAAGAACAAAGGATGCACAACTCACWTTTGCTGTCTCAGGGTTTCACTGTTCAATGGTCAGCCATCTCAGAGAGCTGCAATTTACACTAATTAACCATTTTCTTGCATAGAATTCTTCTTGCTTGTTAGAAAAYACTTTCAGGTGCACCAAGATGTTCCTGCTTTTGTATGAGAAAATGTTAGTTCAAGAAAAGACCTTTCAAACAAAGGCTTTTGGGTTTTTCTGACCAAGGTCAGCAAGAGCTCAAGCCTGTTCTGATGTGATGGTAATGAGTGCCATGGATGCAGGAACAAACATGGCAGGAGGCTCTCAGTCACTAAAGGAAAGAAATGGGTTTCTGCTTGATGAGATGCTGACTGAGGAGCCTTCACAGGAACATCACAGGGCACAGGAGGATCAGGTGCCCAGGAATGAGGGTCCAGTGAAATGGATAAAAGAATGCCAGTATACAGACAAGGACTGCTGCCACTGCACACAACATTCCTAACCCAGGCTGCCTGTACTTTCCTCAGTAACAATGTCAGCCTGTTCTTTTCATTTACAACCTCTGCAGTGTGTCTGTGGATCAAGGTGTGCCACAACAACCTTTTTATAGTCAGCAGTTGAACCACAACCTTRCTCTGAATAAATCCAAAACAAGACAGGTGAAGTGTCCAGACAAATAAGTATTCCAGTAAGGCAACAGGATCAGACTTCAAGAAAGATGCAGCTGTAACACAACAGAAATCAGTGGGAGCTGTACAGTGGTTAAATTTTCTTACCCCAGCCAGAATGTGTTCAGCCTGAAGTGTGGACTAAACCASCCAGGGAATGTGACACCTTTTTCCCAGCAATGGTTTAACACCAGCTCCAGCCTAGAGAGAACAAAACTCAGAGTCCCATGGGCCCTAGCCCTGGATATTTCTGTTTAGGCTGGAGAGTATTTACACTTCTCAAATGTGCACTGTGAAACATCCTGAAAAATCTGGTAAGCTTAAAAGCTCTAAGTTTGTAAAAGTATGAATTTCACTCTAATTTCTGATTCTTGGGAATTATCCTTCCATGCAGCAAAGTAATGACTGCTCCTGATTACAATTCAATCTAATAAAAACCCTGCAGAATACCCACACATACTTGGAACAGAAAAGGGAAATGCAGTTATCTGAAATTCTCCATTCATTCAGAGCACAATGCTGCTGAAACCTGGGCCTAAAAGTCTCTCACCAGTGCTCACAAGCTGGTGTTGTAATTGATGCCAAAAATTCAGCAGCTTTATCATATGCATTTTTTCCTACTGACAAAGTATTCCATGGAGCTGTATTTCAATTCTGATTCCATATGTCACTTCAATTTCTGATCAGAGCTGGAACATAAAAAAATTATAGCCCACCTCAATGGACTAATAAAAAAGGATCATTTCTTTTTACATATCAACATTTATTAGCCTCAATCATTTCAGAAATATAATCATTAYAGTCCCTGTTACTGAGAACAGCTCCCCACACACACTCATCCCAGGAGTTTATCAAAAAAGATGTTCTTTTTTCTTTTTTCTGAGGGTGCTATGTTGTTGCACAGCAAAATCAGCCATCATGGAGTGTCAAGAGAAAAAGTAATTTTAAAAAGACTGGAGGTTTTTCCTATTCCCCATTACCCTTTTTKGTTTAATATTACTGTTATTTGCTTCCATCTTCCCTAAACAAAAAGTCAAAGGCAGGAAAGGTTCCAAGTCAGAAGGAATGGCTGGGTTGTCCATCCTGAACTCTGCATTTCCCAGGCCTTTGGGTTTAGAGGGGCTGATGAGTGTGAGCAGAGCACAGCTCCCAGCTGGCTCAGCACATTTCCAGAAGCCTGCAAGGGCCTGGCTGCAAAACATCAGTACTCAGGCTAATCTGGGTTTTCAGAATCACTCATCATATCTGTTTGGTTTATAGTCTTTCAAAACCTTCCCAAACAAATTGATTGATCCTTCCTACTGAAAACCCAAGACAGACAGGATGCTGCTTTCAAAAACACTTTTGCAAATCCCATCAATACTGGAATAAAACCAGAAAAAACAAGGCAGCTTTATTGATTTACACATTAAAATAACAGATGCTTTTTGTGCATGTGCAGTCTCCCTTAAGTGAAAACTGGACTTCTAAAGAGAATCTAATATTAACCCTGTACATTTTATCCATCAGTCCTCCTTCCCCTTTTTTTTTTTTTTTTTTTTGACAGCCACAAAAATTAGCAATAACATAATTAATTAGTGTAGAATGAGGTAAAAATCACTCCCTGGACTGAAACATGTGGTGCAAACAAGAACTGAGCTCCTTGTTAAATACAGGTCATTTAAGTCCARCCTGGAAGCTGGGTGTGCCTGGGTACAGAGCTGGAAAGTGAACACCTGTGTGGTGTCTGCAGCATGTAAAACCTTCAACTGAAAATCTTCATCCTACCAAAGACTCTGGGACCAGTTCTACTGCTTCCATCAAAACATTTTTTCACTTAAAATTCATGTCCTTGTAATTCAAGCCATYCCAGYTCAAAACAATCTTACCTCAGCAGCMACTGATCCAAGYATTACATGAATGAGAACAGAAACAAAACATGGTTTCCATTATCCAAGGATAACTTYCCAACTTTATGAGTCAAAGCAAAAATGTTTAAGAATCACACTTAAGCTATATCTAAGYTTCCCTGAAGACCTAAGCTAACTGAACTGCCTAGTTGTGCTTCACACATTGCTGTAATCCCCAGAATTCCCATCTCCTGCAGGAAGTATTTACTAAGTACACAATCCTATTACCTATGGATCTGGAGTAAAGAGGACTGGGATAACCTCTATGTGCTGTATAAATGACTCAATCAGAAAACAATTCCATTCATCAAGGATTTTGGTTTAGTTTGGTGGGGGGTTTGAGTTGTGGTTTTTTGTTTGTTTTGGTTTTGTTTTTGGGGATTTTGTTAGGGCGGTTTGGTTTTGGTCTGGTTTGGGGTTTTTGGTTCTTTTTGGGGTTTTGGTTTGGTTTTTTGGGGTTTTGTTTGTTTATTTGGGAGGGGGTTGGGTTTGTTTGGATTTTTTTTAATACAGGCTCAGCAAGATTTTGAGATTATGAGGTTAAGGCAGATCAAAGAGCACAAATAAACTGATAACCAGCTGCCAGCTGAAACCAGAAAGTGGATGAATCACTCATTAGTGGTCCTACAGGCAYAGCTCTACCTCAGCACCAGGCTGCCCCAGGAAACCAGGAATGCCCAGGACTGCACTGGGTCACCAACCCAGAGCGGGCTCCTGTCGTTGTAGGACACCAAAGAAAGATGAAAGACTCCARTATTTCAGAAGGCAAAAAATACAAAAGCTTTGTTGTCTAAATTTACAACCTCCAGCAGTTCCTGACTCACAGCAGGTACAAGGTGGAGCCCTGACCTGCCCTACAGGGTGAAGGCAGTCTGGCAGTTCATGCACTTCACATGTCACAGGTTCCATGCAACTTGAATTTACACTGCCTGTATTTAGTATAAGATACAGCACAACTGCTCCAACACATAGCAGACTACTCAGCTACACAAATACAAACAGATTTTGGCAGCACTCCTGTCCATCTCCTGTCACCACTGTGCCAAATGCCCTCCTGCAGGAGCTGCTGTGGTGCCACTGGTGTGCCAGCAGCTCCTGTCTCTGGTCTCCACAGACTCTGTGCCATGGCTCAGCCCAAGCACAGCAGTGTTCTGTGTCTCCTGAGCACTGAGGGCATTCAGCAGAGCTCCCCCATCACAGCCACAGGACCCCAGGAGAGCTCTGCCCCAGCTGAACACAGCTCTGTGACGTGCCTGCACAAAGGGACTGCCGTGACATTGGGTTTGCTTTGCCTTGAAGGCTCAGGAACAGCCCAGTGACCACCCTGCAGTGTAAAACACCTGCAAAGCAATGCCCTTTGCCTGCTGACTCCTGGTGCTCCCTGGGCAGCAATGCCTGAGGGAGGAAAGCACTGACAAACTCCCTCACTGCCCCAGTGCCACTCTCAAATCATGGAGTGCTTCTGCTGGCTTAAATGGTGGCAGTCTCAACACCAAGGAAGGAATTCCTCTTTAAGGATGGCTGGCACAAGGCAACATAAAGAGACAAAAAGAAACTGAAATTTGGGGTTATTTATATATGTGCATACATATATAATTCTCATGTACACACTACAGATTTGTGCCCTCCCTCCAGATTAAAGTTAGGCTGCAATTTACAGATATTGTCTCTGTTCAGGACAGTATTTGAACTCAGCTCTACACTTTAACAACACTCCCTGATGACTTAAAAAAAATTAAATAATCAAATTTAWAGTTCATCTTTAGCCAGCAAGAAGAAAATGCTGAAACCTCCTCTTCAACAAAAGAAATGAAGGAAACATGAACAAAGAATGGAAATCAGTCAGTTCCATCCATTTTCATTTTTCTGTGAAGGTCACCAGAGAGGCCAGTGCTTCCTACAGCTTCTCCTGGCAAGGAGGGCTATCTCTGTGGGCTCTGCAGTCCCCAAGAACATCTCACCCACCTCAGGCACTCTGGAGCAGCAGCAGTGCAGTGACATGCAAGTTTGCTCACTGCTGAACTCTGCCAACCAATTGCTGCTTCTGCCAGATGTTTCTGTTTAAAGCCACAAGGAGCTGCAGGGATCATTCCACCTCAGCAGCCTCAAGAGCCAGCCCAGTAACTCCAAGAGCCAGAGATTTGCCAGGAACAAATGAAAAACCTAATTAGATCAACAGACAAAACTTGGATCAAGATTAGAGGATGTGACATGACAATGGGATTAGACTATTTACAAGATATAACATGGTTTGGCTATTTATCMTTTCACAACCAATTTTTACAGTACATGAAGCAGTGACAAATCAGCATGAAAAATGCAGATATAAGAATATCCTTGTTTCAGTTTAATTTGTGCTCCCTACTGATGCCAAGCTCCCCAGAATCACAGTCTATTCTGTGAGAAAAACCACTGCAATAGCAAAAGGAGGTAAGAACTGGAGGCACAGTAATGGACATTAAAATAACAAAATCCTTACAGACAGGTGCTGGTAGTTTCAGGCATACAAAAAGGTTAAAAAGTAAATAAATCCCTGCAAAAACACAATTTGGAACTATGTGGAAAAAATAATGCACATAAACAGCTCATTAGACTTTGCAATGACAGTGTCATTTTTTCTTCTCCACCTTGTCAGAGGATGACAAKAATAATAATARTTCTTTAAAAAAATACATGCTCTCCAAGCCCATGGCAACAGCAACATTTCCACAGGACAACAGAAAAAACCAAGGAGTTCTGTGAACAGCCAAGCTATGGAAAAACAGGATTTCCTCTGCAGTAAGGTCCAATTCTCCTTGYCATTAGAAGGAGTCTTCTCCCCTGTCTGGTTGCAGGAATCTGACAGTTTTAGGTCCCTTCCTGCCCCATTACATTCAGAGGAAGCTGGACCATRGAGACCAGAAGTGCCAGTGGGCAGGGAGAGCAGACAGACACCATGGTCACACACCAAACACTGGCACAGCCCCTTCATCTCCTCAGGAGACCCAGCAGAAAATCCTGCCCAGGGAACTGGGCCAAGGATGGCCTAGATGGCATTTTTGCCATGGCTCTGCACACAAGGGTCACACTGAGCTCTCAGGGCTTGCACACACGTGGTGCTGAGTCCAGAACCCCCAGCAACCACCACAGGCTCCAAATCAGATCCCCACAGTTCAGAACTCAGCTTTCAGAGACCTTCAGAGTCGGAAGTCTGCAATCCCATCTCACAGCTGCTGTAGGAAGGGTAGCACAGACCATTGGTATCTGTAAAATATTCTTCCCATTCAAATGTAAGCAGCTACAYTGGTAAGCAACATTAAACTACGCTAATATGTGTGGCTAATAAAACCTTCAGCACAGTTAAAACACATCAATTACATCCCAGCTCCAAAGCTATGAACTTAAATTTCTTTCAGCTGCTGAAGAGACTAWGACAAGTCCCAAGTCCTGGGGCTGCAGGTCCCTGTCTCTCTGTGCCTGCCCTCTGAGCTGTGAGGATGCCATCCACTGACATCTCAGCTGCTTCTGATGCTYAGCACACAAACGTCTTCATCATAAAAAATAAAGAAGTCTTTTTATAGTCATTGTAACTCCTGAGAGCAAAACCTGCTAAGAAAGGCTTCTCCAGTTAACAGCTTAAATGTGACAATTTTAGCAGCCACAYATGTACCCAGGGTGGTTGGATTTCCCCCATAGATGTTTTTCTGATCCTAGGTAGGCAAAGCACTCATTTGTCCTCATTCTGAACCACTGCAAGCTAGTCTCCTTCAATCTCAATTAGCCAGTAGGAAATTTATTTAGAAAGCTGACAGGAACTATTTGGGGGATTAATGATCACTGATTTATGAATATTGAGTAGCATTTCAATAATCCAAGCAGAGTGATCACTTGTAGATGAAGCCAGTTCTCCCAACCATTATAGTCTGTAGCAATCACTCAAAGGCAGTTAAATGATTCTGATTTATGACCTTAACCTACAGGGCCCAGTACATTTGCTCTATCAGTGTGTAAATTCTAAAAACGCAATTCCCTGCACCTCTAGAGAGCCAATTTAAGTCAACATTATGCATGAGCTGAGCATGCTTGAATTCTCAGATCTCTTATTTCACTCATTAAATTTGCACTGAACATCTTGCAATTAAAATTTCATATAGATTTTTTTCTTATGATTGACATTTGGCCTTGGCAAAACGAGTTTAAATTTTGTTTCTTTAAAGATTTAGAAGGAGATGGATTGATCTAGACATTGTTTTCTGCAAGATGATGATGATGGAGCACTAAAGCTTTTATTAGCATTTTGAAAAGCCCCCCTTTTTGCTGGAAGACTGTCTGCTTCTCCTGGAAAGTGAAAGCAATTCAGTAACCACAGGCAAAGCTGCAGCTGATCCACAGCCTCAGACGTGTTGCTGCAGCCCATGTGACCCTTCCCTGTTTTTAGGCCAACACCTTTAACTGGGGTGGAACAAATTGGGCCTTCCAGTACAAACCAAAATGTGCTCATCTGCAGTGGATGAACAGCAGTTCTAGTATGTCATTTTGAAAATAAGCCCAGGACWACTGGAAAGAGCAGAGAAGTATTAAAGTGATTTCAAGTCCTAATCTGAAATGAACTGCTTGGAYTGGCTCAGTGCTCAACTTGAGGTGYTAAAATCAGACAACTCATTTTATCTCATGTTCTGTCCCTCAGGCARGGAGTGCAAGAGCAGATGTACCCTTTGGTGATGCTGTGCTCCAGAACACCTGCAGCAGACAGAGCATGCAGCAAGGAGCTCACAGGGAAAGCACCATGGCTCAGGGGAGAGGAACCATTYATGCCTCAATACACCAATGGCTTAGGAGGACTGAGATGAGTTCAGTGCCCATGGACAGACTGCACTACACAGGACAGCTCCAGCACACACAAGATCTTTTTTGCAGAAAAGCAGCTCCTAGCACAATGACATATCAATTTCTCATAAGACTTGGATTATCAGGGTCATGCYAATAATAAATAGGCATGCATGTGCTGCAGCAGACATGCCAGAATTCATTTTGTACCTTACGAAGCAAATCAAGAGGAAAATGTTTCAAAACCCTAAGGAGCTGACTAAAGGARGCATCCCCTGTGTTGGAGAAACACRAATACACATTTACAATAACCATTTAGATCTATTGGTCATATATGGATGCACCAAAAACAACATTTTAATTGCTCTTTCCCAGGCTGCTGGCCAGATAATTTCCGTGTCAGTGCAGATATTCACACACACAGAGCTGGAGCAGGACMCAGCTCACATGCTGAACATAMAAGTGGTAAGAGAAGGCACCTTCCTGATGCCTTGGGAAGGCTGACCTGGAACAGAGACTGGACAGAGCTAGAGAATAAAGTAGGTATTTATTAAAAGGCCCTAGGACACACCTTGGGCAGGACAAGAGCCTGGCCATGTGCCATACCCAAGTTGGACCCAAAATGGTCACAAAATGAACCCCTGGTCACGAGGTCTCACACTTTTATAAGTTTTGGTCCATTTGCACATTGGGGTTTAATTGTCCAATTACAGCTCCAGGCTGTGAGGTCTCATCCTTCTTGTTTCTCTCCTCAATCCACTGCTGTTTGTGCTTTTGGGCCTGAAAACTTGTAACAGTCCTTGGTCTTCAGCAGGGAAAGGATTTGTTTTRTCTCCCTACCCTGTGAAGAGCTGACTGACACTGAATGTGAGGCTCAGAACTACAGACCCAGGCAGCACAGAATCYSAAAAAYGTGAAAGCTGGAACTTAAGGCATCATTCCTTCACACATCACAGGAGCTGCAGACTGGCATCCAAGCACAAGGAAAGAATGCTTAAAGCCYACATACCTCCCACTCCCAGTTTAACCAGTCTGCATTCCACCCAGCTGAGCACAGTATTTGCCTACCAGCAAATTATACACAAAGGGAATAGGCACAAATTTGTCTCACTGAGGGAAGAGATCAATGGTGTACCTATATTCCATGATGTAGCTGAAGGTATAAAAAATCCAGTGTACCAGCTGTGGAGAATATCAATCTTGCAGCAATGCCCATGGCATGTTTCACTGCAGAATAGTAAAGTCTTTACAGTCACAGCATAATTACACTAACACCACTGTTTTAATATCATCTCTCTGAAATGAAATTTTGTTTCCATGTCCAGTCAATAATTCTGTCTCATCTCAGTGATGAATAGAGCTAAGTGAATAATTATTATAAATAATTTATTCCCTGCATTTCACCTTTCATCTCTCTTTGAACAKTTTGTGGARTTCTGCAGGTATACATTACACAAAACTATTCACAARTAACTCATGCYTKCAGACCATGTGTTGACAGTTCACTGAAAATATCCAAACTGATTTGCCACTTGGTTACATTTACAAGGTGTAGTAGGTGCTCCATCACTGGTTGGGCTCAGGGCTCAGTTCAGCCAAGCTGCATTCCCAGTTGTTCAGAGAGCTGCAATTCAAGYTCAGTCTCAGATATTTAAGCTTGCAATGTACATTATGCTTAATTTCTCCCACTTCAGTCCTTCAACTGGAGTGACAATCACATCACCAAGCCATGAGCCAGGGGAACTCAATACAGAATAACTCACCTGTATTAGAATTAGGTAGGCAAGTGTCTGGAAACAGCCAGTGGCACAAGAGGGGAAGAGGAGGCAGAGGGAAAGGCAGGCCTGGAGCTGGGACTGGAGCATTCAGGATCTCAGGAAATTCATGTGTTGGAATATTGTGAGCACCATACACACTGAGAACACTCACACCAYCTAAGCTACATCTTGACCATGTGTCCTAGGCTGCAATATAAAGATGTGCCCAAAGTATGTACTCTATTCCCATCTCCATGGGTTGTTGGAGCCAGGTGGGGCAGTGTTTTCCCTGCCCCCTCCCTCAGGACTCTCTGCTGTTAATGGCCCATCAATGCCYTGGYCARTGACTCACAGGTAACTCCCCTCGGGAGCCATCTCTGCTCAATGGGCAATCAAGGACCCMYTGTGTGACTCATRGAATGACATCAGCCCATTGTGAGATGCTCTGCCCAGGGGGGAGGAGCCAAGCATTCCCACCTGGATATAATCTGGGGTTTGGGACAGCACAGGCACTGACTGGATTCCCAGAGGACAGGAGCTGCCAGAGCTTTCTACAGGATCCCTGCTTCAACAAGACTGCTTCATTCAGACTGCTACCACCACCCTAATGAACAGGGTGTCAGGTTGTATTCTGACTCTGCCAAGGGTCTTTTTGTTTGTTCCTTTTACTTTTATATTTAATTTATAGTTTTCCTATTAAATTGTATTTCTGCCTTAGTCTCTCACTGGTTTTGCTTTTCAAACAGTACACCATGTCTGACTCCTGGCCTGGAGGAGCTGAGAGCAGCTGCAGTCCCCAGCCCCACCAGGGGTGTGAGGGAGTTGGTGGGCAGGTCCCTGACCCCAGAGCCCCTGGGTGAGCAGCTGTGTGTGCTACAGAACAGCCTGTGCTCTTCAGCAGAGGCCACTGAGACTGCCCCTCACAAGGGACACAGCACAATGGAGACAGCACACCTTTAGAGAGTGGAGATGGACACAGCACACCTTTAGAGAGAGCCTGGCTAATACTCCAAACCTGGGGTGAGGGAGGAGGTTATGATTTGCTGGGGGAAAAGATTTTTTGCTTATTTCTTTGATTCTACCATTTCTATTTGCTGCTAAATTAAAAATACAGACTATGAATAAATAATTCAGTAAGTGTTTAGTCTCCCCACCAAAACATGGTCATATAGAATTCACCATTCATTTTATATTGCTGAGTTGCTCTAGAAATATCAGCTAACTTCAGTAAACAACTAACAGTTACATAATTTATAGAAACTGAAGTCCTCAGAATGGTGATGCTTTATTTCTTACCTGTATTATAAAAACAGCAGGGTTTACAGAAATGTAAAGAATAATTCTTTAGCTTCATCCACTTGTGTAATTATCTTAAAAAATCAAAATGTCATGAAATATACAATATGGTCATAAGTAATTAACCACTTAATCAGAATCTAGAAATCAAAAGTAATTCATGTTTAGACATAATTGTCCTTCACTGGATTTCAGTAGTCCATGAACCTAAGCAATACTGAAATTGGAAGAAATAAAGAGACACTGAACACTTTTTATGGCAATGTGCAATGCAAAGCAAAAATGAACAGCATGGTAGGACCCCCATGTTAATTAGTGCTCAGTTTAATCAATGCTGATGGCATCAGCAAGAGGAGGCTTGTGTCACTTTGCTGTGTTAGAACTAAGTCAGAAAGAGAGAGATGAGGAAGAGTGGGAACACAAAAGTTCCTGCAGTACTGGRAAAGTCCTTGCCTGCTCTGAACACATACAATTAAAGCCATACACCACTAAAAAAAGTTGGGGGGAGAAGAACACTTGAAAAATGTCAGCCATTAAGTTGAAGCAGTCATGTTTGTTCTCCTGTGCAGCACTCTGTATGTGGTGAAGAAAAGCAGCAGCACCTCATTGTATGGCAAAGCATTCCCAGACTTAAAGATCACAAATTGCAGTCCATCAGGGAGAAATCAATGGATTTTTTAAGTCCCATCAAGCTTTCCAACAAAGCACTAGCTACTGAGAATTGTCATTCCATAGTCTCAATGTAAAGAACTAATGGAAGAATTGTTCCTGTCAGTTTATGTGGATTCACAGACAATGYTCTGCAGCAGCTAAAGACAAATTATTGGGAGAAAACCAAATGAAAAATGGAGCATGACTCTGAGTTCAGGCAATGGAGGGAGCTCCCAGATTTAAGTCAAAGTGCTAGAGAATTATTACTAKCCAAATTTACATAGGCCTTTCATTAAGATTTGTCATCATGAATTCTAAACCTYAGATTAATGGAAGAACTTCATTTTAATTGCAGGGTTGTACTCTGAATGTGACAAAGGGTCTGTGTGTGCATATGGGCTGGGAATCCCTGACAATGTGTGAGGCCAAACAGCTCCTCTACAGACAAACCAAGGCCCCAGCCTGTCTCACAAACACCCTGAGGCATTTTTGCTCCAGTTCATTAAGTYCCAGCTGGTTCCCAGTGAGCACACCTGAGTACTTGGTGGGGATCACTGATGTGATTTAACACCTGTACACATGAGCTCCTGAAGAAATCACTTTGTAGGTTTTGCCAGAGGCCTCTCCTGATGGGCCATGCAGGACCAGTGAGGTRTTTTGACCTCCCAAACAAGCAGAACTTTTCATAAAATATGAGCCACTGACAACCTCTTCTCCTTCAAATCCTCTCCTCTTAGGAAGCACTGGCAGAAGACACACATCTGGTTTTTAGAGATGCTATATATTTGTTTCATGTCAAGTTTTCCCAGCACTCCAAACAGTCAATCTCATTATCTCTTCATCTTCCCTCCCCACCCGAAACGAGAGTCCCATTCTCCTTAATTTTTGAGATTTTAGAGCAATTCCTACAGAACTGTTATAATCTTTCACTACAAAATAGAACTGTCTGCTGTAATTACCCAGAATGATCTTCTGTACTCACTGAGTATCAGATTCAAGAAATCTGAAGCCTTAGTGCACATCCCAAAAAACCAAGGCTTTGTCTGTCCAAGTGTGTTCACTCACAAACACTTGAAGACAAGCAGAGAGTGCACATCCATCTCTGATTCTGTTCTTGCCTTTGCCCCCTCCTACCCCCAGGCTGTGGTATTTGTGCTGTGGGTGCACAATGAGGCAYTGCACTGATTGCAGATTCCTTCCAGCTAGATCTGGGTATTTCTCAAAACTGTCAGACTACTTTGCTAAGTTTCTGTCTGCTCCTTTTTAATCACCACTATAATTTCAATCTTCTCCACCTACTGCAGACAATAAATTAAAAACAGGAGCTATATAATCAAGGGAAGTATTTATTAATATGGTTTTTTCTGATTTGAAATGCCCACAGCTTGCCATGCTGACTGATGTTCTTTGGTCAGTAAATAATGCCACCTGCTGAGCCAAGTATGTGCTCAGAATGAACATGCYAGGTGATTCACAAAGAACATTCTTTTCCCTTCCAGCTCCATGCTTTTCCTGAGAATTTCAGCATATCCTTGTCTCATTTCTAGGAGCAGAGGATGCACAGACCACACGTGGATCTGTACAACCACTACTGCACAAGCTGATTCATCCAGGGTTTGTCCTCCCACCCAGCACAGAAGGCATGAACAAGTATTAAACAAGTTACACTCCACACAGATGGAAAYCCAAAACCTGGTAAAACTCACTCTCTCTTCACACCCTCTCCTCCTGCTGAACTRTACCACACTCTTCTGGGGCAGGAAAGAGGAACACAGTATTTAATAAGAAGACCTGGTATGAAACAGGGTAAGGTGACTGTGGCTCATCTTTTTCCCCCACCATTATTTCACAGAACAAGTCACTGAGGTTGGAAGGCACCTCTGGAGATCCCTTAGTCCACTCCCCCTGCYCAAAGCCCACAGCATGCTCAGTACYCTGTCTTGTTGGGTTTTGAGTTTCTCCAAGGATGTCCCTTTCAGAYAACCTGTTCCTCCAGTGTCTGATCACCCTGTTACAGTAAAATAGCTTTTTCTTAGCATTAAATAGAATTTCCTGTATTTCTGTTTGCACCCACTGAAGACCTATTTTGTGTACCTTAATCAAACCTCTCTTTTTAAGTGACTTTTCTTTAAACTAAATATCCCAGGGGTCAATATCTGTAGCAAAAGGGAATGGAAGTAGTTCCATTAGGATTTATAAACCCACACCACACCAACCAGCACAGATCAGTGATCAAACATGCTGTGCACCATGAAAAGCCCTGGGGAGTTCCTCTTGCCTCCTGGGGATCTTCAAGAGGCATTTGCTTCTAAAGACTTTTTGTCATTAGCTGTTTTTAAGYAGTCCAGATCACTGTTGTTCCTTAATCAGGTCAGGGTCATTTATTATTTGCCATAATGGTCAAAAAGATGTTTAATTACATCCCCTTCACATGGGCTGGAGCAGAGGTGGGTTACAAATGCTTTCCAGTGCCATTCTAGAAGCAGATTGGGAGTGACAAGAAAGCAAAGAATTATACTGAAAGTGACCCTACAGATGTTAATAACCTCTAATCACAAATTTTCACCAAAAAGAGGTTTGTAATGATTTGACTGTTCTGCCATCACCAGGTATAAGCAGCATTGGGATATTAATTCTGCAATTCTATGCTTACCAGGAACAGAACTAACAGATTCTCTAAGGACTCTTGCAAAACTGCACTGCAAGTTCAGAAATGCAAATTCAAGGGGTAACATATACTAAAAACTGCTGATTTAAAGTTATCAATTAGAAGAAAAGCATTCACACTAGTTTCTTATAATTATATGAAACAAACAAAAAACTCTCCAAGTACAATATATGTTTTAYTTTACAAAGGGCAAGTCCTTCACATTCTTCAATTTCCTCACTGTATGGAATTTTCTCCTATTTACTGCCCTATTTTCTTTTGTTGTTATTATTAACTACCTATGGCAAAACATAAAAGAAGAAAATAATTCTGCATGAACTCCTCATTTTTTTCAGGAAGGGACTGTCATCCCAAAAAGCCTTACAAAAGAAGAAAAGAAATAGATCTGAGTCTAGTAATAAATTCATATTCCCAAGTGAGACCAGCAAAATAATTTCTTATTATCCATGAAATGTCACTGAGGTTCACCATGCTCATGAAGGCTATGAACCACATGGATCCAAAGGACAAAAGGAACAAGGCCATGCRTGCACAGATTTCCTCTCAAAATGCCCAACAGGCTTCCCTGGAAGGTCTCACATCTCCCCACTCCCTGCCAAGCTTTTCTTTTTCTCCATCTGCCTTGTCTCTGTTAACTARTTTTTCTGCCCTGAAGAAGATTCTAAGGCTGTTCCACTTTTAAATAATAAAATAGAAATTGCACAGTGGATTAGAACACAGTGCTAACRTAATAAAATTCATTTTTCATTGGGGAAGAAAACTAAAAAGCAACAAATGGACTTCAGCAACAAGTACAAAGAGGAAGTTATACAAATAATAGGTTACACAGTCAAAGCTTTTCCTAAGCTGGGTAATTTTATGAATTGTTTTGTTAACTTCTACTAGTGTTAAAACAGGAAAAAAATTAATTCCCATATCATGCATGAAAACATTCCAGGCTTCTATATTATTCAGAGGTTAACTAAATCAAATATCCCAAACTCCTGATGTTATAAAAAGCATTTTTATATAAATATTTATATAAAAATATAAATATTTACATAAATATATAACTATTTTGAAGCATTCTATTCAGTACTGTTGGATGGCACCTGGCAGCTCTGGCCATGGGGAGCCTGTCCCAGCCCAGTCTGTCCCTGTGCAGGCTGATGACAATCACAGGACCTGGAGTGGTTTATCAATGAGTTTCCCAGAGTGCCAAGAACACCAGGTTTGTGCCTGATGACCAAATGTAGGCAGGAAGAGTCCAGCAGTGCAGTCTAACAGAGGCAGGCTCATGGCTCCTGCTGCACACAGCCTTCCTGCACCTGGCASAGCAGCAGGAATCCCCTGGGGCAATCAAATCCTCTGCTGCTGCATGGGGAATTTCTCTGCAGGACTTCCCTGCACCTCTTCCCATGAGCTGCAGGGTCACCAGAGCTCCCCACACTCCACCAGCAACCAGGGCAGGGACAAGCAGCACAAACTACAGGAGAGAAGGCAAACTGGAGGAAAGGKGGGGATTTTCTCCTCCAGGAAGTGAGAGACATTAAAAGTAAAACTGAGGAAAGAGTTCACTGAAAGCAATCTCTCAAGTGCACAAAGCATCTGAGAAAGCAGGTCCTGGGTGAGCCCAAGCACCCAT
>CADDXX010000691.1:155305-176280 GCA_902810485.1 Alauda arvensis
CCATGGGTAAGGTAGGGCAGGAAAGGGCCAAGGCATGAAATACCTGCTTGTGCTGCATGAGGAGATGTGGGGAGCTCAGAGCTCAGACCTGCACTGAGAGTGCCAGAGCAGCAGCTTTCCCCCTTCACCCYTCTGTGCAAAGGGCACAGAATCCCCAGGGAAAGCAGCACCCAGTGCTGGCAGTGAAGGGGCAGCACCTCAGCTGGCACAACCTGCCACATCCCCCACACATGGGCCTGGAGCCCAGGGTTTGCCTCAGATGCTGAGCTCAGGGCCATCATCCAAACAAAACCCTTGGCCACACCTGGTGAGGTGCAAGTCCTGTGGGTTTGGACTTCAGTCCCTCCCTGTGCTGCTCACATGCTGGGGGCAGTGTCTGTGCCAGGAGGTGCTGAGAGCTCAGACAGGACTGCATGCAGGGCACACCTTGTTCCACACAGGGTTCAGAACACAGCCTGCACAGCAGCCAGTCCCAGTGTCACCTTGAATTTTTAAGCCTTCTGATAAGTTGTAGCTTGGAGTCAGTTTTCCCATRGTTTTTCATGTAAATAACAGGTGTTGTTTTCTAACTAGCTTAGATGTTTACATTCTTCTTAGTGGGATGGATTTCCTTAACAAGCGTGTGCTTTAACCAGTGTGTGTGTGCAGAAGTAGGGGTTTTCTCACCCAATGAGAACTTTTTCCTGTATATAAGAACCCCTGATTTTCATTAAAGCTCTCTTTCTTTTCTTTTCCCTCGTGATTGCTGTGTCGTGTCGTTCTTTCGTGTAGCAGTGCGACACCAGAGCTCTGCATCAACTGCCAGGGCAAGCAGCAGCTCTGAAAGGAACTGCAGCATCCTCCAAAATCCCTGGAATAACACACTCCACACTGGACTGCACTGCCTGCCACATCCAGACTGTCATGTGTCACACAGATTGTCCCTCCAGCTCCAAGCCAAGAACTATTGCCACAGGGCTCTCTTCATGGCTGGGACTGTTGGTCCCTATTCTCATTACAGGAACAACTTCCTGCCACCTTCCTTTTCAAGGAGCTCTGGGTCTCATACAACCAGCTCACACATCTTCTGGCACCTCCAGGACATGACAGTACTGTCTTCACATAAAACCCAAATCTATTCTCATTTCAAAATTTTTCAAAATATTCAAGGCTTTTGAAGCTGTGCCTTTCTGGATGCCAACCTTGGCAAATCAAACAAGGACCTAAAAGGCCCTGAATTATCAGCAGCTGCTGTAACAAGGAATGGAGGCAAAGCTATGAATGTATCTCAAAGACTACATTCAGTTCAATTTACCCATGTTGCATCCTGCTCCCATATGGGAGTGTGAAAAGAGGGAAAATGCAAAGCCTCTGTTCCTCTTTGGGTGCCAGCCATGCAGAGGGGCAGGAACATCTGGCACAATGGGAAGATTCAGCTTTGGCTGTGCTGGCAGCTCAGAAGTAGCCCCTGGGTGTGTCACTCCATGAGGCTGCAGATTGACCATCTGGGGTGTCCTCAGTGCCACACACGGGGATTTTTAAACTCCTATTTCTTCTTAAACATTATCCACTTCTCTATTCTTGTGGACAGCAGTCCCTGCAAATACCTCATGAACACATCTCCCCAGGTTCCTGTAGAGTTCCTTTCTTCCTGACTTTAAAGAAAGGAACAAAAGCATAATACACATTTCACTTGCAAAGGGGATTCTGCAGAGGAAAGAATTTCAGCCCATCTGCCACCCAGACCCACTTTTTTWAATTCATGTGCAAAGTAAGGCTTGTATGCACAAAATATAAAGGACCCTAAAGATAAATAATCTCTSTTTCCTGGCTGAACTATTACAAGTCAGTGCACTGTTCAGGCTATAAACCTTTATTTTCAGTAATCTGGCATAAATGTTGCTTGCAAGCAGCTCATAAACTGATGAATCATTAGGTCAGCTCAATCTCTTTCATTTTAAAAAGCAATTTGTCCAAAACCTGACATTTAAGTGATAGAGAATTGTTCTGTACTGGATAATACACTTTCAGATATACCATACCCCAGTAAGTTATAATGACAGAGATGTGGTGGATCAGGACAACCCAAGTGTGACTTCCCAAGTTTTTCATGTAAGTTATAAGCACTGTGGGTGAAGGGTTGTATGGTTTCAGAATAGAGATGCAGGGGTATTCTTTGTTTAACTGTATTTTAATTCTGATACTCAGTTCCCAACCAGATGAGACAAATCAAGCATTAGAACCTCAACTAAACAGCAAAAAATATAAGATAGCAGCACCCACACCCACCTGTAGGCAAAAGTCTCCACCAGAAAGTTCACCAGAGGGAATTCTGAAAGGAGAATAAAAATCAAACAAACCTGGATGGCTAAGCACTGGCCAGGGCATTTGCCATCTCCTGAACAAGCACACAAACCTTGCCAAACAACAYGGTTTTGGTGTTCACTTGATCTGCTTTTTTTGTTGCCCAAATCAGTCTGAGAGTCCTGTCTCATCCCTCCAGATGGACAGTCACCAGCAGGCAATTGCACAAGCCTGAGCAAGCTGCTTGTGTTTTCCTGAGCTTCTACAGAGAACTGGGTATGTCCAGAGGGAAATTCATCACTTCATCCATCCATCCCTTGAGCAGGGGGTATAAAACACCTTGCAGCAGCTGAAGGGGACTCTTGTCTCCTCATGCTGTAGAGAAGCAAAACTCCCATGAGTGAAGTGCAGCTAAAAGCACTTCAGCAAAAGCACAGCAGAGAAYTGCAGAGCAGCCAGGCACCAGCCAGGGCAGAGAGCCCAGGTGTGCCCAGGTAACTGAGGGCACAGAGCTTTGCAGTGCTCAGTTTGCTGCCTCTCCAGGAGCTGCAGGCACTGCATGGGCACTCCTCAGGCTGCTCTAAACCTGCCAGCCAAGCTAATGATAAATAACTGAAAAATGATGCAAAATCATAAAATACAGGTCTTGGGGTRAAAGCTGTGGTCCCCAAGTGCAGCTGAGAGACAACAATGCATCAAAGGGAGAGGGAATCCATCAAACAGGCACTGGATTGTTGGTTCCCACCTTGGCTGATTGCCACTGTCACTGTGCTGGTCACACCAAGGCTTCTGCCTGTACCAATGGGTCAGAAACTGTCACAGAACTGACACTTGGGAAGTCCTATGCATGGGAAGATGTTATTAAACAGAATGCAAACTGCTCTTTGCTTTATATTAACTGGCTTGTTGACATTATAGAAATAATTGCTAAATAAATAAAGCATTTCTTTTCAGGAGCTCATACAACCTTTCTTGCTTTAATGCAAGTAGTGGGTTTAAATCAGCCAGTATCACCTAATCCATACTCCCAAAACTCAAATCCCATCTTAAAATCTGCACAAAAGTAAARYTGCTATATAGCAGAACTGAATATTYGAGCAGATTTTGAAAGAAAGTACTCCTTTCAACAAAACCAACATTTTATCTGAATTCTAAGATGCTRTGTGTGCAGGAGAGAAGAAATTCTCAGGAAATCATTTTAAGTATTCATGTTCCATTACATAAAACTTGCAAGACTGCTGCAAAAATGCATTTAAATAAAAGCAAAGTCATTGTACAGTTGCAACAGAGCAATTCCCCCTTCTTCAGAATGAGAATGTTTCAACACCCTTCTTTTTCCCTATTTGTTTTGGTCACATTTTTATTATAYCCTGAGGCAGGATTTCTTTAAGAATGAATTTTCTGTGGGTGTTTTCTAAAGATGCCACATTTAGATCTGGTGATTATTCTCCTTGGAAAATGTATATGCTCTCACCACATTTTAATTCAGGTATTTTTGTCAACTGCTAACTCATTCATTTTCAAGAAACCAAATTCCTATTTGTATATTGCAGTTCATCATACTGGCTTTATCCATTACAAATTAAAAGGAGAACTTTAAAAACCTTAAGGTTTTTATAACCTTATATAACCTCTTTCTCTGAGAAATTAATACTGTTATCTTCACCTTTTTAAACCAGTCAACTCCACAAACTGGTGGAGTTTCTCCACACTTTAAATAAATTAGCACATTTTGAGAGGATTGAGTAGGGGGTGTGCTGCTTTTTCCTGCACACTCCCAAGAGACCCCAGCACAGCCCAGCAGCACARACAGAACAGGWTTCCTTCCTTTCCCCTGCCCAGAGGCACGGGGTGAAGGAGAGCCCTGCTCCCCTGGGTGCAGCCAGAGCTCAGAGCACTGCTCTGAGGCACACAGCAAAGCAAACCAAATGCTCCTGGCTGGTGGGGTTCTGCAGCCAGCTGTTACAGATGTGCCCCAGCTTTACTGACAAGCATCTGTGCAAGGTTGTTATTTAAATCGCCCTGCTCACTGCCTCTCTCAGACATCAGCACTGAGGAGGGGCTTATCCAGGCAGGGCACACAGCTCAGTGACAGACAGAGCTCACTCCATCACCTGCCTGTGGCACAGGTCATGCTGGCAACAGCAGGCACTTTTCACCAGGATTTCATAGCACCTTTTTTTTWAAAGAATTTGTTCTTGACTAAGAAAATCAGAAGAAGTAGGATGAAATTTTATTCTATCAGCATTCTCTACTTTCAGCCTGKAACTGTGTAAATGTTGCTAAGCCAAAGCAAACTCTGCAGCAAAGCTGATGCTGGAGGACACCTTATGCTTTTGAGCTCTGACTGCTATGAAAAGTGCTACATTAAAAATTATCTTTGCTCTGATGAGCAATAATCWTCCATTTACCTCAGGTATAATTCTCCTTTTCTCTGGCAGCTGAACCCACCAAGCACTTTAACTGCCTCACCTCACCTGACTTACCTGTTTCATTCAAACACTCCATTTTAAACACTGATGTACTCTCCAGACTCAGGGAATTGATGTGCCAGGGTAATTCCTAGACAGTTATATCCTGGTTCTCCAGCAGTCTTTGTTAAAGTCAGTTAAAACAGAACAGTTTCTACAGATAAACAATACCTTTATTTCAGTGTAAATATTTAAAAATATTTTAATGCAATGATAAACCAAAGAAATTGGTGGCAAAGCAAAACCACAACGTTAATATTTGATATTTGACTTTATAAAAAYTCAGARTTTCACCATTAGTTAATATGGGACTTTTTKTGCAGGCAGATAATTTACTTTGTATACCTTGTTGCACAATACTATCATTAACAAGATGTATTACCTAATTATGCTGGTCTGTTCTACTCCTGRGCAGGATTGCAGCTATAAATTTCACTCAGGCTGTGTACAGTGTGCAGAGGCTTCTGACAGAATCCCATGGCCACAAAGAACAGAATCTGGAGAGGAAGTGTCACTCCATTTGACAAGCTGTCAGCATAACAGCCCCAGATCTGCAGCAGAAGAGAACAACAGTGATTGGCACCATCAAAAGGTTCAAGAGAAATTAAATATTTATGGCTCTGGGCTGTGCTGACAGCTCCTGATGTGTTCTCAAAGCTGATACCTTTCCTCTGAAAGCTGTCCCACTAAACCTGCAGTTTCCCAGGTTCCAGGTTTMTTTTCCAGGCTGCTGACAGCCTCTAGGAGGGCACTGCTGAACACTTTGCCCTTTCCCAGTTCCCTAAGCCATTTCTGTAGGGGGAGTGAAATTATTTGCTTCACTAAAAGCACAATAACCCAGCAATGGTCACACAGAAAAAAAGAGAGGTGGCTTTTTCTATATAAAACCAGTTTGGAACATCTGCTTTCTGTTTTTTCATCTGGACGAAAATTTATGAAAAGCCTCAATGTCCTAAAATTCAGGGTTGTTGGGTTTTCCCCCTGAGGCAATAAATGAATTTCAAGTGAGACTAATTCCTGGCTCAAAGCTGAATTTGCACATTCCCAAAGACTGCAAATTGTMTCACTACACCCATACTTCACAGATGCAGGTAAATGATATCATTAACATGCAARCCACACAAAACAAAGCCAGGAATGTAATAATTGTCAGGACAGAATATTTGCTGTAGATTAGCCCTTGTTTAACAAGCCTGAGTTTTTGTTCCAGCTGATTCTAAGTTAGGGCAATAGTGTAAATTCCTTAGTTTAAGACCTCTAAACTAACACCTGAGAATACAGCATGACTAAAGTACACATCAAATGGATTAAAATACCTACCTRGCTTGAAAACACAGACATCAATGGGCACTTGACATCTGAGGCACCATTACTTGCAAGTTCCTGAAAGGATTGGGATGAAACCCCTCACAAAGGAAGGCATCCATCAGTGAGARCCAACTAAAGCAAACTGAGCAGAGGGAATTGATAGTACAAATACCTGCAGACTGATAAATGAGGAAGAGATGAGAACAYTGACAAAGAAATTAGAGCCACTTGAGAAACAAGATGTATTTGAACAAAATATGTTTTAAATCAAAACTCACRAAATTATTCATCTGGGAAAAATCCYAGGAATTCCAAATAGGAAGGTTTATGAATCATCTAAGCCCATCTTCCTGCTGAGATCTAAGACATTCAGACAGCTATTTGTCTAACTTCTTGAAAATCTCTGATGACTGAGATTTCACAGGCTTGGTAAGTAAATCTAGCCTTGAACAAGTCCCATCTAGACTAAAACATTCCCAGCTGCAATTCCAGCTCACATTTGCCTCTCAGCCAGCCCCAGGTAAGCTGGAGGCACATTTGTCCCTGCAGGACCCCCTCCCAACTGCACCCACCTGCAAGCTCATCCCTCCTCAGTGAGCTCTGCATGACAAAACATTTGCTCAGTTTTACTTCCCTCGTCTTGCTTTCAATACTAAGGAAAAACACTCAGAAAAATAATCCTGCAAACAGACTTGGGCTTGTGGTGAAGTGACAATGTGAGCACCAGGCATAGTCCTGTGGCAAAGGCTTSATCCATTTGTTCAAAACCTTAAAGGCAGAGTGGGTAAGTCTGCCTCCACCTAGAGCTTTAGTTTCCACATTTAAAAAGAGGATACTGACATAAGGGCATTTCAAAAGAGAAAATCCACCTCTTTCCTGGTCATTTGCTTCACAATTAAGGATACTTGCCTTGTTCCTAATTTGAATTAACCTGATTTCMCTTTGTAGCAATTGCTTCTCATTCTTTTTGAGCTAGATTAAATCACCCTCTAGCACACTGTGTCTTCTCCACGTGAAAATTGCTCTTAGGAACCCTTCTGCCACTCCGAGGGAACTGATGAGGATGTATTCCATCCCTGTGGCTCCCCTTCCTCACCCACAGCCCTCAGACCAACTCCTCACCACTTGTGCAAACAGCTCCAAGGTTCCTCAGCTTGCTCACACACTGCAAGCCTCAAACTTCAACATCATCGTACTTCCAAGGCCAAGTGTTCCTCTGAAAGCTGCCCCAGTTCTCCCCATCTCCTCAGGAATATTTTAATTCAGGCACATGAATTTAATTCATCATGGTACATGGAAAGACTGACTTCAAGTTACCTGCATCTTCCCCACCAGTTCTTCCAGTCAGGGAATTAATAAGAATGCTCTGCTTCATTCCCCAAAATGCATCCAGAAGAAAACATTTTCTTTAGAAAACAAAATTCAAGATTATTACATAACAGTTAATGTCCTAATTAACTGCACAATGASTTCAATATTTTCCATTACATTACTGAAAATAAAGTTAGGATGGGGAAATTATTTTCTGCATTGATGGCATCTGGTACCAGCAATTTGCAGTTATTTTGACTGGTACAGTATTTAAATTACTAACAACACATAAAACTCTGAGCTAACAGCAGTCTGTGGCAGTAAGAAACACACTTTGTCAAAATTATATTTCCACAGGACCAGATTAATTTAATTACAATTAATATTTTTTTAGTAAATGGCTCCAGCAGACATGTATAGTAAATAATTTGCGTATAAATTACTCCCACTCCTGCTCTAGATGCTATCAGCTCCAAAAAGCCACTTACAAAAATGTGAATTCACTGTCATTATCCAATCATCAGATGTGAAAATGTGGGCAAAATTTTGTTGAAAWAAGGCACATCTTCTGCAAATACCATGTGTCTGCTCTCCCCTCCCAGGCTGCAGGCAGACTGGGCAGGAAGCAAGCAGTGTTTGCTCTAGCAAATGTTGATGTTCATTCTTGGCAAGAATCCCTGCCTTAAGCCAAGCAGTTTGAAGGAACTATTATGGATCTACATCATCAGAAACAGCAGGCACATAAAAAWATTTTGCTGAGGGTTCTTTGGAAAAAGCCCTTCATTCCCCAGCTCTGCCCATCCAGCCCAGGTGCTGTGGCACTCTGCCTTGTCACTGGTGGCCTTTGCCACCCTGTGCTGCCACCACCCTTGGCTCCCTGCTTGTCCTGCCCCTGCTGCTCCCTCACATGGCAATGCTTTCCCACAGYTCAGCCACACAAAAGAACAATTTCCCCCGGGGGTCCAGTGCAAGAAGTCAGCTCACACCCCAGGCTTTTGCTCACAGCCTGCTTTGAACAATTGTTCCCCTGCAGGAAAACAGTATGAGTGCCTTTCTCCAAATCTGGTTAAATCTGGCAAAGAGATGTCACAGGCTGAGAGGGGCAAAAAGGGCAAACACACACGTTCATGTAATGAGCCATCAAAGAAGACATTTCATACATCATTTCTGTGTTCTTTTCCTGTTATCTCCTTCATTGTGTTTTAAACAAGAGAAACTCCTTTACCTGAAGTTCAGATTTGCAAAGTATCTCTGGCCTAAGCTTGGTGTGGATATGTAAATTAGCACTTAAAAGACTTTGGCAGGTGAGCTGACAATACCTCATGACAGCTTTYTCCTGCTATCCTGCCAAATTTCTGTATTATTAATGCTGCAGACACCTCCACTTCAAAGAATTGCATGGTGCTTCAATGAGCAGTCTCTCATGTACACACCTGAAATACTTTCAGGATGATTTCTACATAGCTCAGCAATATTCCCTGGAARGTGCTTCCCAATGTTTTGGGTCATCTGGCATTCAGACTTGAACAGAAAAAATCAATTCATTCCACATATAAAATTTCCAGCCAGACTCCATCATCAGGCCTGTTCTTGGAGGTAGCATGCAGGGAGAAACAGGAAAAATCTCAAGAGAGAAAAAACTTAAGCAAATCAGCATTGAGTGAGGTAACAGGCACAGCATCCCCCACACTGTACTGCACATCCATGGAAACACTGGGCTCCCAGGGAAGAGCATCCCACCCAACACAACTGGAAGCTGTCTGTATCACCACTAGGTAGCAGAAGTGAAAATTCAACCTGAGGACAGCAATGCAGCCTATCTAGAAGGAAAAAATAAAAGGGAGAAATATCAGCTATTGAGAGACAGGGACATGCAGAGTTCTGATSAGAAGCCAAATTTACTGAGCATACAAGGTGTTTATATGGGGTTTTTCTTGTATGGCACTCCTGCAGGGTTCTATTTTTGGTAACTATTCTCATTCTTTATGACATCAGTTACTTGGTAATCATTACAAAGTTTCACAACATGTTTCTTGGTCACTCCTACCCCAGGGAGCTTTTATCTGTGTCTGTCTCTGCCATGGTTTCTGCTGGATCAGGCCAAAGATACCAGGCTCCTCCAAGAGTTCCATTGTACTCTCAATCCCAGAGAGGAGTGGGGAAACACAACACATTAGAGACCATTCAGTATTTCCTGGGAACCCAMGTGCACAACCAACAGGGATTTTCAGGGTTTGAATAGAGGATTTTAATGTGAAAAATCAGAGGTATATGCTATAAAGCTGGACAAATTCCTATGATCCCTTATTCAAACTGAGATTTAAAATCACATCTTATATCCTGTGTTTTACTCTTATGTTAAAAACTTCCAGAAGATTAATGATTGGAGGGCATAATCTGTTCTTGTAGCAGTGACTAAGGGAGCCACAGGAAGCCAAGTTATTGTCAGCATATAATGAMGACAACTTCTCAGCACTGCTGTAGTCTAAAATCATTCTTTTCACACTCATTTGAACAACTGTTGTGATACCACATTATTAAGAATATTTTGCCAACAGAAAATAAYGAGAGGAAACCTTTAAGCTTAGGGATTGAATTTAATGATGCCTCCTTCAAAGCTGCAGAGAGCAATGGCTTCCCTCCCTTGGAAACACAAATTGCCATAAACCACAAGGATTCCTAACCCTTAGCACTGTTTTTGTCATCAGTAGAGCCCCACTCKTTGCTTTTCCCCAGTGAACTGGCAGCACAGGCAGCATGAAAGTGCCTTCTGAAACACTTGGTTCTCTGCTCTCAGCCCCTGCATCACACAGATTCTTCCCCCTCCTTGGTTAGATCAAAATCATGGAAAAAAACAAATCATAGGAAATATTTTATAACATTCACTGCTCTCTGCTTACATCAGAGATTTTCATGAATATTTTTAACTTCTCTTTAGGCTTCAACTCCACCTCTGCCTAATCACATACCCCACTTCTAGATTTCTATACACATTATAGCAGTAAATAACAGTAGCTTTTTGGAGCTTATTCTGAAATTTGTGAGCACTTATATTATAAATTCAGATTACAATCTATTTAAATTTTAACACTAACAAACTCAGCCTAACCAACTGAGCCCATTATACACCTCTGTTCTTCAACTACTCATTCCAGAGTCACTGAAAACCAGGAAATAAGTTGTCCAACCAGTTTCTTAGGTTAGAAAGTTGACATTACTTTATTCAGCACTGAGGTACATGGGAGATTGCTCCACCAAACATGTACCCCCAATTATCAAAACTTTTAACTGATTAYATGTTTTAGCAAACCAAGGAACTAGTGTTCATTGGCTACAAGTTACATAGTTCTYTTATCAATTACTGATTTATTTTCTATTGCTTAATGATTCTCTCACTTCCCATGCTCAGTTYCTCTCTTCTTTTGGGCAGGTGTTCTGTGAGTCAGTGGTCACAGATGTCCCTGCTGGGATTTCCTCTTGCTCACCTGGAGCTGATTTCAGCACAATTACTGAGTTGGTTTTATGAGTTCCTTCCTTMTCTTGGGARTCCTGCCAGATGTCCTGGTCACCCAAAACTTCTGCATTCTTTGTGTCCATTATCACTGAACATCCTTCTTCCCAAGCTTATGTTAGCTTCCTCCCCCAGGTCTGATCACTGAAGCATGTCAAACTCTAAACTTTGTTTTTCTAACACATGGATATCACTTAGAGCTTGCTTGTTTGCTGCTCTCCGTTTCAGAGATTCAATCTCCCTTCTTGTTGAATTGGTCACAACACTTTCTGCCACTCCTTTTTAAAGAAATATAACTTGTTTGGACACTCTAGGAAGGCAGAATACATTTCCCAGAGCACAGATTTACTCAACTCAARCATTTTCTGCAGGTGAGTCTCCTGCTACCTCCATTTGCCCTCTCCTTTGCCCTCTCTGCTCTCTGTCATGGCCAGAGCAATTCAACAAGCTCCAGTGCACACAAAGCAYACCTTTATCACCAGGTCTGCAGTCAAACCAAGCCAAAAGCACCACAGAAATRCATTACCCCTGACAAGGCAAATTCTTTCCAGGCTAAACCCAGCATGGAATTACCTTGCTCTTGCCCACACACACTGTTGGGGGATAGCATTGCAACAGTTCTTGCTGAAGAGTTTTAAACAAAAAAAAAAAAATCCACACTCAAAGTATATTAGACTAGAAATAGGTTTTCACATGAGATTTAAAACAAATATTACCATTTCTGTGTGTTACAAGCACAGTGCTTCTGAGAACAGCAGTGAAACACTGAAATAATCAATGTTGCACCTTGATGACATGCACCATTAATGCTCCAGATGTTTTCCAGGAAAACTACTTARTGGACAATGCCCACTTTTTGTGTTTTGCATTACCTCCATAACAAACCAAAGCCAAGCATGKAATGACAGATTATCACTGTGCATGTAATCTTACAGCACAACTCACAAAACTCAAAAAGGCTTGTTAAAAAAATAGCAAAGCCCTACACAATTTATTTATGATAGTTCTTATCCCCAGTAATTACCTCCAGCACCTGGAAAACAGGTTAAATAATGTTTTCTTTAGAAGGGGAAACAAAATAAACGCACAAGATTTTCTACAAAAGTTACAAGACTATGCATTGAAAAACACCAGCCACATCAGAAATTGCAGCAGCAACATGTTCCTGTACAAAGATTTTTACATCTAAAAAATTCAGTCACTTTATAAAAGCATTGCTTTTCTTTTATAAATATGTGCACAAATTATTTGTATTTTTACATAACAGCCAGCTCATCACATGCCCATCACAGCCTGCCAAGATGGCTCACTTTTATAAAGAAACAGAACAAAAGAGAACAATAGTACATAACTGCTTAACAAATGGCTTTAGAGTGTAATTATATCATTAGTCCTGAGTGGTTCCAGTTTCCAAGTGTACTGCCACTAATCTGAATACATTCTTGGTAGGAACTAAGTGGATATCAATGGAGAAGAAACTTGCCAAGTGAAGAGCACTCCACTGGAGAACTCCATGTCCATGCAGTTCATTGAAAAGGAGTTTCCTACACCCACAGCCACAGGAGGAGCACTGACAGCTGCTTCCATGGACCAGCTCCACAGAACTCTGCTCCCAAAGCTTTCCACCTGCAATTGTACCTGCCCTGATGCAATCATTAGTGGGCAGAAGACTTCCCAACAGTCTGCCTATCAAGCAGGACAGATCAGTCAAAAAAGGCCAATAGGATACGGGGATCAGAACTTATCCATGGTTCTGGATGTCCTCTAGGGCTCCCAGGCTCTGCAGCCATCCCCACATGAGTGTGTGTCCACACCTCCCTAAGTGCCCAGCTCCCCCTTTCACTTCAGGTGCCATGGAAGGTTATCTGCAGCTGTGCTAGCACTTATCTGAGGTTCTGGCAGACAGCAGTGACCATCTGCTACCTGCTTCTCAGCTCCAGCATTCACACATCTGCCTGGCCAGAGAGAGCAGAGATTAATGCTGTTTAATTATTAATTATTAATGAGTTGCCAGGGTTTAGGCTTCTTTTCAGTTCAATACCTGCTTCTTCTTAAAACAGTTATTTCTACAAGACCAGCTTTTCTCTGACACTACTAACTATAAAGCAGCACTTTGACATCAATTCTTTCAATTTCTGAGTGCCCTTGTCCATCTTCTAAACACTATCTTCTCAGTCTGACTCTGTGAATGGAAATCCCTTTCAGGTTATTGAAAGAAACCTAGAGCTGCCAATTCCACTTCTGACACAAAATACACTCTAGTTTGCTTTGCATTGCTTTGCTTCTACCAATGAAATGGCTCAGATGAGATCCCCATAAAGATTACCTGTTTGATAGCACACAGGCAGCACAGGAATAAACACCTTTTATTGCAGTACTGCAGGTGCTGTTACCATGTACAGTAGAAAGGCCAGTCATGCCAGCACTGAAACCAAAAAGTTCAAGTTCCCTTGCAATTATTCAGTGCACAGGTGAGAATGGCTTCAGATTCCAGTTCCATCTCCTGAAGCTGCCTTTGGCAGAGATTGCAGTTACCACCTTATATCACCATAAGAACCATATCAATCATGTGCAGCTCAGTAATCGTGTAACCATGTCCTAACAGCCAAATTTAGTAATGAACTGCACTTTATAATCCCCTACTAAAATTTATAAACTATACATTGCTCAGGGATAACTTGCTTTAAAAAAGAGAAAGCAAGTATCACCTGCTTATAAATAATTTCTGAAGATAATATAGAGATCATGGAGCCACAGAATAGCCAAGGTTAGAAGGGATCCCTAGAGATTATTCAGTTCCAGTTTGCTCAAGAAGGTTCAGCAGGAACCTGCCCAGTCAGGCTTTGACAATCTCCAAGGACACAACATCTCTCTGGCACGAGGGAGCAGAGAGGACCAACCATTTCCCTCCCTACACTCACTGGCCTTTGCTGGCTCATGCTCAACTTCTGAGCCACAAGAGCCCCTAAAGACTTTTCTGCCAAGCTGTTTTCCTGCCCATCACAGCATACATTGGGGTGTTTCTTCCCTGCTGCAGCACTTTTCACTGAATTTCATGACGTTCCCATTGGCCCCATGTCTCTGAACAGCAGAGCAACCATGTGGTGAATCAACCATTCCTCCTGGCTTTGCATGTTCTCCAAATGAGCTGAGGGTGCACTCTGTCCCACCATCCTTGTCATTGATGGCAAAGTGAAACCAGCATTGCCCCAGCACCTCCTGACTCTGCTTCCACATCCTGTATGCTTTTAATGTTTGTGTTTGGTCAGGAGCTCCATATTCATCCATGCAGACCTTCTGTCACCTGTCCTCAATTTCCTGCTCATCTACTTGGCCCACTCCTGAGCTTGGAGAACATAATCCTTAAATATTCACCTCAGGTGCAAGTCTGCTCTCCTGGAGCCCACAGCTGCAATCCTACAATTTGCCTTGTTGCTTTCCCTTAGGATTCTGAACTCCACCACCTCAGCCTTGCTGTCTCTGAGATCACCTCCCCAGACTCACACACCCAAATAGTTATTCCTCATTTGAAGTATGAGGAGCAGAGCAGCTCCCCTTGTCAGCTCCTTAATCACTTTGCTGAGGGATTTTTCAACAATGCACTTGAGAAATCCTTTGATTGCTTGTGTCTTGCTGGGATGCAGCAGATACTGGTGTGGGCAAAGTTCCCTGTGAGGAGAGGGGTCTGTGAACACAAGGCTTCTTCCAGCTGTCTGAAGACACCTGACCCACTTCTTCCTCCTTGAGTCCACGGCAGACAGTCAGCACAATACTGGTAATACAGGTAATAATCCTCCTGGTAATCATGACCTGAAACTCTCCCCTGGCTCATCATCCACCTCCAGGCAGAGCTCCAGGCATTCCTGCTGCTCTCCCACACAAAGGGCAATCTCTACTGCAACCCCCAGCCTGACCTTCCTGAAGGGTTGTATGGATGCCTTGGGAAGGCTGACCTGGAACAGAGACTGGACAGAGCTGGAGAATAAAGCAGATATTTATTGAAAGGCTTTCAGGGTACACCTTGGGCAGGACAAGAGCCTGACCAGAGCTACACCCAAGGTGAACCCAAAATGGTCACAAAATGGACCCCTGGTCACAAGGTCTCACACTTTTGTAAGTTTTGGTCCATTTGCACATTGGGTTTAGTTGYCCARTTACAGCTCCAGGTTGTGAATCCCATCCTTCTTGTTTTCTCTCTTCAGTCCACCCTTGTTTGTGCTTTTGGGCCTGAAAGTTGTCCTTGGTCTTCAGCAGGGAAAGGATTTGTTTTGTCTCCCTACTCTGTGAAGAGCTGACTGACACTGAATATGAGGGTCACAACTACACCTGAGGCAGCACAGAATCTAAAAAACATGAMAGCTGAAACTTAAGGCATCAGCATCATCCATTGCAGCAGCCCAGTGGTGGGAATATCTTAGCTCATCTCTGTGATGCAATGAGGCAACAGACATAAAATCCACACATGAGAGCACCTCCTCCACCATGCTGTCCTATCAASAATTCTGCATTTGTCTGTTAAAATCCTTTAAACAGCAATTAAATGAAATCCCTGGGGTATATCTTCCCCAATCCCTTTGATCACTGGCTAAAAATGCCTCCCATGCACTGTTGAATACAGCTCATACCTGGCAGGTATGAACAGAGCCATTATTGTGTCACATTCAATCCTCTGAAGCCATTAATGCAGCACAACATGAGCCACAGTGTCAGGGGTTCAGTCATGCACAGGGGATGAAGCACAGGAAAATGAAGGTGAAAAATCATTTTGGGGATGGCTGAGCTGAAACACTCTGCACAAGACAGCAATCTGCAGAAATGCAGGCAAGGTGATCACTCAGCTTAGAGACCCAGCTGGGATATTATTTCAGCAATCTGGACTGTTTTGCAGACAAGATATTTTTACCTCASCATAATTAAAAGACACCTGAGCAATCCCTGGGAAACTCCTAGCACTGCAGTTGGTTCCCCCTCCTGCTGACAGAACAAGCACAAACTGTATTATCTGAGCCATGCACTGAGAACAGGAGTTATGGAGCTACYCTGAAACATCCCTGTTTAACCAGAGGGAACAGAACCATGTGAAAGCTAAGAAATCATCTCCTTGGTAATTAAAATTAATAGCATTTACCTCTTCTTGGGAGCTTTACATTTCTTAAATATTTTCCAAACATTTATTAATTACTAAGGCAGGGGGTGAAATGTTGCATTATGTAGAAAAATAAGCATATTGTGATACACTAATTGTTGTGTAAGCACCAGTGTTCCTTGAACCTTTCCATTTGTAACCAAGGGGTACATGTGGGTTTAGCTTATTCTCTGCTGCAGGGGCAGACAGGTTCAGATCACTGATGGCAGCATCTTCCAGGGCACAGCCAGCAATGGACCACTCCTACCTGTCTCTTTCTTACACTCTTGCCCTGAGCATCCACTCCCTCTGCTCCAGAGGCTTCTGTCTGACCTAACACAACACATGTTCTAAACCAGATCCAAGACAAGAAAACTACTTCGTTTTCCATAGGCTCTCAAACACAAAGATTAAGGAAAAATTAGACAAACTAAGCCTAATACTTCTATTCTACCTCATACAAAATCTTTTTACATATGATCCAGCRATAGAAAATGGCACTTTGAGTTGTATCACAAAGGAAAATCTTGTAAAATCCCTTCCAATATCTTGTCAAAATCAGCATGCTCTGTGACTAGACGACTGTCAGGGTGATCTATAGCCCCCAGACAGCACTGTAATATAAACTAAATTGCCTGAGTCACAAGCAATGATAGAGTCATTCTACAGGAAATTGGAAATCAATTCTTGTCATCACTGTACATAACTCCTCTCTCAGAGTTCCAGTTGGCCGGTGTAATGCAAGGGGAAGAAGCTGGGAGCTGACAATCATGACAAGCTGAGCAGTCTGCACACATACTGAGGCACAGGAGAGCTGTTTCTGCAACAGCACTTTGCATAGGGTACATGACAGATGTGAGCAGCCTGACCYAGTAAAATATCAAAGGCTCATCAAAGGTGTGCTGCATCCTGTTCCATGAGGAGGATACAGGCAGCCTGGGTTTGGGGCTGAAAATTGAGGCCAGTTGTCTTCTTTGTGCAATGACTCCTGGCAGAGCCTCTGCTCTGGACAATCTTTTGCTAAATCTCATGCTGGAAGACTTCCAAACTGGGAGATTCCTTCCTAATCACAATCCAGGTGTTGCAGAAACCAGAACACCAATATCAGCACTGGAAGCTCATTCATAAGTGTGGCTCTCTGCAACACTTGTGTCAGGACTCAGCTGTTGGAATCAAGTKATTAAGTCGGTTTTTATTGCCAGGTAGATTTTAAGCTATGGGAAGAACCAATAGTTTGATTCTAAAAGTTAAAAGGAAATGAAGAGTCTAATACAACATTAYTCTTACAGCATGCAGTCACCCTTTGAGCAATGTTTTTCTGCACAGGTGCTCTACTATGCTTCATTTTACCTGGACTCACCAGCTAAATTCATTAAAATTAACTACAAAATCTGTTTCCAAAAAAAAAAAAAGGCAATTGAGACAATTCTCTGTGAAACAAAGAACATTTTCTATTTCCACATCTTGTACAAAAGYCAACTCATCAAGCTCCCACACACCTAGAAGGAAGCCATAGGCATTTCTATACACAAGCTCCCTTTCAACTRCTTAACATGGATGGATGCAGGAATATGATCAACTCATGCAGTGTCCAGCACAGTTTCTTATTTTAATGCAGAAGTCCTATAACCTAAAATAAGAACTCCTTCCAAAATACAAAATCCCAGAGTTATTTGGAACATTAGAGGTTAAATAGTTCCATGTCCCTGCCATGGGCAGGGACACCTCCCACTGTCCCAGGCTGTTCCAAGCCCCATCCAGCCTGGCCTTGGACACTGCCAGGGATCAGGGGCAGCCACAGCTCCTCTGTGCCAGGGCCTCACCACACTCACAGGGAAGAATTTCTTCCTGATATCTTAATCTAAACCTTCAGGTAACTGAAAGGCTGCAATTAGGTCATCCTGAAGCCTTGGCTGAACAATCTCTGCCTTTACTTGCAGGAGATCTTCTCCAGCCCTCTTGTGGACTTGGTGGCCTCCYCTGGACTTGCTGCASCAGGTCACTGTCCTTCCTGTGCTGGGACCCCAGAGCTGCATGTGTCAAATGTGCTTTAGTACACAGCATCCTGCTTAAGTGTCACAAAGTTTGCTTCCATATTTGGGAGAAGGTGTGGTTTCTTCACATAACAAAAATTTCTTATGAGACTAACACTGAGGATTCCTCTTCATCAGAGCTAAAAAKCAGGGACCATGAAGCAAAAAAGCCAACACCACCAGCAAATGACCCCCATGAACTACACTGACCTGGCAAAGCCTGGCACACACAGCAAAGGGGCTGTGCCTGCCCTGACAGCTCTGCTTTAACACTGCAACAATGGCTGGCACTAGTCAGGCAAATGGAGAGCCAACAAGCTATCAGAAAACAGCTGAGAAGTTAAATGCTATCATCTTGGGTTCATTAGCTGAATTTAGTTTCCATTAGCCATTGATCTTTTTATCCCAAGTATGATACTGTTTATATTCTTGAAAGCAGGCCTGGACAAAGAACTCATTCAACTTTTGAAGCATATGAACATTTTTCAGCTTGTCTGCTTCACTATTCAGAAATATGGTCATTCCACATTTGTTTCTTGTTTTTCAAGTAGTTGGAAAATGAATGCACATTTTGTGGTGGGATAACTGCAAAATTTAAATCATTTGTGATGAAAAATGCACCTTCTTTTCTTTTTCTTGAAAAGCAAGCTGAAATCCACAATATCCCAGAAAGTTGTCCACTTCCATTGACAGAGTCTTGCTTGCCTTTAATTACACTATCCACCCTTAATGATATGCCATTATTCACTAAACTATTACAATATGAATCTGGTAGTCAGATGTTTGTTTGTTTAACATTATTGCCCAGTTTTGAGTCCATGAATCAAAGGAAAAGGGGTTTTAATTAAGGCCTGCAGAATAAGAAGGGTATGAAAGCAGAATATATAATTTGCAGAGCACAGTTGCACAATGTGCATTCCTTTGTGGCAAAGCCAGGATGAGAAGTTCCTGCTCCACTCCACCTCTCCCTTCTTGCACTGATTAAAATGCTGCCATTTTCTGCTCTTTCCCCAGTTGTACCAAAACAACTGCATGCTGTGATAAATGTTCATCACTGAAATCATCAGGAATGTCATTCACTATCCCTGCAACAGTATTGATATTCTTTTATTTGCTCCCAGTACAGGAAGCACTCCATGAACACCACAATGTGAAAGCAGGAAATGCTGACCTGGAAAGTGATTTGATCTGCACAAAACACAACTCAAAGATCAGTGTCCTTAATGCACCATTGCATTAACAATGTCCTGTTTTGTTCTGGGATGGACATGGCCCTAACAAATTAATCCAGTACGAACAGCTTATTCTTTCACAGCACTGGACAAGCCACCACCTTCCAAAAGTTCTCTCTGGAATGCACTGGCTTTGAAAGCTCAAAGCTCACCCAAGTCCATTACCAGGGTGACACTCCTAGGATAGGACAGTGGGTTGTCTGGTGACTCATCAGTGTTTTGACAATCTGAGTTTGAAAATCCCAACAAAGATTTCAGCCATCACAGAAAGATGTGCAGCATTAAAGAGGAAAAGTGGCCAGCTCAAGCTAGAGATTTTGCAGTAGCAGATGTGTCATTCTTGACCTGTGCTCTTACACACACAGCTACCAAAAAGCACTAAGATTAAGGAATTGGTAAGTGGTGACAAACTCAAATGGATCCTAGAAAAGCTGCAGAAGTCCACAGAGAATGAAAACATCTCTGCCAACAGCATCTGTCAGGCAGCAGTTGCAGAGTTTAACCATCTTGCAACAAGCCAAAGGCAGAACCTTTGCTTCAAAGGTTGCACTGTGCACAGACAGAAGTAAGAAGTGATCCAAAAAGCATCAGTGTTAGAAACAGCTCAAGCAAGAGGGGGTTATTGCTTAGAAAAACTAATTGAAAAAGAATTCCATGTTCTAATCATCTTCATTACTGGATTTGATCCACACCCCTCCGAGGTTTAACTTACAGCATCAGTTAAAGAATCCAGGACTGAACTGTACCTAACAAAATTTTGCAAGTCATGAATCTTCTCTACAATGGTCTTCATAACCATGGGAAAATACTTTATTGCTACAATAATCCCCTTTAAAGGAGATTACTAAAGTGAACAGGCATGACTGAACAGTCTGTGTTTTGTTTCAGTCCTTAATTTAGACACTTTGTTAACTGCTAGTTACTGCTGCAACACAGAGAATATTGCTTGGTAAGCCATTTTAAAGACTTTTTCTCCAGATCTTAAAAGGTCTGAAAGAGAGGTTAGAAAAACCAATAAACTTCAAAGTATGGAAAGTACAGTCACAGAGAAACCTTTTATCAATGCACAGCATTGCAGTGAGACACATCCCAACATGAAAAAGTAATTTGCATGTTTACTGATGCATTGTGGATATTTGTTCAAAGCCTTTAACATAAGCTGTTAGTTACACAGCCCTGATTCATTTAAGGTCCCAGAGTTTTAATTAGTTCTGAGAAAAATGGTTTATGTAGGAGTCACAAGTTGTAAAGCAGCAACTTCTCCTCTTATTTCCTGTGATTCAAACCCTCATGGGGAAAGTCCTGCCTTGAGACTTGGGCCAAGAACACACCAAGCACAAAGCTGCAGCACCCACTGTCATTCAGCACCCTGCAGCTTTTAGCACCCAAACCATATTACAAAGACAGCAGGCTTAGCTACATTTCGTGGAGAGAGAAAGAGAAAGAGAGAGAGAAAGAGAGAGAGAAGGAGAGAGAGAAAGAGAGAGAGAAAGAAAGAGAGAAAGAGAGAGAGAAAGAGAGAGAGAAAGAAAGAGAGAAAGAGAGAAAGAGAGAAAGAGAGAAAGAGAGAAAGAGAGAGAAAGAGAGAGAAAGAGAGAGAAAGAGAGAGAAAGAGAGAGAAAGAGAGAGAAAGAGAGAGAGAGAGAAAGAGAGAGAAAGAGAGAGAAAGAGAGAGAAAGAGAGAGAAAGAGAGAGAAAGAG
>CADDXX010000691.1:184509-325177 GCA_902810485.1 Alauda arvensis
GAGAGGAAATCTATACTGAAGATGTTTATTTTTACAATATCAGGGCTTTGGAACAGAAAAAAAAAGCAGTATTGATTTCAGCTACAACTGTCCATTCTCCTGTTTACAGCAGGATTGATTTCAGTAAAATTATTAGAAACAGGAGCAATGTTTTCTAGAAGTATCATATTAATGTTTCAGAGGCTAATCATGCCTTATCAAGCCATGAGCATCAAAAAGCCAAAAACATAAAAATGGAAGATGTGTCCTCACACTGCATATTTAGCAATCTTTTTAAATGTACTTTATTTTTAGATCAGAGTGCTGTACAAGTTCAGTTGTGTATTCTCTAGAACCAATTAAGTCATAATAACTTGACATCTTGCCATGATTCTATTCTGTTTTGCCACCTACACGTTACATCAAGCAAATAATATAAAAGCAAATAAAAATCTGTGAATGTCCTTTTAACCTTGACAGTCTGTCATATTGTGAAAGTCAGAGCAGATCAAGAATTTCTCTTATTTTTCCAGTCTTGCCTCTCATTCAAACACACAGGTTTAAACATTTGCATGCCTATTCATAATTTATTGGAGCATTTGCCACTCGTGACATAAGTACAGGTCTAGCCTGCAGGAAAAACAATGACTAATAGCTGAAAGACAGCATTCCAATTAGTCATTGARAAGTACATCCATGCTCTTTGCTTGSTTCTCAGGTGCCAGCAAGCTCCAATAGGGAAGCCTGACATTAAATACATCATCCAGAAAAATACACTGCTTTCAAGTAGCAATAGCAGTTAGGTCAGAGACTGATTCTCTCTCCCAGTAGTACCAGTAGGTAGACTTATCTTTAAAATGTTACTAAAAATATGATTGGAGAAATCTGTTCTAGTGGAAGGTGTCCCTGCCCATGGCAGAGGGGTGGAGGTAGATCGTCTTTGTGGTTGCAGGTTGCAGCCTTAGGAAGGCTGGTGAGGAAAGCTGTGCTCAGAGTGCTGTTCCTGCCACTGGGACATGCCAGTTCTGCTGCAGAAGCCATGTGCCAGACTGTGTTTGGTGTTTCAAACTTCAGTGTTAAGCACAGAGAAAAACAGTGGAGGCAGGAGCTGCACAGGAATGTTGTTGTGCAGGATGAGAATCCCACTCTGGCCACTTTGCAACTCAAGAGGACCCCTGCAATGAGAAGACCCTGTTTCTCTCAGCTRCTTCCCTGTCACAACAGGGCAGCCTAGCCAAATGCCATTCAGTGTTTGCTTGGATTAACAGACTAGAAAACACAAGCCACCTTCTCAATCAGGAAGCACTGCATGTCTCCAGATTGGGTTTATGAAATAAGCCTTTTTTTTGCTCCAGGATTGTGTCCATCTCCATGATCCTACTTACAAGATACTGTGTGCATCTCCAGCCCAAATCCAGACTCTGGAGATAAATTAARGCCTAAATTTGCTTATGCTCTGTAGACTCAGAGYCACATAAAACATTSACAGAATCCCAGAAGGSTKTGGGTTGGAAGCAACCACAAAGAYGATCTACCTCCACCCCTCTGCCWTGGGCAGGGACACCTTCCACTAGAACAGATTTCTCCAAGCCCTGTCCAGCCTGGCCTTGAGCACTTTCAAGTTGTATTTCAAGGGGCATTTGGCAATAAAAAAAAATCCAAAATAAATCAAAGGGGATATTAGTCACCTGGGCTAGGGTGCCATAATGTTTTTTCCTTCCCACTTCCTCCCCCTTTTCAAATAAGCTGGCATACAGCTGGCATAGCCTGGGTWGCATCCCATGCCACAGCCATGGTCAGAGGCTGTACAATCCTGCTGTTCAGATAAGTACTGGACCTGCTCCAGTTCCCAGTTACATATGGTCATGATTACCAGCTTGCTTTGGAAAGCACAGGGACTCTGAAAACAGCATGTCTGGGAGGGGTTTCTCATTTTCAAACATCTATTACACTGAATGAGTGTCACATTAAGAGCTTTCAGTGTATTCAAGTACTCTGGATTACATTTTCCTAGGATTTTGRTAGAGAATTTTCTTTCCTTCTTCTGAAGGATCAAGAACTTATGGAATTTGAGATATGGCCTGGCCAGTTTTTAAGTCAAGTCCCTTCTGTGGACAGGAGGCTAGGAACAAGGGAATAACAAAAAAAGTTTGACAAATACCAACAGCCACCTCCATTCAAATAAAAAGCATGTTATCATCCTGAATATATTATGCMCAATCTTCATGTAAATGAGGAAAGTATAAATAGAATTGGGCATTAACTGACAATTCGATTTTTTTTTCAATGGGAAGGACATGAGGGATTTTGTTATTAAGGGAGTTTTTAATTCTAACATCTGTTTTTAATTCTACCAGCTTATTTGTCTGTTTATACCTACAGGCTTTCAAGATGTCATTCAACACTGCTAATTAAAGCTGACAAATTTTGTTCACTGTGATGYTTCCTTGTATCCCTGCAAGCCACTTACTCATGTCAGTGCTGTCACTGCAGGTGACACTGCTGGAGAGATGACAAGGGGTGGAGTGCCCCTGAAGGGATAAGGACAGGTTCACCTTGTCACCTGTCACACAGAGGAGGGAAGAAGTGATGGGTGGCTCTGACCATTGCTCCAGCCACAAGCATTTGTCTCTTCTCCAGGTCAGAATCACCCGGTTTTCTACCATGTTTAACTTAAAATCCATGGCAATGTTCTCTAGTGTGTTACTGAAATGCCACAGAAATGGGACTCCCATTTGACAGCACATTGCAGACACACACACAAACACACAGGCTGCTTCTCCTGGCAATGAGAACCCCCTGTGCAGCAATGCCCTCAGGAWCCTTGCTGTGTGTGCTGCAGTGAGAGCAGCACAGTGCTGACTCAGGAGGGCAGCAGAGCTCACATGGGAGTGGGCCAGGCCCAGGACAGCATCTGCAGAAGCAGCTGACCCTGCTCACATTAAATGCTAGAAGCCACAAGGACCAATCACATCAACTTTATTCATTACTTCAAATCCTGCACTGCAGACTTCCCAGATCCAAACACAGGCATTATTAGCTACTAATTTACAAATGTTTTTTCTTTAAAATTACTAAATCCCATGTCGCACAAAGAATACTGGTGGAAGGTCAAGCAAGCAGGCCAGGGACAGCCCATTATAAAATCCAGGCCTCTGAACTCTGCATCCTATACACATTTCAGTGCCCTACACACACAGTCACCAATGGAACAGGCTCAGTGACTGCAGGGATCCACACTGGGCTGTGCAGGCTGGAGATGTGCCAGAAGGAGCAAAACCAGAGCAGGAATGAGTCAAAAATCTTCCTTATCTTTCCTCACATAAGAGTTTCACAACCAGAATAGACCTTCTTTTCTTTTCTTTCTTTTTTTTCCCCCGTTTTAGAATGACCAACATGCTATTCAAGTGTATTTTTAAAGCTGTTAAGAGTCTAGAAGAGTCTTTTTATGACCCAGGTACACAGTGCTCAGTACCTGGGAGCCTGGCTCCCTGGCTGAGGTGTCTAGACATCTCTGCAGTAGAAATATCAGCACAGCACAGCACTGTGTTGAATCCACTAGTTTTAGCATCAGAAGAGATTTCATTCCCCAGGTTGCCAAAATCAAACACATCTGTTGTRTGAAAATTATCCACTGCCAAGTTGAGAGCAAAGCAAATACGTCCAAATTACCTGTGTTCTCAAGATAACTTTACCTCCTAAAAGACTACATTAAACAACACACCCCTCAATATCATCACCACTACTTTAGTCACTCCAAAACTCACTTTAAAAATCCACTTTGAGGAGAGATGGACTTAAACTGGGAATGGTAGCTTTGACAGCAATATTCCAGCAACTACTACACTGCATGCTAGAATATATAAATTATGTATTTCAAATGCTTTCWCAGAAATAGATTAAAGCACTTCTCTCAATCCTCTAAGAAGCAAAAAGAGTCACAGAGAAAACAACTGTTATTTTAAGGCAGTTTTTAGCTTCATTTGTCTAAAGCTACACTTTCATAGTTCAATACAYAAAAACATTATGACATATATGCAAATCTGATATTTTCATGCAGGAAAGGTGAAATCCCTATATATGARAGGTTGAAGTCTGATCTTTAAGAGAAGCCTGCAGCTGGTTTCTGTCATCTTTCTTTCTCTCCTTGTTTCAAGAAGTAGACCCACAGCTTAAGGAAAATTGTAACTTTGTCCACAGGAGAAAAAGAATACCAGACCTCCCCTAACTAAGCCAAGAACTTACCACTTCTCTGGGGGGAAAAGACCTTGGCACTTCTCAAAGAAAAAAGGGAGAAGGGCAGAAATAATCAGACTCGTCAGGTTTCCAATGAAAAAGTTTTGCAAGTAAATAAAAAGAAAATAAGAGGAAATCATATTAAAAGTATTTGCCACTAATTCAAATACATTTCATTTCCTGCTTTCTTTCCTTATCTAGTCTAGCATTTTCCATAGTTAACTGAAGTGGAAAATATCTTTACAGCTTCCACTCCTGCTCTGTACAGTAGAAGTAAATTCTCATTCTTCCTCCTCACACTTTTAAGATGATTGCAGTATGGTTTTCTCCAACCTCAAGTGTAAAAGATACCTCTTACCTATTTATGCTACATCACACAGGTCCAATAGGCTAACAGCACATTTAAAGAATAGAATCACAGAATTTTTGGTTGGAAGAGACCTTCAAGATCATHGAGTCCAACCCATGTTCCAACATCTCAACTAGATTATGGCACCAAGTGCCACATCCAGTCTTTTTTAAACACATCCACGGTTGGTGACTCTACAGAATCAAAATAAAGGTATGTCTTTTACTCTGCTGGTTTGGGATGCTGAGAGCCCCTGAATCACTCCTTGAAAAGTAAAGCTTATGCTGTCACAGGGTGTCACACCCTTCCTTTGAAGRGCTGGTGATCACTTGAGCACTTCTCTTGCTGTGGCTCTGTTCTGTCACATTCCCTTCTCCCAGCCCATGCACTTGCAGGGCTCTAACAAAATAACCCCTTCAGGCAACACCAAACAGCAGAGCACCAGCAGAAGCAGCAGCATGGATGAGTGTACCCCCTGGATAAAATGAACCTCTCCAGAGAACATGGAAACTCAGTGATTAACCTGAACTGCAGCAAACCCAAATGAACAGGGCACAGAGAGCCCATGAGCCAAACCCTCAGGAGAACTCACACCTGTAAGGGTACACAGGACACCCACACAYAAACCTCAGAACAGGTTGCTATAAGTGTATCCACTAGAAAAAGTTAAAGGTTGCAGAAAAAGTTTCTTAAAGAGATGTTCTTAAACATTTCATATGCATCAAAATTAACAGAGACAAAAATTCAATCARTGAATCCTCACAAACAAACCAGTCTAGAGGAGGCAATAGAAAACCATCAAGCTACTTCATTTCAGCAATGCTTTGGGGATGTGAGTGCACTGCATTTTCTTTTAAAATGTTGAGTTGCCTAATTGAAATGCAGCTCATGTTGCACCCAGGCTTTACTTCTGGATCACTAAGAAATTGGTCCGATTTGAAAATGTCAGGATCTGGTTAGCAATTCAAATGCCCACAGTGGCAATTACGGCTTTTCATGTTCCAGCATGTTGCACTGCATCAAAACTGACACAAATGCCTGGTTTTGTAATATCACAGCATGGAAATAAATGTCCAAAATGATATGAAAATGTACTAGTAAGAGATTAATAACTGTTATTCTACGAAGAAAGATGGCTCTTTTCTACCAGTATATTTAAAAAAATGCTCTCTGATAGCATCTCTCCTTGAAGAAAACTGGATTATATTATCACTCATAAGCTATAATCGTTTCTGTCAGCASCAGTCAGAATTTTTGACAGAAAAGAGGAGGAGAAATGGAATGGGTTGTGGGGAAAAYAGTGCAATCTTATTTGTAAGTCCAGAGAGATACTACTTAAAGATTCCCCCCCAGCATTTTGTAGTCTCTCCCACCCAGCAGACTAGAACATTTCAAGTGTTTTATTTTGATCATAAAGTGAAGGAAGTCTGTGGATAGGGAGCAATGCATCATGAGCCATGTGTGCAGTCTGTGGTACCAATGTGTCATTTTGAAATATGGGCCTAAAGCAATATGCATAAGGAAAACTTTTCTGCTTTTTCAGGGAAGAAAGAGGAAGAAAGGTCTTTTGAAGYCTAAGATGCCCCCAGAAGTCTGCTTCTGAAATAAATAAAGCAAGCAATGTCTTGAATAGTTCTCTTGTGCAGCAGCCAACTGGGTCATTGAGCTGCCTTCTAGCTGTGCAATGGTTAAACAGAGATCTACACTTGGTACTGCTGCACACCTATTTTGTCATCTGATAGATCACACARCACACTCTCTAGCCATATACATGACTGAGAGCACAACGAATCAGTGCAATGCCATCTCAGGCTGCCCTGAGCCTCAGGAAGGCCCATGCTTTCCCCCTGCAGTCATGCTTTTCTTTCCACCTAAGAGCTCAGGTGTCCTGTGTTTACCCATGAAGTGAACATGGGGAGATGTGTTGGACAATTCCCTCCCTCCTGTCCCTAACAGTGCTGATGTTTCCTGGGGTTTGCTATTTGTTCTGAGCAACACCCACACCATTCCCTGTAATTCAGCATAGAACAGGGAGGGRTGCCAGAGCTGCAGGTCCCTCAGTACATTACCCCAGTGTACCCTGGTCCTGATCCCAGAAGGAACAATTCTATCTAACAATTTTATCTTCTGATCTCCCTTGGCCCCTCCACCCTCTGAGACCAAGATGGAAGTTCTTGAAATCACCCAGGAAGGGGATCAGAGAGCTGATGGAGAATTGCCCTGGTTTAGGATATACAAAGTATGTACAACCAAAATGCAATCAGGACAGGTTTTTTCCACTCTCTCAAGCCACGCATTGGGCACTAATTATTGTACATGTCCTGGTTTAGGGCAAAGTTTGGGGGGAAACCTCTGAATGGGATCCCTCTGGAAAGCAAATTCAAGCGKCCCCGCCCCAAACTGGTTTGGGAAAAAATTTCCTTAGAGAAAAAGTGGAAAAAAACTGTTCATTCAACAAGCAAAGTGTTCACAAGCATAAAAAATGAATAATATTAAACAATAAAACCTCTCACCACTCGAAAAAGAGATGGCAAAATGGAGAAAGTCCTTGCTGTGGGTTTCAGCTCAGCTTGCTCAGTCTCTTATCAATCCCTCTGGCACTGGAAAAGTCATCCTGGGCCCCTGTGGGCTGCAGGTGTGAGCTCCAGGTGTCCTTCTGGGTTTTTCAGTCCAGAACAGGTTTAAACAGTTTCAAGAAAAAGGAAAAAAAAGCCAGTCCAGGAAACTTCTCTGCCTCAGCCAGCTAAAAACTAACTAAAAGCAGAGGAGATCTCTGTCCCTCTGTCTGTCWGTGCTGCAGACAGCCCAGTGCAGGAGCAGAATGCAGAGCAGTGAGAGCTGTTTCTGCAAACAAACTCTGTGCTGCTTCTTCCTCCCCATTTCAGAACCAGYCTGAAAGGTGTAGAACWCAATATCCARCACAAACAGAAYAGACAATTGGGGATACMAGCATGACAAAGTCACCYCAGGACAAGAATTTATCATCTTRATCAGATAAASCAGGAGGGGAGAGAAGGGGAAACTGATGGTTCGACACACTTTGTCCTCTGGCTCACAGGAACATAACATGAAGTGCTCAGAAGTGTTTCCTCCCATGATCCTCAGGCCAGATTAAAATCTAACAGCAGTGAACCAGACAAACCAACAGTCAGTTGTTAAGATTTGGGGGTGTTGTGGACACATAGAGAAAAATATGTAGGTTTCTGCCTTGAGGAAGAAGCACTCTGCAGGACATGAATCCTTCCTCTCATACAGTGTTGAACAATGTGGCTTACACTGATGCCCTTGCAGCCATGATAAGCACAGATAAAAAACCCAAAGGTAAGTGAACCTTTAGGTGCCAATTTATCACACAAGGCCCTTCAAGCTCTGGATTTGGCAACAAAGATACATCCTCATCTCTGCCACTGTCTTTTGCACACCCTGCCTCAATTTCCCCAAATTCTACAACAAATGTTTAATTATATACATCTAGAGAAACAAACTGTTGTATATAGGTAAAGCCTTACAAAAGAAAGGCCTTGTAAAATCATGGCTCAGGTCTGCTACTTTGGCTGAGTGGAAAGGGACTATGGGAAAGTGCCTCAGTTGAATTGGAAATAAAAAAACAACTTATGTAACCATGATATGCTCACATCATGGTTTGTGGTGGTTGGCTGAATTCCATTTGTGTGCTTAAATGGAATGTATGTGATAATGGGCTTAACTGCTTAGAAAGGCCTGGATTTGCAATAAAGGGGCTCTCCTTTGCACCTGCCTGGGGATCCTGCCTCACTCTGGGCCCTCCCAACAAGCACCATCTTCTCTTACAACAAAAGACTGAAGTGTTATATCTATTCATCATTTGTGAAATATAGCTAACATTAAACACCATTAGACACAGTAATCAAAYTTAATGAGATTTGCCAAGACACAGAAATCACAGCTGAAGAAGCCCCTGTACAGTCACTTCTGCTGGGTAAACAGTGCACATGATCTTAAGACACTGTCAAGTAATCAACACATCATTTTAAAGAGTTCATTTCTCTGTCTCAAATACAAATGCAACACTTTAAGGAATGCAAATTCTCCTAAAGACTTCAAAATTGTATGATGACCTGATCAAARCTTCCAGTCAGTGGTGGTTGGACTGGACTATGGATTGCACTTCAAGGACCTCTAGAGACACGAGGAAAAGGAAGGTATTTGCATGCTGGGGGGGACTGCAGGAAGTCCAAATCCAAAAACTTCCCTGAACTTCAAGTCCTCTGCCACCAGACACTAGATAAACTCAGCTGACATCCTTTTTCTTCAAATTTATTTACTACTGCCATCACATCTCACAGTATTTTGTGTCCAATTTCTATGTTATTGAGAACATAACCAAATTCAAACCTCTTATTTAATGAGAATATTACAAGAAACAACACACACTGAAAGCATTCAAGACTAAGATACATGCAAAGCATGAGAGCAGCAGGAGATATTGGCTGCCTACCTCGTTTCTTCCCAGCTGAAGAGGTGTTAATACTCACTATCACCCTGAGAATGTTCTCCAGCATTTTCAGCAGGGARTTAAATTCTTCAGAGAACTGACTGTTAACTTTGCAGCTCCTTCCAGACTTTGGAGGCAGAGAACTACAGCTAAGACTGCAAAACAGTTCCAGCCTAGCAAGGTACACCATTATTGCTACACTCAGCCAATCCTTTCATCCCAGCTTAGCAAGAAAATGCTTTACTATGCTATGACACAAAATACCATTAGAWCTTAAACTTCTCTATTTCTTAAAAAAACCCTCAATCATGCACCAACCAGACTACATAAGGGAATTAATGAACTGCTATTCTACCAGAATCAACCAAACAAACAATATTTTATTTAGGAAAAAAAAAATATTATTCTTACACATTCAGCAAACATTTATTACTCTACAAACAGGCAAAAATCAAGGTCTTAGTCTACAACTGGGACACCATAACACAGTGATTGAAGACAAACCCAAGGAACTCTGCTGAAGCAATGCTGCTCTGCATAAGGAAGCATGCTCAYGTGTCACAAGATTATTTAGAGCATTTCTTGTCTTTAGAGCATGGGAAGTAATAAGCAAAACTATGCCAGAGYAATTTTTTGCTGGGAATATTTTGGTGAACAATGAAGCTCATAAATTCACARTGAGACAGTGAACCAGTGCAGAGACTTACAACACRTTACAAGSTATCTACAGGCTCTCTAACTCTTCYTCAAACTTTATTTTTAGATGTTTAWTAGTGASTTTAAAAARTAACTACAGGGTTAGCAATCARTCTTTTGGCTTTGTATGAACCTGAATAGACACAGTATTACCTAATACTGCATTACAAATGCAACAGATATGGCATTTACACCTTTAAGCATGGAAAAAGAAACATATTGCCTTATGTGAAAAATTCTCTTTCTACTGCAAAGAGCCAAAACCTGAGCTTCTTCATTCAGGCAAACTGTCAAGACTGGACCTCAAAGCTGACAGCTGTGCACAGCAGGTGACCTTAGTACTCCCATTATCATTTGTGAGAATATACTCAGATAGCTGTCATCATTTACAGAAAAATAAAAAGTTTCAGAAATTGTTTTGACATAAAAATAAAATACCTCCTCTASAGAAGTCAGTTTTGTGTAAGACAAAACCAAGAAAGAAGTTTTGAGGCTTAAATTATAAACTGTTGCAAAAAAGAGATTTTTTTCTTTCCATACAGACTTCAGTATAAAAAGGGCCCACCTACCACATGCACAGGCTCCCAAGTGGGAGTTACAAACAATAATTGTAGAAGTAATTAAAGCAAAAAAAGGGCAAATAGGCAGATTGGATTCCCAGTAGATGAAGGCTGTCTAACAACTTACAATGAACATGTTTGAAGTCAACTTCAAGTAATATGCTAACAAGAATTACGTGCATCTGTTTCATGCTCCCTGAGAATAATGCCATCAAAACTGAATTCAAATGTTTCAAACCTACAGAGAGCCTGAGCATGTCTTTGACTAATTAAAATTAACCATGTTACTGAGGTTACAAGCTTACCCCTTTGGACATGAGCACRTTCTTGCTAAGGTCACTTCATCAAGCAAAATAATGAATGTCTGTGTTCAAAAGGCATGAACAATACATCTTTTTAATTAACATATTACTGGATTGAGGGAGGTTTATGGAGTTATTGGAATTTTGGAAGACCCACAATAGCAGTCCCCAGTCACAATACTATGGAAACATAACAATATGCAATAAAATTTAAGAAAGCAGGTCAACACTAGAACCTTGGCTGAACTATTAATAAGRCTAAAACAGTGTTTGACACCAAGCTACTCTATTTTTACTTAAGAGTATCAATTGGTTTTACCTTATTTAAAATAAGATAAACAGAAAAAAAGTAGATTTAATTCTGGTTTGATATCATTGAGGCTGTTGAATCTTCCAAGTTCTTTATGTAAACTACAGATCTTGTTTTCCTAGGTCAAATGGACAAGGGAGCAGAGAATCAGAACTGCTCTCTAAATTGAAAGTTCAAGTTACTGCAACAAGCTCCAGGGTTCTTTTCCAGACTTCATTTTTCTATCATATAAAATAAAATGGGAAATTAAAGATTGTGGTACAGAAAATAAAGATGAGGTTTCTTAGACTGGACTATGTAGAAAAGCAGATTAGCAGAGGGAGGGAATGCAGTGGAGGGAAATGCTGATCCCCCAGTACCCTGCTGYAGCAGGCAGGAGCTCAGGTGTGCAATCCCCTCCCTTTTGGGAGGTGTCTCACAGCAACATTAAGAAGTATTTAGGTGATAAACTGACAGCTTTAAAGACCATTATTTCCTTTGCAAAGCACAGCAATCCATGCTAAAGCATTCCCTGTGGGACCTGTTCCTGTCTGAACACAGATTTACTGTGTTCCAACTGCCCACATGACAACAGGCAATTTTATTTTTTTAGCGTATTGCCACAAGCAAACTCTGAAACCTACTAAATGAAAATAATCTCCTTATGTCACAAAATAAACCCCCCTTATTTTACCAGACACTCATTAATTATTGTCTGAATAAAGCTAATCAGTGTAATTACACAGTTTAAAAGTGCACACTGTGGATCCACAGATCATAACAGACTTCTCTAGGTGTCAGCTGTGTTTCAGATTTGTTAAACTGGAGTTTCATGKAAGGTTCTTGTACAAAAAACCCACTGGTTTAAAATTATTCCTTCAATTTCAATTATATAAATACAAATGGAAGAAGTTTCCTACCATTTGCTTTCCAATGAGAACATTCCATTAAAAGCTAACAATTTTAAAGATGAAGCAAAGTCATTCCATGCATTGTGGTGCTCCATCAACCAAGGGTTGGATATGGAAATCCAGAGTCCCACTCTATTGCCCTGACAAAGCTGATCAGCAGTTTACTTGACTATTAAATATGGACCATTATCACTSTCATTTAATGTCTTAGCATTAATACGTGAGACTGCCAAAGGATTCTAATCACAGCAATATCCAGATTTTCCAAAAATAAAACTAACCCATGAGGTACCCAGCAGCTTTTTCTAATTAAACAAAAGCATATCAGAATTTTCAACTGCCACTCCTAGAGACATGGGTCAGTGTTATAGCCTTCTTCCTTTTATGCTCTGTGACAGACAGAATTTGATCTAAGCCTTTCCAGAAATTCACTGTCTATGATCTGGGAATTCCAGCTTTACCTTTACCCAGTTGAYCCAGCTCTGAGCTGAAGTACCAATGATGTTCCCTTGCAGACAAGTTCAGCAGCTCTGGGTTGAAAACCACTTTGACATTCTGGCTTGATATCCTGCCCTCGACAAACGCATTTGATGCTCATGTATTGCCTGCTGGCTGCCTGCTGCCACAGCCATCTGTCTGCATGGCACACTGCCTGGGGGCTRGGGGATGTGCCAGTTTTACTAGGGCACAGATGCCAAGAATAGGTGSTCCTAGATTCACAGCCACCTTGTCCTTATACCCTGTGGCCACCATCTCAAGGAAGGCAAGAGTAGCCATAGAAGAAGAGACAAGTCCATCAGAGCTCTCTCTGATTCCAGACACAGGTCATGAACACACGCCTTGAAGTGAGACAAGAGCACCAAGAGCTGAACAATTATGAAATAACGTGCTCATCAAAAGCCTGGAAATATTTCAACTGTAAACATGCATATGGGCTAATCAGTAGAAAGTGCTATAAACCCTGGAGTGAACCCTGTCATCTAGAACTGAAAATGCCTCAATGCTGTTAAACATGCAAAGCAAATTAAAGYCACTCCAGCCTTAACACTGTGTCTGTATTTAATACACAGCTGAAATTAATATGAAACTACTTTTTTCTGTTTTCTYATGTCCACAATGGAGACAAGCTTTAAACTGAACTATTTTATTGCCTGAATATGATTAATAGTGATGTAAATACAACTGGTTCTTTTGTACCTTAATTCCTGTCAMAGTTAAAAYCCTGAAGAATTAATGCTGACACTTTATCTTCATGCCTGTCCCTGTCTACCAGACTGTTTGCCATGGGTAGACAACCTATTTACTGGGGAGGTCACACAGCCTATGGTGAGGACAAGACACACTTGCCCATTCCTTTAGGTAAGAAAGTAGGTGGACTTCCATGAGATCAGGAAGCACTGTTTACCAATTTTCACTCACGTTTAAGGAGCTGGTGAGGGAAGCAGCAGTGAAGAGGCTACAGACTGTAGGCAGAGAAGGACTTGCCCTGGTGCCAGGTTTCATGCCTCTGCTGAAGGAGCAAGTTACCAGGTAGAGCATGTCACCCAGTGTGTGCCCATCTGGCTTCCAAGGCAGCTGACAGCCAGGCTCTGCACTGCTGGCACAGGCAGAGCATGGATTAAAAATGAGCCTCAAGGCTAATGGCAACAACACAGGACAGATCAAATGACATGGCATTAAAAAGCAAAGTTGATGGAGTTCCAATACACACACAGGGTTCCTCTGAGGAGGTGAGATCCAGCCAGCACATATAAATACAACTGACCTTTTTTTGGCAGAGAAAATATTTTTGTAAATACATTTGATTTCCCCAGTTATATGGCACACAAAGGTGCCAATTTTGAAACACATTTGAACACTGAGTASAACACAACTGCTTTCCAGTCCTGAACTAGGTGTTCTAGCATATTTAAACAAAGCCCATTTGAAAAAATACTAAAACACCACAGAACCCCAAAACATCTCGTTCATATTCTGCTCAGACAGCAGAAATTGCTTACCCTCTCTCCACTTTTCCTTATGACTTCATCTTTCTCTCCAGAACTCATCTCTGCTCTTCCCACCCCACACTCCTGTGATGCCTTAAGTTTTAGCTTTCATATTTTCAGATTCTGTACTGCATTAGTATGAAACGCTGAACTTCATATAAAGCATTGGCAAGTTCTCTTCACAGTGTARTCAGACAAAACAATCCTTTTCCAGCCCCAGAACCAAGGACACCATTGCAGGTTCAGGCCCCAAAGTCTTTGCCCAACAGCAAATTAAGGAGAGCAATCTGGGAGGATGGGACTTCATAACCTGAAGCTGTAATTGGACAATTAACCCCAATATGGAAATGGACTAAAAATTATAAAAGTGTGAAAATTCATGACCCATTGTCCATCTTGGGTGTATCCATGGCTGGGCTCTTGTACTGCCCAAGGTGAATTCATTAAGGACTTTTAATAAATACCCACTTTATTCCTTGAACACTGTCCAGCCCCTGTTCCAGGTAGTCTTTCAAGGCATCACCTGCACAGCTTTCAGATAACCAAAGATCACCCACAAAACAGTCCCCTCTATGTGTCAAGTCAGCTACAGCAAGCTCCACATGTGAGTGCACCAGATAAACACTGACCTGAGCCCAGACTTTCCAACACCAGTGAGCATAACTTCCCTGACCTCCATGAAACTCCAAATAGATTTACCACAAGAACAGAACAATGCTGAATTCCACCAGCTGAGCTGGACCCTTCTCCTGACAACAGGGGGCAACACTTCAAATTCAAATCACAATCTATATGGCATTTATTATTAGGTGTATAAGCAGACTACATGCACAAGACAAATATCTTCTTTGTGCCCCACAGCAGTTGCCATTATTTAAGAATGTATCTCAGCTCTTTGCTACACAGAACAGAGCATCACTAACTAATTAACACTTTGATCCCTGTATGGGCCATTCACTTAAGGACTGGACTCAATGACCCTTGCAGGTTCCTTCCAACCCAAGAGTGTTCTGAAATCTCAGCTGACACATTTCCCTGCAAGCACAAGAGTCTCCAGCACTGCTCAATTAASTTCCTCAAGTCCAAAAGAGACAACATCCCACCATTTTCCTCCRAGAACTTCTAAGTTTTCTGAAAAATTCCTTTCCCTGCCCCTCACCAAAGCAAACCAAATAAAATTCATTCACACCTTCTTTCTTTAATACCCATATGAGGAGGAAACATCCCTACTCTGGGAGTTAATGGCACACTCCCAGAGTAAACAGGGACTGAGCTATACATGCTCCTGAGTGATAATTCCACTTTCCTGCTGAACAATTCAGTCTTCCTTCCACTGGAGGGAGATGCCTTTTCCCCATCACCCAGGGCACACCCAGGGCTGACTATCTTACTTTTGAATAAAAGCTTCACAAACCCAAGCATCCTCCCTTCATGCAGCCATACCCTGACACAGAACTTAAAACAATAAATAAATAAACTTGGCAAGGTTCCCTCTGGAAAGGAAATTGTGTGCATGCACATAGGAACAGAAAAACATCTCAATTCACAGTCTSAATACACAGTAGCATCAACTCTTGAAAAAGCAACTAGCCACATTACCCAAACTAGAAATTTAAGTGGACATCAATTTAAAAAAGCCCACCAAGAACAAATGCCAGAATCCTGTGTCATTTCTAGACGTGTTTTCTTGTATGAAAATCAGGCTCTTTTTGTCAAGTGCTGTTCTTCAGAAGGGTTAGTATTGTGCTCACCAAAAATCCAAGCAACTTTAACAAGCAGAGTTGCTGGAATAAAGTCACATTGCTCCCACTACACTATTCCAAAACAGACATTAATCCAGGGTACCCACTGACAACAGAAGGATGAGAGGCAAAAAGCCACTCAAAAGAATGCATAAAGCCTCTGTTCGAAAGGTTTGATAAAGTAATTATTGAAGCATGAACTAAACCCACCATGCAGCAAGGCCAGTGAGCCACCAGTAACTCAACACAAGCAAGAGTCAGAAGCTGTGCAAAAGCAGCTGCTTTGTGCAAGGAGCTTTTACTGGGTCCAGACAGAGCTCCAAGAATGACACCCAACTAACAATGGAACTAACTAACTAACCAAGTAGGACCAGAAATGTGTTTCCTCTCTTTCCCCAAAAAATAAGGAAAAAAAACCTCTAAGAGAACTGCTCTGTTGCTGTTCAGAGCAGTTTGCATCAGTGCTGCARGCAGGACTGTCAAAGGGCAGCAGGACATAAAGCATTTGCTGCAGATCTGTGTTTTGAGAGAGCAGAAAGGAGCCCAAAGCCTGGCACTGTGGTGACACACTGTAACACAGACAGCTGCAGCTCCCATGTTATCCCTGGAATGCCTGTGGGCCCTGACAGCAGCAAACCCATGCTAACAACAGCACCTTTACACTCCAGGATGGGACTTCTGCACTGTATGCTTTGAAACACCTCTGCTCTCTATACTCAGGAATTGCAGACAATAATTTGCACCTTCCTGGATGTAACTGACAATATAAAATGTGATAGAAATAAAATCCAAAGTTTCCACCCAGTATTAATGGAAGTAACCCAAGTGTCATTACTTAGCACAGAAACCTGGTACAGCTCCTGCCTTGAATTCTGTTCATGTCTTACTACAATGATYTGGATTTTGCAGCTTTTTCTCCAAGGAAATTCCTCACATGAAGAGCAGAGAGCTAGCCACAATTAAAATTCATGTRTAACACACAGAAAATGTTCCTTCGAAGTATTATCTCCAAGGACTGTTTTCACTTACACACCTCATTCTTTCCTGTAGAGACTCTGAAAACTTTAACTAAATAAATCCAATTTCACTGAATACATTTAGACCTGGGAATAGATCATTTCAGTAATCATAAAACCATTAATATGAGAAAAACTGATATTACTGTAGTAATACTGTGCTGACATAAGTAACTGCACATTTGTTAACATAATGCCCCTATAAGAAATAGTCACATTACTATATAAATTGCCTTTTAAAAAATAAAAATTAAGCTTGTATTCCTCCTTATTATAAGAACAGTACAGGTCATTGGTGCATTTGAAATGGCTTAAAAACCAAATCAAATTTCCCWGAGTTTTAAATGGTTTGCAGCTTGACCCAAGTTGAGCAGGAAAGCAGAAATTTAGTGACTGTAATCACAAGTAGCACTGTTAAAACAAATTCATGTGGCTGGRAAAACCTAGTATAGAAATAAAATAYCTAGAAAAAAGCCATAATGTAGAGGTGAAAAAATAAATTTCAGGTGCTAGCTTTCATTTTTAAACATACCTAATCTAAACCAGCATGACATTCAAGATAGTAAAAAGCTTGAATTCTCCTATTCTTTCAGCTGAAACAAGTTAGAGAAAYTGGCACAAATATCACCAGCCTTTAGTCTAAAATTATATTATTTTGGAAATAATCTTCACTCTGCCACCACTATAGCTTCTTAGTTTAATAAATATTCTTCCTAATGTTACCTCCATTTGAAATACATTCTTCTAATAGGGTTTGCTCCCAAAATGATGGCCAAAAGTTCATTAAGAATTTGGAACTAGTGTGAAGGATTAACCATGAAAATGCATTTGTTTATTCTCTGAGACAGGACACCACTTTACTGCACACGCTGACTCCTAAATTCAGTGGAAATTTTCTGATTTATGTGACAGAAGTAGAAACATGTAGCCAAACAGAAATGACCAGCTGAGTGCCTTAAATAAATAAAATCCCTTACTGTTTCTGCTGTGGCCTCTCCCCAATTGCCCATCCATTTAGTTTCTTGTCTCAACCAGTTCAAAGGTGGTTTTTTGAGCTGGTTATTTTTCAACAACATGTAAACTTTATATATGCTGCCATTGCAAAACAGAAACCTCCTTCAATGACTGTCTCATCTCTCTTAAGAACTCAGGGAACCTTGAAACAACCTAAACAGAATAAATTATTGATATCTCCTACTCTAAAGCATCTGAACAAAGCCATTCTCAGCTCAGAAAGCAGGAGACACCCATCAGGGATACAGTTAGCAGGAATGGCCCCAAAAGTGAGCAGTTCTGTGGTTTCCCAGGGGCCATCACTGCTTGTTCTGGGGAATCAAAGTCTGTCTCATCCCAGGAAAGGCTCAGTGAATTGTCAGACACTGATCCTGTGCAGTCATAATCTCTTCTGCACACACAGCTCCATTCCTTATCTCCCTCAGTTCTGCACCTTAGGTTCTCGCCCTGCAAGGATGCAACATTCCTCCAGGAAGAACATGGATTAGCTCTTTTGGGGCAGAGTATTTCTTACCCACTACCCAAACAGATTCCTTCATTCTGCACAGATGAAGGAAAGTGAAACTACCAGAAGATATTCAGCATTTGTGAAAAAAATCTCATGCTCCATTCAGCCTAACCCATACTGGGGTGGCAGCCAGCACATAAATGGCTTTAATATCTTTTAGTTATAAATCTGACTACAGCAAAGATCTTCTACCAAGTTTTCAGGGCATCTGCTGAGGCTGCAGAAGTTGCAGAGGTAGACGAAGTAAAACAATAAAGGCTTTTAATCCATCTGAATAACATCAGACTCCACAATCCCCACAGACTCTTCATATCTAGCATTTCTCATAGAAAAATCAAAATCTAAGCATGGATCAAGAGAGCAAAGTCATTCTTCAAGGACATAAAAGCAGCCCCTAGCTGTAAGTGGCTAGAGAACAAAGTGTATTTGTTACAGAAGGTGTACACACCTTCTGTAACAAGGGGAGGCACAGATGCTTGTGAGCAGGCCCCAAGTGTGCCCTGGCCATGCTCCAAGCTGGCTGAAAGCATGGAACTATTCACCTGGCACTGAGGAGCATGTGACAGCCCTTGTCCTGTGTGCCTGCACTGCCAGCTCAGTTTCAGTGGGAGCATGGCCTGTGCCTGACTGACTGGATGCTGCCAGCATSGAGGAATGCTGCACAAATGCATTGTACCAGGGGATACTCCTGGATGGCAACCTCCTCCTCAGCCTTTCCAGTAAAACTAAACCTCAAACATACAGCTGGTGTAGAAGGGAGCATGAACTGGACACAGGTTCCAACTCTATGGCCACACTTGTTCTCCTTTAAATCTGAACGCCTCTATCTCAACTCATGCAGCAAGATAAAATGGCAGGTTTTAGGAAAGCACAGCTCAGACTATTGGCTGCAGAACCAGGGAAGGTCATTCCACACTTCAAAGAAAGAGCCTGGAATATTTTCATAGTCTCCTGCAGAGTGGATAGAAATGAATGATGTTCCATTTTAACAGGGTTTTTGGTTCTATTAGCAAATCATCTTGGCACCTTTTTCTTTTCTGGAGTTTTATTTTCAGAAACAGGTACCTGAAATACACACAAAGGTTGCTAAGTTTAAGACATTCTTCATTCTTTAGTATCTACCCTGCCACAAAGGTGAGTGGTTCCCTCAGGAAAGGAATAGCAGCATGGATATCAGTGCAAGGGAAGGCCAGCTGCTCTGCCAAGTGTGAACACATTGCAATGCAGGACCAATTCAATAGCTATCTCACCTGCAGTTTAAAAGCAAGGCCCTGCATTTTAGTAACAAATCCTGGGTAGTCAACAAACAGATTTTAAAAAGAACAGAGGATGGAATAAGAGGTTGAACCTGTCAGGGGTAGTGTAGGGCATGCAGCAGCTGAGGATGTGGAAACCTCTGCCACCTCTACAGACAGCAGCAAGAGAGGGGCAAAGGAAGGAAAAGGCAACCCTAAAAAAAACAGTAAGGTTTGAAAACACACTCCATTCATTTTTACTCAAACAACCAAAAGCTTGAGCTTGCTGGATCTCTTTCTTTAACAAGCAATTGAAAACAGCAATCAGAACTTCTCTCACCTAACTGCATGAGCTACCCATGCTCAGTTATTTTTTTGCTCATTGGAATAGAAGTCCTGTTTCTGAGCCCCAGTTTCTAACAGATGCACTCACTGCAAGTGGTGGTTCCCATAATCTGGGTATCAGGAYCAACACAGAGGTGGTGTGAGTGCACACACAAACACAGGCAGACCATCAGTAAGCCACACTCACCACCAGCACATGGTGCAGCATGGAAATAATAAGTGACACATCAAAGCACTTCCCAGCTGTAAAAGATTCTGGGTCTCAATTCATCAGCTCATTCAGCTGCCACTTTGTTACAGTTTATATTCAATACAAAGTAATCAGAACTCTTTTACTGGACTAAATRTGGGCTAATTTGTAGCAATTTGATCCAGAAGACTATAATAAAGGACTTAATATCACCTTTTCTTTTATTAGAAAGCACTTTTATGATAAAACCAAAGATTTTTTTTACTTTCAGTAATTCACCATTTGGTCCTAATGCACTTAAATGGAAAAAATACTCAGAGGTTTGGAAAAGCCTAAAATAGAGAAACATCTGCTAAAATTTAGGTGCAGCTGTTTAGTGAAGAGGTCCAACTCTAGAAAAGCCAGTATTGAAAGCTCCCTCTGCAATCAATAAAAAGTCTATTTAAACAGCCATGGAACAGGGTGAAGTATTTGTTCATGTTCAAAGTGATTTTTTTTGTTTTGTTTTTAAAGCACTGACATCTTTTGGTCATCAAAACTTGGATGAATTTTTTAATTTAGTGTCAAACAGGTGTTTCAGCCAAAGCCCCAACCAGGCCAAATTCCAACCAGGCCACAGCTTTTTCAAAGCAGACAGAATTGTTTCAGTTTTAAGAACAAAGATCCCCAAAACAGGCTCATTTTTGCACAGGAGGCCTGTTTTATTTCCTGCTTAGCAACAAGTGCCACTTCAATGATGAACAAAGTCACCCCATGTTAAGCCTTATGACCAGCTTTAGGCTGTTTCAAACAACTCTACACAGATTTGTGTGCAAAGCATCTTACACAGTATTACYACATTGTTTTCCAGCTGGGGGGAAATCTGAATGGCATTTACATAAAAGCCTAATTCATATGATATTACTATAATTTTGGCCCAGGGAAGTGTGAATGTAGACTATTACAATCCTTAGGCTCAGCAAGGAAGGTAGTATCCCTCAAGGTGTAGATTTAATTCTTTATTTGAAAATGAAATGAAAGGGACAGATAAATTTCATTTTTTCAGCAATAAAATGAATCACTACACCTGCACCAGGCAGGTGAGATTCCTGCTGAACAGGACATAGACTTAAAATGAGGAAGTTCCATTTGCTACAGTACATGAGAGCAATCTGAGCCTAAATAAAAGTGAAAATATTAATTTCTTAGCATAAAGCTTATGTCTGCCTGCCTAATGCTATCTAGTGACTGTGAATACAGTGCACACAATAACACTATTTTATTAAACTGGAGAATCAAAGGGTTGTATATTAAGAGCTGCACTCTTCTGCTAATTACCCAAAACCATGACTGAAGCAAAGTTAGACTGCCAAATTTCAGACACATAACATCAATATTTCTTGTACTTTTTGCATAGCTCCAAGTACTTCATCAACATCATAACGCAGCAGTATTGTTTTTCAAGAACATGATAAAACTTTTATTTCATTTCTGTTTCTGCTGGAAGTATTCAAAATGTAATGCACAACCAAACCAAAAAGTAATGTTGGTTAACAGAACCACAAGCTACCAAAAAGATTCAGGTGGGTTTTGATTCATGATAATTCTTGGGTTTGATCTATATCCTGGCTCACTGCATCACACATCACTGTGTGCCTCCCACAGTCCTGKACTCAGCCCAGGTGTCCCTCCCTGTCCTGTCCTGTCCTGGAGCACAAGCTCAAGGGACTTCTCATCACTTCTAGTCCCATGTTCATGGTTCTCTTCCARGGAAATCTAGCAGAGAGCTAAAGTTATTAAAGATAAAATATGTGTTACTTGGCTGATTTGTCAGATTAACAACAGTGGACTGAGGMAGCAATATTATTTTTATATTGTAATTAGTTGGGTCAAAAGAAAATGGCTKGTCAAAGTTAACCTTACTGCTGCACAATGCATCTCTGTGAGCACAAACAATATCCAAGTGACTTTTAAAAGACTTTTATGGATATTCCACTCTCAAAGGATCCTGGATGAGATCAATGGAYGCCAACCAAGATCATTATGTATGACCTACCTTGCCCATTTCCTTCCCTTTTTGCCTTTGAGGCTCTTTTAGTGCACTGAATGTCTTTCTGGGGAATTTCATTTAATATCTTGGCAGCACACTCAATTCCTCCTGTCAGATCCTTGAGGCAGTCCTATAAATAAAGGGCAGAATGCTTTATTACTACAGTCAGCAAAAGAATTGTGCACAGTGATGCCCTTACTCATACCACAACGTTATTAAAATGTGCATATTGTTTCAATGGTTCAGAGGCAAAGGGAGGCAAGGATTGCAACTTAATGGTTTGTTTTCTCTGCTCCTAGATCCATGTGTAAGACTCAGTATTTTGAATTCTGCTCCAGATCATGCCTCCATCTCTGCCTCTTTTAGTTGTGTTCACACAGCCCCACATCCTGCTGCTCTTCCATGGACACATGCTTCATTTGTGGTCAATACTGGTATGTAATTAGTACCAGCTGAAATCCTGTCACTTCAGCTGTTAGCAAATGGCAGCCTGGCAGGAGAGACAGCCCTGCATGAAGGTTACAGCTCAGGACTTTTGCATTTCCAGCTGCCCAGAGCATGCCAGAGACCTGGAAGAAGTCACACAGGGTCTCCCATTCCACATCCACTGCAACTTCTCCAGCCTGTTGCTTTGATCTAAAGCAAAACAGACAGCAGGTCATTGCTAAATGTACTAATTTAAAGCCAGCCTACTTCAAAAAGACTTCAAAGTCCTCGCTAGTGTTACAGAACAATCCAGTCAGGGATGACTTACAGAAACACATTGCAGCCAGACTCATGATTTTACCATAATGCTCATCTGAYTTGTGAGTGCTCTTCCCATGGGCTTCCATGGTAAGGAAGAATTTTACTCTTTTGAAAAAGAAGACATTTCTAACATGAAGAAAGCACTAAAATAGGACCCAAAGCTATCAGTTCATTACTCAGGAACTGTAGTCCAAGAAACAACAACATCCAAAACTTAACCAGTTTTGAAGTGGGCAAGGTTGCATCAGGAAYTCATTTTCTTATTTAAATTATTATACAGTTTATTAAAAACTCAAAACTTGATATTGTGTAGTAAGAAAGTCCAAAAAAGCATTAGCACCATCTTACTCAGGTGCAGCAGCTTTAAGGCAAACACATTTACCTTACAATTCCCCTTTCTGAGTAGCCAATAGGTATTCATCTTCCCAGGGGGAGAAAAACCAAGAGAATCTTCAACACTCCAAGGGGGGGCATTATATTAAAAAATTAATTTCAAAATCGTTTATCTTTAAGGCTTATAAAACTTCAGCAAAACATTATGACTTCACAGTTAACAGCAAACTGCATATTATTCATTAGCAGCCTCTTCCAGCAGAGAGAGARGGAAAGGAGACATGCCCCACTTGGATGAGATTGTGGAGTTATTGCTCACTATAGGGAAATGTGCCAATTGTCAAATTTCATTCATTTTATGACACAGTACATGCATTTTCCCCAAAGTGCAGCCTTAGAATGAGCAGGAATTCCACTGGGCTACCACCTTATGGGAACAACCAACAAAGAAATGAGCTATCCATGTGTACACAAAGATAGCCAGCACACACCATTCCTTCTCTAACACTCCAGTTTCTGTGGCAAACAAACTGCACAGAAAAGCTGAGTTACTCTTACCTCTGCTCCCATCCTCTTGACCTCACATCCTCAACAAAATTGTTAAACTGATGCCCTACAACAGAACTCAATGGATGAAACACAAGATTCAAGAGACAGTAAGTCCCAAATCATGAACTAGAACTTGCAAGGACATGTGGAAGGCCTATTTAAAAAACTGCTGGGTTCATTTCTTGGCATGTGAGGGAGCTGAACATCAATGTTTGCTACTGCCCCTTCAGCTGCTGCTGACAGAGGCTCTCAGCCCTGGAGCAGGAAGATGTCACACATGTTATTGCTGTGATGCCTGATAAGTGGGGTGGGGAGTGGGAGGGAGGTAAWTTTTTTCAAAAAGAATGCTGCAAAGGAGAGACCTTCCAAAAGTCTTGCAAAACATCTCTTCTAGAGCTACCCTGCATTACCAGAGCAGCACTTCTGCTTAAAAGGAAAACGGATGATCTTTCCTCTACTCACACTTGGTGTTTCTCTGGATTTTAGTACTGCTGCACCTCATAGGCTGAGATGACTCCAACACACACTCCTCTCACACAAGGCCAGGAAAGAGAGATATCAGTGTGACTTACACTCTGGTCCACCTTGGGCAATTGAGCTACCAGTCAACTCATATTATAACTCCACCTAATCAAACTTCCTTCCCAAATCCAATATTAAAATACACTTCCACTCTTATTAACACACTTACATAAGGAGGAAAAACGTGTCAAAAAAGCAGAATTATTGCTGGTGTAGGGCTCCAGCAGATGCAGACAGTGTGACCTCAGTGATCATTACTCAGTGTTTACTCAATAAAACTCATTCTGTTCAGCTCAGTCACTGACTGTCTCAATACATAACACAACATTCCAATGCTGAATTTTTAAGAGTACGTTTCCATAAGGATTTCACTTGTAACAGAACTTCAGCAAAATACAGTAATACAGTTTAAGTTGACTTCACTTATGCACATGAGCAATTTTTTTTCACACAGACCCAAAAGAAAGATCTTTGCACTGGACATCTCTTGATRGTACCTGGAAACTTTCATTTATCTTGACAACCAGCTAAAAAAGAGTGTCTAAGGTCTCAAGGGAAAAAAGTCTGTAAAATTATTTCTTTAGATTTGTCCGAAAAGACAACAAAATAATATAGATACATCAAAATAGCATATGCATCCAAACAAAAGTTCAAAGGCTGGTTTAGCAACACATAAATGCAGATATTAAATAATAAAAAGGTATACTTTTYTCCTTATATGGAAAATTCTGAACACACAATTCTATATTTATGTGGTTGCGTAGTCAGGAATTAAACCAACAATGTGGGGTGGGATAGGCTGACTTGCACACATACTAAGTACAAAAGAAAACACTTTAAAATCACATCCATGTGCTTTTAACCACAAGCATGCAATACCATTCCTYGCTGCCTTTGGAACAGGTATCAATGTCAAACTCGGGGCTGGAATGTCATCACTGCTGGCAGGGCACTACTGCGAGGACACTCATGTGTGCAGGGGTCCCACTGACACCATCAGGTGTTGTTTGTGCAYGATCCAAGTCGAAATGTCAAGGCAAAACAGAAGGAGCCAGCAGGAAATATACCACAGAAAAGTGTGAGAAGGATTAGCTACACAGATACCAATAAAAAGAATTTTTCCCTGCTCTTTCAAGAGGGAAGGATTGGGATTTTAGGCGTTCTCGTTTGGTGGGGCTTTTTTTCTGTTAAGGATTTTTCTTTCATACATAACATAATTCCTCATGTTATTAGGAGACAATAATGTCTGGATACTTAGAAGAGACAAAAGAGCTGTCACAGCTCAGGGGAGGGATACAGCCACCACCCTCTCTTTATCTGGGGTTTTTTGTGGAGAGCAGAGATACCTGGAGATTTTTGGACTGGGAAAACGGGGTTCAGTGCAGCCCCTGTCYCTCATGTTCTCTGGGCATTCGGAGGGGAGAGAGGCTGCGGTCGCTGTGGGGAGAATTTGTCACCCCTGCGAGGTTCCATCTCCTGCTGCTTTTCTTCTACCATCAGTGAAGAGCGGCCGTTGCACTGGGACCTTATTAACACTCTACCTCAATAAAAAAGGAACTTTTCACCATCTGCTCCAGTGGCTCAGGGGAAACCCCAGGATCCCCTTGCCAGCCTTCCCCTGCCCTGCTCGGAGCCAGGCTGCCGCTGCCCGGCCCTCGCCGCTCCCTCAGGGCTGCTCCCTCAGCACTGCTCCGGGCTTTGAGCCCCACATGCCCTGACTGCTGAGCGCTTCCCACTGCAGCTGCAGAGTTTGATACATCTCATCTACCACCAGATTTTTGCTGCTCATTCCTGCCGTTCCAGCCGCTGCTCCCAAGGTTCCTGCTGGGGCCCAGGGCTTGGCTGCCGCAGGGGGTTTGTAAAGGAAGCCCCTTTTCCATCCCTTCTGCTGCTGCCTCTGCCATTGAGGGAGATGACTGAGCCCGCGCCACAGCGCCCCCTGCAGCCGCGGGGGAATCATTGCACCCACCCTGCCCGCCGGGAGCCGCCAGCGCCCCTGCCGGCCGTGCCCGGAACTGCAGCCCAGAGSAGGCTGCGCTGCCTTTGCGCTGCTGCTGCTGCTGCGGGGCTGTGCTGTGTTCTTACACACACCGGGAGCGACTGCTGCTCCTCTGCCCTCCGCTCCGCCTGAAAGCACCTGCATTTCTAAGCTATAACAATTCAGAGGGAAGGGGGTCATGTTTTCCATTCCAATGGAGGTTCCTGCCTTCGTGGTGGACACTTGTCCTTCAAACCAACACAGGAGGCTGAACACGAAATCGCACTATAAACAGGATCCTGACTGCAGAAGAACTGACATTTAGGCTTTAAACACACTTAAGAGAAATGTAAAATTAGRCACACCTTCCTACAATGTTCATATCTAAAATCCTCCCTCAAAACCTTTTTTGTAAATCCTAATTACTGAGTTTAGAACAAATTTTGCTATACTCTGCTAAAACATGGGCCCTTTTAGCAAGAGAAAGCCAACAAGAAATACACTTACATACTTCCCATTTTTCACATGAGTTTACCTGCACATTACTTTTACTTTCAAAATCTGTATCCACTTAGGGTTTGAACTACAGAACAGCATTAAAGAAACAAGTAACTTGTTTAAAAAGACTACATACTTCTAAAACCGTTGCCAGAAGGCATTCCAGCACTTTCCCAGAGGCTTATTCTTTCACTGCACAAAGCAGTAAACCCACAGTGCTGAATCCTTCTAGTTTTTGGACTAGATACATCAATGCACAAAGCAGTTCTGCTGCTGGGGAATCAGACCACACTTGGGAAATCTGAATTGCAACCTCTTATTTTCCCTAGAYTTACTCTCCTAAGGGAACTACAGTAAATTACTTAATTTCCTCTGGATTTAACTTCCCATAGATAATAAATCCTGTTCTTTTCTTCTCCTTTGTACCTGCTGATTTGGATTTCTSTGTGTGTGTAGACTTTAAATATGTKCTTTAAAAGGAYATACGTGCAGCACTCCAGGATCCTGTTTGATTCCCACTGACACATGCCAATAATATGTTTAAAAGCCCTACCAGTAAAAAAAACTATTTGACACACAACTGGGTTTACATCACCACTGTTTAGATCAGGATGCAAAACCAGAGACCTTGGGGTGGTGAAAAAGAGGACCCCAGAGCTGCACCAGATCATACTGCAGAGACAGCCTTCCTGTCCTCTAAGTTTGTAGGATATGGAACAGGGAAACAAAGTGCTAACMTTTAACAAAAAGAATACAACTCTTTTTCATCATTAGAATTATTATCCCAGACAACAAATACACATTCACTGATCTAGTGGAGCGTATCACATCAAATTTCCATGATGACTCAAGTCACAAGGTTTCTGTAAACATTCTTTACTCTGCAATACATTTCTCCTTACCAGGATGATATAAACCTTACATAATTACAAGATATAGATTGACAAACCTGAGAGACTAAATTGGCCTCAGGGCAGGGCCCACACTGTTTGGAAACCAACTGGATGAACGACTGTCAGCTACTGAATCTGGCCCTGGGAACAACTTTTTGAATATCTTGTGCAAAAACAGGTACCATCTTGGGACACCTTCAGCTCCSCCTTTGTTAAAATTCACAGGAGTGAATCAAAGAGATGAAAGTGCATTATATGAACACAGAAATTAGACCTAATTTTAAATATGCACTGGTTTAACAATACCTTGTAATCTGCTCTGGTGCATTACACTTGTGATTTCCTCRATGTTTCTTTAATGATTTTGAAAGGTAATTCTCTGCACTGCAAACCAGTTTTGTTCACACATTTARGTTTTCCCACAGTGGAGTAAGCAAGTTATCAAGAGAACTAATTAGCTTGACCTTCTGTTTCCCCAGTACTGAGAAATGCACCAAACAGGTCYCTTTTCATGTCTGTCAATTAAAGCTCAGGCTTTCTATTCCTTGCATTGTCCTCAAGAATATTTACCACAAGCACAGACAATATAAGGAATGCACTATCCACTTGCCTCTTCACACTACCAGGTAATAGCTTTGAATTTTCTTCAGAAGAGGAAAACAGCCAGAAAAGAAACTTCCTTTACAGAAAGCAGATAAAAACCACCTGAATTCAGAGTTCCTTAGGCAAAATTAAGAGACAAAATATGTGGCTGGGAGGAGGAGGAAGGGGAACAGTTTGCTACAGTCTCTGAGCTGGGGGGCTTTCTCTTGGGAAGTGCAGAGATACTGGTGCTTTTGGCTGGGGGTGTGGGGCTGGGCTTGGCCCTGACTGGCTCTCAGGATTGGGGTGGGGACAGGTGCTGCTTTGGTGCTGCCCAGWGGATTGGCTGCCACTGCAGAGTTTTTGTCTCACACTGCTATGTGGAGGCCCTTGAGCCTCTGAGGGAAACTCTCAGGGCAATGCCTTGGAAGAATMTCCACCAGGCTTCAGGAATGYCTCACTGTTCAGGGTGAGGAAAAGGGTTCCCCCATGGCCCTCTGCAGCACCATGTTGATCTACCTCAGTTTTGCTTTTCCCATTGGCCCCTCGGCCCTGCCCACTTCTRTTGTTCATACAYRTCCTGGKTCTTGAGAGTTCTCCTTTCCYTGTTCCCCCATTGGGTTTTGTAYCTCTGATTRTCYTCCYCCATATTCCCTATAGGTTGTTAACCTTACCCTTGTACCASCCCTGTGCCCTCAGATCWTTGGCCACTGACCCCATACTTAACCCTCAGCACTGCTTTGATCTCTGTTGTCCCTGAACCCTCTGGCATTTGTGTCTGTGATAAACCTCACTGGAACCCCACACAGGAGACCCTTCCCATCTTTCTTCGCTGAGCTATCTGTGGTGTGTGTGTTTGTGTGTGTGGACTTGAGTGATTCCCTGGGTGCCCTGAGCAGCTTCTTGACAGAGATGCTTTTTGGGGACAGGTACCAGCAAACACCATCCATCTCCACACTGCTACACTGCTTCTCCTTACCATGGGTCTACCTCTGCTCACAAGAGCAGTAGCTGAACTGGGAYCTTTTCAACACCTGACCTCACTGGGACAGGGACCCTGACCTCCTTCCCACTCTGGAAGGAAGAACCCCCTGCTGCCTGCAGCAGCCYATCTGCCACCACCCAGTCCTGCTGATTTCTGTTTCAGGGCATTTTTGCTATGCTTTAACCCGACATCCCATGTCTGCCTGAGGCCCCTCAGCTCCTGGCACAGCTCTGGAGTTTTTGCTAYACTTTATCTGCCACGCCTGGTCCTCTTCCCTTATCTCTGCCTGAAAGCCCCTTCATTTCTAAGTTATAATAACTTGGAGGGAAGGAGGTCATACTCTCCACTACAAGGGAGGCTCCTGCCTTTCTTGGCAGAAACCTGTCTCAAAGCAGCACAGGACTCAGGCAGTAATGGACCCTACAGGCACTCTCAAAAGACTAATCATATCCCAATTTATTAGGAAATTCGATAATTSCTGCATTTGAATGAACTGTAAATCCTCATTTCCCTAGGACTCCAAYAGCACTCTTTTTGCAAATATAAGCCCTTAACTCATCCATTCSACCTCCTTTTATGAACAAAGCAAGTCAGAAGATAAACCATCAAAATGAAAGGCACAGACCTGAGGACTAAAAGGAACAGGGACCTTGCTGCAAATTATCCCTCATATTATGCATAGAAGCTTATGATACTCAAGATTACAAGGGAATTGCAGGGGTATTAATGGAGAAGGCTATTTTGGAGGAAAAAAACAAGTGTTGTCTGCAATTTTTTCTACTTTAAAATAACCCTTAAGACACATATGTGAAATTCCAGCAAATTAATCACAGAAAATGGATTTTAAGACCTAATATAAGGCCTTAGCTTCCCATTCCACAGCTTCAGATAAATACATTCATCACATCTTCYAGACATACCCTTACAAATAAATCCAACAACAGATCTTGACATTCATGCTGCATGGGGAACTGTCTAGGTCTGCTTGATTCAAAATCCTCTACCTATTTCATCCTGGGTATGCAGAACMCTCCAGTTTAGCAGCCCTGATTACTCTCTTCATAAATGTGAAGCTGAACTGCAGGGAAGCAAAGGATCAGCCCCACAAAGAGAGTTTTTYCTTGCACTAAAGAGCACCACAAATCCCTAAGCCATTCTCACCAGTGTCATCCATCACAGTGAATGAGGATTTTAAGCTCACTGAATGCCCAGTGGAGGAAGTCAGCATATACCAGAGGTATTCACACAATGCTCACACTAAGCTAAATCTTGTCTAAACTACCTTTTTCAGAAGAAGGTGCATCTTACTTTTGCTGCAGGAGTGCATTTCCCTCTTTTACAGTTCATGAACCTGACATCTTCGTGAGTTGCCCCCTCAAAAATTTTTCTACTGACAACCAGTCAGCTTTCATTCTCCTGTCTGAAACATAGCTGACATAAAATGAAGTGACATTCCTCTCTTACTCAATGCCCCAGTGATCACAGATGTGTCCAAGATGAAGGAGTCCAATTTCAGTTTCCTCTTCTGCTTGAAGGAGGGTCAAACTTGCACCTTTTACTGCTCTACCAGCCAGGAAACCTCGGAGCCTGGGAACTCACAGTCAGTCCTGGGCAGAGAATGGTGCAAACTGAAGCAGGAGACAGGCAGGTAGGGGAAATAAATTCTGTTTTCCATATGCAGGAGACTGCACTAAAAACTAAACCATGCAGACAAGAATTTCATCATCATTTCACCCCTCACGTTTTTTTTTTCAGATCTGAACTGAGAGAGTTTTGACTGATCTTGTAGTATGCAYTGCTGTGTTCAAAACATATCCCCCAGGAAGTCATTTGGAAAGAGAAAGGCTGCAAGCAACTTAATGGGAGACTCATGAGGCAGAGACAAGAAGCACTGTGCTACCCTCCAGGCAGTCCAGAGCWCATGCTCAGGTAGAGCCTTGTGGAAACTCCCCAATGATCACTGATGCCTGCAGACTGACACAGTGGATTTTAAGGACTGTGCTTCCAGGCTTAGAGACCCAAATTCCACTTACAGCCCAGTATCAACATCTTAAAGATTTTGGGGACTGCTTCTCAAGCAGTTCTTGACAGATCTAAGAAAGTCAAACCCACTCTTCCAAGCCTCATTACTATTCTGCTTGGCAAAGCCAGCCCACTTCTATAAATCTGCACCCATATTGCTTCCTGAGAGAAAAAAGGTTCAGCAATTTCCAGCAGCTTTTGGCACCAGTGAGTTTTAGATGACCAGCTATTATTTGCTGTTCAGTAAGAATACAACAAACTTTGGACAATAATGTCAGGCATGAGAATTCAAGTGGTGTTCAAACAGCTGAATTAGGAATGRCTTCTTGTGGGTGAAGCACTGCCTGCAAACKTAGTCTTTCCTAGTTCTGTCTTAGAACATTGTTTTAAAACTCAGGGAGGCCATCAGTTCCTCTTTCTCAGATCATTTCTCCATAAATATAACTGTGTTATAGCATGCTTTGAGAACTACAWAACAGTAAGATTGCATTAGTACAAAGGAGTAATCAACACCTCACAGCAGATGACACTTCATCAAAGCATTGGTAAAGAAGCACTGCACTTCAATTTAAAATAAAAGAGACTAACCCCCCACTTGGCATCTTGTTTCTCAGTCACAGCTTTATAATAATCATAAAATCTGTTGGTCCAACTTGTCTGATTTCTAATTTTCAAAATGAGAATAGACCCCAGCATTTGCTCTGGGGCATGGCACCCAAGAACTGATGCTGACTGCCCAGGTCCACAGCAGTACATCCTACAAAGTCTGAAGCAATCCTTAAACACTTTTTTTTTTCCATTTTCAAAATATGAAAACCAAATGTTCTTTACCTTACAGAAGAAAGAAGTTACTAGATGGGAAAAACACAAGGCAGAAGAATGTTCCAGTTTGATAATTAGAAGGTAATATCTTAGGGAAAGGTGTTCCAAGGGTACCTGTCAGCATGATGCAGCCTTCTCCCTCATGGAGATTATCCACATGCTCTGATGAGAATGGACAGCCAGGATGGGAGGTCAGCATGCTGGCAGCTGATGTGTTTGATGGGCAGCTGCATTCACATGGCACTCTGCAAGTTAAMAGGAGAAAGACTGAAGGGAAGTTTTACTCTCACAGTACTCACCCATTTTAAACTAAAAATATTTTGCAGTATTTATATGATCCAATAGGAAGGAAACAAAATATAAACTAGAAACAACTTTGAGATTATATTACCCATAACACTAGCTGCATAATTGAATGGAAAAACTGATTTGTTCCTTACAACAGTATTTCTTTCTTTGTGCCATAAATTAAGCATGTTTTGTGGCAGTTCTCCCTTGCTAGGAACAATTTTTTTATTGATGAACCTGCTAATTTTAAGGGCTGAGCCTTTAGAGCCCATTAGAAGAACATCATCAACACATTTTGTTTTTTAAGGCAAGGAAAGAAACATTAAGCAAGCTGCCATTCCCATTTTTCAAAATAAATCTTTTTCTCTCTCCCACAGTTATATACYAGCACATAAAACTGATTTCAGAAGTTCCTTCTGATTTACATGGCTGTGGAAGCAGTCACAAGCCCATAGAATACTTAAAGACATTTCTGCAGCATCTCCTCATGCTGCTGAGTCTGCAGGCATCCAGCCTAGGACAGCAGAGGAATTTCAAGTGCCACTGTGCTGCAAAGGGAAAATGTGCCTTGCTTGCCAGGCTGCACATTGTTATTYACATTGCCAAAGTGCCCTGAGAGCAAGGCTCAGGGTGGTGTATACATCTCTAGACAGAACATTTCTTGAATATTTCCCACCTAAACAGGTATCAGCAAAACCAGAGCTAAGAAGCTGAGAGAAACCTCAGCCAGGRCTTCCTCAAGGTCCTCCAGTGCACCTGTGACCAGTGTAAGTGCAGCTCAGGGACAGTGCTGCATTTCCTCTCCTCTTGGACTCCCTCTGTAAAGGACAGGGTTATTTGATACAGCTTGGTATCCTTCTGAAATATAACACAAATAYAGCTTTAATTTTACTTTTTTCACATACTTGCTTTAATGAAAAAAAAAAATCTTTACCTTTGGAAGTGCATATCAATACATATCAATACTTGCATGTATTTTAGCTATCTCCTTTTAATAACAAATGGGAGAGGGTAGTGGAAATCAAAGGGACATCTTGTCATGTAAAGGTCTGGCTCAAAAAAAAAAAAAAAAGAGGTGGGTTTCTCCATGGTAATTTCACAATCTTTGTGAATGTAGGCACATTTCCTAAACACAGGAAGTATTTCTCTAAAGTCCTTGGGTCAAAAAGGTTCAATGAGGCAGTGAAATTTATCAGGTACTTTTAAAAAGCAATTTCCTGCCTAAAAAAACACACACTCCTGTTAGTTTGGCACATTATAAAAACATCTAGCTCCAGTACTTCAGTCAGTTACTGACTTTACACCAACCAAAATTTACTATCACTATTTATTCATGACTCACATCTTTACAAAAAAAACCCCCAGAAACATAAATAATATAGTTTCATGCTAACAATATAATAATTTATTCACCAATTAGACAGATGAAAACCAGAAGAAAAATATWCATTAGCACTTCCAGTGCCAGATTTCAACCTGAAATATCAGAATCTATGTATTTTAACAGATGCCATCATTCTCACCAGCAGCTCTAGAAAAGGTGGCATTTCCATTCGTACTATCCTCCAATGTACCAGCCCAAACCAAATAATACAATAACACTGTATAGAGATTCCCTCCACCTCCTCCTCTTTCCCTCTTTATTGGGCAGGCAGAGTCTGGTTGGTCTTGCATAAAGTTTGGAGCAAAGCAAGTGTGGAAATGCCAGCTGGCTTTGCTTGCACTAAGAACACCAGTTGTTTACACCAGCCCTTCCCTTCATGTCAAGCAAATCTACAGCATCAGGACAGGGCAAGCTGTCTTCTCTCTTTTGGTGTGACAGACTTTCCATGCCTCACCCAACTACTGCAGTTAGAAGGTAACACAATCACTCCATGGGGCGCTGGACTAGAGGGTCTGTGTCCAGCTGGACATCTGACCAGCTACAGACTGCAGTCCTTGGCTTATCCTGGACATCAGAGTGAAGCTCTTCAGTGGCAGAGAGCTTGCCCTGGGTCTGTGCTGTGCAGTGCCCACAGCAGCAAATGTCCTGATTCCACTGGAGTCTCAAATTACTGGTGTCATACAAACAACAAATTAGAGTTCAATCTGGGAGCAGTTTAACAAACCACAAATTTCACATAGCAGTTAGTAGCTCAGAGACTGCCTTTCCTTCTACAGTTAGCTGTAGAGCTCTTTTTCTTTTTTTAGAGTGAGTCAAACATGAAGAGGTTGCAGCTGATTCATTGCTGTCCCCTGCCCCAAAGCAGGTCTGTGGTATGAATTCAGTTAACCCCAACTGACACAYAGTTCAAAAGGCTGGGTGACTGTARCCTCTCCTTCCATGCATGCARCAGTAACTCAGCTAATACCTGCAACTGCATTATTCCAACAGGTAAAYCTGGAAAGGCAACCAAAATTAACTGATCCTTATCAGCACTAGCTGAAGAAGTACATGACAGAGAAAAGGTTACTTCCCACCTCTGTCCACCTCCTGATGCAGGTCACAGGACACAAGTGTGACTTTTTTCWCATCTGATGTAAGAAGCTGAACAGACTAATGTGCTAGAGCTTCCAAGGAGAAGACACCCTGCAAAGTTAGTGTGAATGTTCAGCAAAGTCATTAACAMCTAGCTCTTTCTCCTGTTTTGCAGCATGACTTGGACAAAGAATATTKTTTTCATTCCCTCCTGCCAATTTGATGCTTACATGTATGTACAACATAAGCCTGAGATACCCTTTTGTAACTGGACACTGCAGCCACCTGCCAGACAGTGTTTCAACAACTCAGCATGTGCTTGTACAGCCATGGTACTGGAATGATGCACAGGGTGCATCATATAACTGCTATAAATGTATTGCAGGGAGGTAGTCCGCTGTTGGAAGTTCGGGGTTTTCCTTTGGTTTTTCTTTCTCTTAGGAATTTTCCCCCTTAGAAAGTTTCCAAATGTGGTCATTTTGTACCGTAAGTGCAGCTCTGCTCCTAAGAGCAGCCATTGCACTGAGACCTTATTAACACCCACCTCATCAAACAAAGGAATTTCACCATCTGCTGGGGTGCCTCAGGGGAAACCCAGGAGCYYCCCTGCCCTGCTCCGAGTCCGGCTGCCGCTGCCCCGGCCCGGCCCCTACSRCTTTTCTTCCACTGCAGCCCGCACACCCTGCCTGCCGAGCCAGCACGGCAGTTCCAGCTCCAGCTGCCGAGCGTGTGCCGCCCGCTGCCCGAGCCCTGCCGCCGTCGCGGCGCTCCCCGAGGCTCCGCTGCCGCCATGGCCCCCTCAGCCCGGCCGCCATTGCCGCGCGCTGCCCGAGCCCGCGCCACAGCGCCCCCTGCGGCCGCGGGGCAATGCCCGCCCTGCCCGCCGGGAGCCGCCAGCGCCCCTGCCGGCCGTGCCCGGAACTGCAGCCCAGAGCAGGCTGCGCTGCCTTTGCGCTGCTGCTGCTGCTGCGGGGCTGTGCTGTGTTCTTACACACACCGGGAGCGACTGCTGCTCCTCTGCCCTCCGCTCCGCCTGAAAGCACCTGCATTTCTAAGTGTACTGGTTTGAAAGCAAAACCAGTGAGAGACTAAGTCAGAAATACAATTTTAATAGGAAAACGATGAAATAAATATAATAGTAAAAGGAACAAACAAAAAGACCCTTGGCAGAGTCAGAATACAACCTGACACCCTGTTTGTTAGGGTGGTGGGTAGCAGTCCGAATGAAGCAGTCTTGTTGAAGCAGTGATTGTATAGAAAGATCTGGCAATCTGGCAGCTCCTGTCCTCTGGGAATCCAGTCGGTGCCTGTGCTGTCCCAAGCTCCAGATTATATCCAGGTGGGAATGCTTGGCTCCTCCCCCCTGGGCAGAGCATCTCACAATGGGCTGATGTCATTCYATGAGTCACACAATGGGTCCTTGATTGCCAATTAACCAGAGATGGCTCCCGAGGGGAGTTACCTGTGAGCCATTGACCAGGGCATTGATGGGCCATTAACAGCAGAGAGTCCGGAGGGAGGGGGCAGGGAAAACACTGCCCCACCTGGCTCCAACAACCCATGGAGATGGGAATAGAATACAKACTTTGGGCACATCTTACATTGCAACCTAGGACACTAAGTTATAACAATTCCAGAGGGAAGGGGGTCATACTCTCCATTCCAAGGGAGGATCCTGCTTTCCTTAGCAGACGGCTGTCTTTCAAACCAAGACATCTGTTTATTTACATCTAGGATACAAAATTCTACATGCAACTCAAAAAGCAATACCTAGTGGTAGAGGAGATGAGCAGATAGACAGTGGCCCTGGCATTTTCTAGGCTTGTTTTCAGTCTGTGAGCACTGTGAATATATAATCTGTAAGGGACTCTACATCTTTATTTCATAAATAATAAACAGTGAAACTAAATACAATTTTCCATATTGACACATAATATGGAACTGCTCAATTTGAGGATCATTAAAGAAGGTTTATTTTCAGCATACCTGGGGGAGGGTAGGACAGAAGTCAAGCCCTCTATCAGCATGGTGAAAAAGCCCCATAAATCGTTGTCTGTCCTAAAAGCAAGTTTGCATAGCATGTTCATCAAGGCATTACTGAAACATTAGTGAGAMCACTTGTGTGCTTAATTAGGCATTTTCTCATCTGGAGCAAGAGTGAGAACTGCTGAAACTACCTCACTTCCTCYGAAATCAACAAATTCCTAAAAAGTGAAGAGGATTTGAGCACCTGAATGCCAGGTGAGCTCTGGCTTCAATTCCACAGTTTTGCAAAGACCTAAGGTGGCAGCCTGAGCAACGGTTTCATAATAAGAGGAATCTTAAAACCGATTTTTTTAAAAAGCATATTGGGTATTTTTATCAAGCAATCATTCACTTTCTGCTTGGGGACAGAAAAGAGAGAAAGCAGGAGTGGAACTCAATTTCCCAGTCTCCAACAAGACATATTTTCCCAGCGTGTTGTGTATTTAYTCCTACTGGCTGCCTAGACCAAATGCACAGCAATTTCACCAGAAATTGGGTCAATCCCTTAATACCAGAAGTGGTCTTCAGTGAAAGGGCCACATCCCTACTGTTTAACAACATTAGATTCTAACCTGTACCACTTATAAAACAATCTAAGAGCCTTTATTCAAGAAAGAATATTTGCTTTCCTTCTGCATCAGAGAAAAAGCAGRGGAAAAGCCYCTCTCTAAATGCTYCTGRGTAAGAKACAAACCTGGAAGATAGGAAATCCAATTTCACTTGCTGCTTTCACCCATCTGAAGAAGGGTCTTGAACCAGCCTTCCCAAACATTTGAGCAAGACCACTGGCTTAGCAGCTATTGCCCAAAGTTGTACACTCTTTTTCAGTAGGGAAAAACTATCAACAGATAAACCCAAAACCCAACCCACCTGACTCTAAAGCTTTCCTTCCCCAATCTCTCATGATCCTAGAGACTGCTCATCTTTAAAATCACCATCACATTCTAGTAAAACCTACACTCCACATGCAACAGATATGCACTACACTCCTCCAACCATGGCACTGCCACATGAGCCATCTTATCTCAGCCCCGTAGCAGTTTGCTGTCCTTTGTCACTTTCAATTTTCACTATGCTTCTGTCTATTGATCCATTCAAACACTGTGTTCCTTCTGCAGAAGAAAATGGCCCTTTTTTTCTGGCTATAGAGTAGCTAGTTCATCTAGGACACTAACAGGAAAAACTTCAAGCCATCTATTATATGCAAGTGATTTGTCTCCATAAAACAGTCCAGTGCAATGGATTGTCCCAACATCCATTTTCTCCACACTTCTTCCCATCAGTCAAGTCAGAGGGTGCAAAGCACATCCAAATGTGGCAAGTAAAAACAAAGGCCACATAGCAGAGGAGGCTAAGATAAATTGCATACTTASAAGAAAAATAAAGCACAAACAGCTATTTACATCTTGTTCAATAATTRCACCTGCAGTCCATTTGACTAAAAGAGGGGGCCTGCAGCAAGTGCCAGTCACATACACATTCCTGTAACTGCTGCTTCCCAGCACAGCTTCAGCARCTTTCAGTCCTGACTCATAATCTCCCAGGATATCCCCACCTAGCTAGAAAAAACCTTAACCTAAACATCACTTCAGTTCTTCCATGTGGATCCAGTTATTTCTCCCCCATCATCAGTATTACCACTATCTTTCATACAAAATATATAAATAAATATTGGATTGGAAAAGTTGATCAAAGAAAAGAAATAGGCCAGAATATAATCTTGCTGACAAGTGCTTGGATYACACATCATTACAAAATATCCCAAGTTGAATGGGGCCCAGAAGGATCATCCAAGTCTAACTCCTGGCCCTGCACAGGACACCCCAAAAATCCCATAATGTGTCTGAGAGCATTGGCCAAATGCTCCCTGAGCTCTGCCAGCCTTGGTGCTGCAGCCACTGCCCTGGGGAGCCTGTGCCAGTGCCCAGCCACCCTCTGGGGGCACAACCTGTTCTGACATCCAACCTTCACCTSCCCTGACACAGCTCCAGGCCATTCCCTCAGCTGCTGTCCCTGTCACACAGAGCAGAGATCAGTGCCTGCCCCTGCTCTGCCCTCCCCAGGGAGCTGCAGGCTGCAATGAGGCTCCCCTCAGTCTCCTCCTCTGCAGCTGAGCAGAGCCAGTGCCCTCACAGCTCCTCACAGGGCTTCCCCTCAGGGCCCTTCCCTGTCCCCGTGGCCTCCTTTGGACACTCCCTAAGAGTTTCATCTTTTTCTTACACTGTGCTGCCCCAATGTGCACCCAGCCCTGGAGGTGAGGCTGCCCCAGAGCAGAGCAGGACAATCCCCTCGCCAGGACTGGCCCTGCTGGGCCTGGTGCYCCAGGACAGGGATGTCCCTGCTGGCTCCAGGGCACTGCTGCCTCACATGCCACTGGCCAGGAGCCAGGAGCCCCAGGTGCCTTTGTGTGGTGCTGCTCTGCAGCATCTCCTTCCCCAGGCTGTGCACACACCCAGGGCTGCCCCATCCCAGCTGCACAATCCACAACTTTTCCTTGTTGAACTTTGTACAGTTGGTGATTGCCCAGCCCCCTGCTTTGTCAAGGTGTCTCTGCAGGGCCTCTCTGCCTTTGAGGGAGTAAACAGCTCCTCCCAGTTTTGTATCATCTGTGAAATTACTTTGTGTCACTTCAAGTCCTTCCTCCAAGTCATTTATGAAGACGCTGAAGAGCTCTGGGCCTAAGACAGAGCCCTGTGAGACCCAACTGGTGGCCAGCCACCACCTGATGCCACCCCACCTATAAATGATTTGTATATGATATGGTGCTCCAAGACAATCTTTATAATAAAATCCATGACAAAATCAAAAGCTCTCTCCTGTGAAAAGATGAATGAAGGCATGGAGGAAGGTGATCAGCACCCTGCACATCACACTTGAAGAGTCATTTTCAGYTTGCTTATGTAAGACCTAAAGGACTGCAAGTGCTTGCAGTGACACCACAGGCAGTGGAGAGTTCACAGTGTTTTCAAAGGCTGTCACTCAGGCAGGACAGCAGTGACAGGGCACTGGSAAAATCTGAGTAATAAGCTCCAGGAAGATGACATGTTCAAAGGTATTAAGATGGCAGTTTTAGGCACAGCCATTATTCACATGGATCTTTGCCACTGAGGGGAATTTATTAGAACTTGCAGTGTGATTGCAACAATATGTAAATTGGACTGCTCAAATGAGGATATATGGTGATGATGTATGGTAGGAGTCACCAACTAAAGATTGGAAGTAGRGATGAAAAAATGATGTGATTACTGTGGTCAGGCATTCTGAAGGTCTTGGTTTAACAGACTGAGCAAGATGTACTACATCAGAGAAACCCTCTAGAATACAGTTGTTCAGTAATAATAATAAAGTGACTGTCTTAAGTACTAAACTATGGAATATRGTATATCAAAACCAGGTTATTATAGAAACAAAGATACAAAAGACATGAAAAATAGGTGAGTCGTATGGGCTTGTTGACCATATTTTGTTAATATAGAGTCTGCAAGCAGTAAAGTTTATGAAAACTATCAGATTCCTGTACTAAATGGTCTCTGTTTCATCTGTATTGCTGTTCAGATGTGAAGGGTTTTTTAAAATGAGGAAGTGATGATACATTTGAGAAAAAACTGGAAAACAATGTTAACCAGAACTACACTGAGAGATCATTGGCCTCTGTTTATTTGTTCTTTTAAATCACTTTTTTCCTTTAGTCTTGTATGAGGAAAAAAAGTTATTTTATAAAGCAAGTCCACCTTCACACTATTAAGAGTGAAAGTGTGAGAAAGCATGTTTATAGTCCTTCAGATGGTAATGGGGATGAAATACATGGAGTGACCCACCCAGGGATTATCAGATCCTCTCATGTCAATAGTCAGACACCTTAACAAACTTCTGTCTTCATAAAGTGCMAACTACTCTTCTTCAGAACACCCTCAAAATCACCTCTAATACTTCATCCCTGTGCTAACATCTCACATCATACACAAGACAAGTCCTGACCACCTCTGTCATACTCASACATGAACAGCACTCACACTGAACACAAGGAGCCACAAAGCTATGTGCAGAACTGGACAGATACAACTGCAGGTGAAATTAAGACCCACAATATCCAGGAAACTGCAATTGCAAGGAAACTGCACTGCACAAATCCAGTGGGAGCTGCAAAACAGATATTGTATAGATTACAAACACAGTTTACATCTTGCAGAAACAGTCACATTACAGACAAGAACAAACCTTTGGGAAGAGGTATGCTGGAGTATTACCAAGCCACCTCAGTTCACTAAATAATCACCAGATTTTAAGTTACAGTGAGAAAATGCAGACATCTTTCATGACTGTGGCCATTTCTGCTGAATGCTTCCCTCTATGCCACATTGCAGATGGCCACTTACAACCTGTATATGTGTGTGTCATCAACACATGGGCCAAACAAATCAAGTGGAGCTTTACAGCATCCAAATTCCCTGCCATTCAGATCACTTCATAGCCCTCTGAACAGCAAAGATGCCAACATGGGGTTTCCATCCACCACAGGGCAGATGAGCCATCCCACAGAAAGCCTCAGTTTCTCAAAGGATGAAAAGCAGGCATATTTAAGGATTTCTATTCCATCCTTGCCAGAATCCAACAGACATGCCATTTTCCTGCTCCTGGCAGCAAAATCAAGGCTGCAGGTTCAGAATCAGCAAACACCCCTGCTCTGGAAGGGCATAAGTACCACMAACCTCTCAGCATCCCCCTGGCCCCACTGCAGTGAGGGAGGTGCTTGAACAGCCCACCTTGGGTCCTCCTGCAGTGACCCAGTGAACAGGGATTTGTGATACCTGTGATTTACTGCTCAACTCTCCTTGTCACTGCCAGTTATCTTTGCTCAAGATGAAAGGGCTTGGAGAAAAGCTGGCATTGCACTTCAAAATGCTGTGTCTAAACACAGAAAGCTGTTGAGAGTTTTGAATCACCAGACTATTAAAAAAATCTTATGTAGCAGGAAAGTACTCGTTTCAGTCTAACTTTTTAAGCTGGGAAATAGGGGATATAGCATTATATACTATAGTTATTGCATTCTTTGAACTACAACTAGCAAATTCTGRTATCTGACATTACTTATCTGGTATCCAGTTCCTCGCATCAAAAGAGCAGAGGTTTTATTTTGGATATGTACCAGTTTCAGTCTTCAATGGTCTTACATTCATTGATTCATGRAAGAGCAGAAATCACATTTGAATTTGATGATCTTAGTGGTTTTTTTCAGCATTAATGAGTCTAAAATAACAAACTATATTTTATGTATAGTGTAATATAACATAACAATATGGAAAGGCTCTCAGGAAAGGTGAGGCAGAATCTGGTACTGYTCAGAAAGATAAAAACTGCTACTTTGGGAGAAAAAAAAAATTTAATCAACCACAGTATCTGTGGGCATTCTTACAGGAGGATAAGACCTCCAGATGTGAATAACTACAGTTTTGCAAATGGCTTGCAATCCYGTTTTCCTGCTTCAAGGGAAAGCAKYCTTTTAAGGTACCTCACACAAAGCTGACTAAAAAAAAAAAATTGCAATATCTACTGCTGAAAACTGAAAGCAGAGTATACACCCCAGTGACTGTCATAAGTCAAATCAATTATAGTTGTGAATTACCTTCCAGGTCTTCTTCAGACAGACACAGAGAATTCAGTCCAGATTAGGCTACTATAAAGCTGTCCCTGCATTTGGTGCTGTTCAGTGACATTTGGCACTTCTGACCTCAGCATGATGCAGGTTAAAAAAGTTACTTATTCTATGCAGAGGTGCCTCTGAGTGCCACATTCACACAGCCTAACTTACACTCAAGTCTCTGTACTTTTTATTTTCTAAAAGCAGAGTGTGGTTTAAAAATGTATTTCGGTCCCATGAGTTGTCTTTCCCAGCAGTTGCTCCATCAGTGGATCTGTCACCATTGACTTAAGGGATTTTAAATCCATCTCTTGATAAAGTGACATGATGAGATTTCTGGGATCATCTTTTAAACACAATGGGCAATGACTACTCCTGCACTACTGCCTACCTGCCTTTCCACAGTCTTCAAGAAATGCCTTTTTTAATGATTTCTTAGGATAACTGTCATCAAAAAGAAAGATGCATAACTGCATATTCCCTTAAGAACACCATGAAGCAGAACCTGCACTCTTCTGATGCCGAGATCCCTGCAGTGAATCTCCTGTAGTATCACAGCAGTTTTAGCTGTTGCATCCTGGGGTTGAATGGGGGGGTGAAAAAAAATATAATAATAATCAGCACCTTCAGCAGCATGTCCCAAGATTGCAGGATCTGAAATTCAAATGTATGTTCATCTTAGTGTTAGGGGGGGGCTCCAGGGTAGGGAGGAGGAAATACAGAAGTGATGCCTTTAGTTTTAGCTTTTATGTTTTCCTGATTCCATGCTGGTTTGGGTGTAGTTTTAAGCTTCCTATTAAGTGCTAGTAGGTAGTAGGTAGACAAAACAAATCCTTTCCTGCTGAAAATCAAGGACAATTTCTGGCCTAAAAGCATCAACAACGATGGACTGAAGAGGAAAACAAGAAGGATGAGACTTCACAGCCTGGAGTTGTAATTGGACAATTAAACCCAATATGCAAATAGACCCAAGGGGACAGGGGGTGTGGCCTCGTGATCAAGGGTGAGGAGACTTTGGAGGGGCCACCTGGTCTGGTTTGAGTGTCCCAGGGGTATCCTGGGGCCTTTCAATAAATATTTGCTTTATTCTCTAGTTCTGTCCAGTCTCTGTTTCAGGTCAGCCTTCCCCAGGCATCAGAAGCATTAATTCCAAAGAAACAGAAAATGAAATATAGTTGACCATATTCATCCTTTCACAGAATAGTTATGTGTCTCACTAAAAGTGTACTAACTGTTTAATCTTTAATGTTTCATGTGGGCAAAAAGTATCGACAATAAATATTCCCCATCCAACTCTAATGACTGTTATTTACATTGATGTTTTGCTTATAGGATGAACTCCAGAGTTCCCTCACTCCAGACTAACCTTTCCATGACTTTCCATTCCACTTGGACTGGTCACACACTCTCCTCCAAGGGAAAAAGCCTCCAAGATTCCTTTGCTGCCCGCACTAGCATGGCATCAGAACTGAAAAGAGTGATCTGCAGTACAGATTTTGCTAATTCAACTCTCCMAAACAAAAATCTATCCTTCTTCAAAGGACATTTCTAACACTTATTGCTGCAAAGACRTAAAAATAATCCTTATCCATAAAGCCATTCAACAAACAYCTACATTTTAAACAACTAGAAGAAATTYCTAGGGATTACTTTAATTTCCATATTGATGATTGGTGTCATAAAGATTAAAAAACATACTTTTCAACTAAAATTGGACTCAAATTTTCAGTCTGTAGGCTTTGGGACTGCATTGTCACAGTCACATCACATCATTTCCATCAAAACAGCTGGAGGTTTCCAGTGTAGGAAGCAATTATGATGAAAAGTGTCAATGTGTCACTCTCCCCAAGTGACATGATTAACTTCACATTATAGCATTTGACAAGTGGCCAGCTCTAAGACTCCACCAAGRAAAAGGGAAATGGAGAGAGAACACAAGTCACAAGAGAAAAGAACAGTTTGCTCACTGCTATGAGAGCAGATTTTGACAYTGCTGACTGATGCCACAAGTTGTGATATACTTCTAGAGTTCAATTGCTTTGGTGGAAGGGATGCTTAGGTCTGCATGCATGAACAGACACGGTTTGCCTTGTCCTGACAATGCTTGTACAGAAGGTGTCTATTTAAAACAACATGCTCACTGATTATATCTTCAGTGAGTGGTGCAAGCGTTTCAGGAGGCAACAGCCACAATTCACAGCAGGGATGAGAGAAAAGTCCTTCCTGTCAAATGCCCAACAAAGAAACAGGGTTCCTGTGATACATTTCAGACCTAAAAAGCTCAATTTAACGACAGTGCTTGGTACAAAGGACCACACACATCCCTGAAGTTTCCTGAACCAGGCTATGTCCTCACAAAGGTGTGGTGATAGCCTCAGGCAGGTATATTCCATAGCAAATGGCTCAGCTACTGTGTGAACCCATGCGATCTGACTAACTGAGTTAGAAAACAACAAAACAAAAGACAAGACAATAACCAGCCAACAACCTGGCTACACATTCCCTAAAGCAATCAGAAGTGCCTTCCTCTGCATCTTCCCCCCGTTTTCTGGCACGTTCTGCTCTCTCCAGAGCACGCTGGGTCTGACTGCTTCAGGCACAGCCCTGATGCCTTCGCTGCAGAGGAAGCAAGGCCTGCTCCGTGGTATCAGGGAGCCCTCAGCTCCTGCCAAAGTCAGGACACCCCAGTGAATGATTCTGTGGTTTGCAGTTTCCAAACTGTTGGCCACCTGCAGGAAAGAACGGATTTCTGTACTTGAATCAATATGATTTCACAGAAGCTATTTATTGTTTATAGTGAGTGACAGTTATAGATTTTTGCATAGCATACACACACACACACACACACACACATTGCTTGATTGGTTCTTCAGCTTGTCTATAAGACTGGCATACCCCCTTAGGGTACCCAATTGGTTAGAGTTCGTTCCCATGTTGAGCCCAGTTTCTATCTAAAGTTTGCATTCTCAACAATCAACTTTCCCCAACCTCTCAGCCCTCTTCCCAAGCCTCTGAGCCTTGTTTTCATCTTATTTTGGTCACAGCAGCCTTGAAGGATTCCTGAGCCTAAGTAACAAGCTGCAGGTGTTCAGATAACATCACAGGGAGTTTAGATAGTACAGAGAATAGCTTAACTTAACAAGCAAATCCATTGCTACAGCCACCCACACAGGTCCTGGTGCAAAAAGCAAAGCCCTGAGGAGGGTGTTCTCTTCAGGAACCTGCACAAGTCAGACTGACTACCAAAGAACTCCATGTGCAGGTAGCAGAAGCTGCTCCAACAGCTTGGAGTGCCAGGAKCTCATTTTTCCATTTCACTTGGCACCATGAGGGCCATGCTATTAATTTTGAAACTAATAACTTGTGAAAGTATTTGGAGGGGAAGCAAAAAAGCAGCTTGGGGGACTTCATCAAAAAGAACGTCAATACTTTTAAGCTGGAGTCAAGACAAGGAAATGATACAAAACATATGAGATCCCAAATCCTTCTTTCACTTGTAGCAGGCATCTCCTGTTTGTATAGTGTATCTCCAGCCACTCATGGTATATTAAATTAATGGAAACTCTGAGCTTTAGCATATGTGTAATAGCTACAGTGTGCTTTTTTGASTGATTATATGACTTTCCTACTGTATAGAATGTATTACTGTACAGAAAAACACACATGGATGCATTTATGCATGTCAAAAGTACCCATGAAGGCTTTGATATTAATCAATAACACATATCATCCTTGGTCAAACCATATTTTAGGCTGTATTAAACAACACAGAGGAGAGCTGGTAAAAAGTGTCCCAGTTCCTCAGAACCCAGAAAACTCCTAAAAAAAAAAACCTAACCCCCACCCCCCAAAAAAAAATCAGTTACAAGAAAGACATTCTTCCACAATTAACTAGAGTCCAATAAGCCTCTGGTCCTTCCATGCTATGGCTGTAAYATCACCTCAAAACCCAGATGTCCCTCACACCCATACAGCTGTAAAGAYCTGTGGAACACAGCAGGACAAGGGGCARTTTTTCATCTGTGTTTCAGTAAAAWCCTGTCACTAACTAGACTAGGCAGGTTTGGTGAACACTTAGTGATAACASCCAAGACAAGAAATCCAAGTTCTAATCCTCARTATGTGCCACCCAGAAGGGTGAGGGTGACATCATTTGCACATTTGGAAGGTGCTACATATTGAAATGCATCGAGTTGTTGCCAGTGCACCAAAACAGCTGCAGAAACGTAATTGCTTACTCTAAAAGTACAGGTAGAGGGAAATCAGAGATGTTTTTTAACTGTGGGTTTGTATCCCAAACAACTGTTTCCACAATCTGTACTGAATTAGTGCTCCCCAGTGGCAGGAATGCTGGGCAGGTACGTGTTGCACCTCAGACATGGGAACCCCATCCTGCCTCCCTCTATAACACACACAGCTGAGCTAAATCATTGCACCAGAACACAGGACAGCCCCAGCAAGGCAGGGYCAGGGCAGCACGGCAGGGAAAAGCAGCTCTGTGGCACTGAGGCATGCTCACACATGGCTTCTCCTGYGAGCCAAGAGTGACACCTGCAGGGATCCAGGCTGGCCTCACCTCAGGAGAGCCCGGCCAGGACAGCCCCAACTGCACTGACTGCCAGCACTGATGGYTTTAGCTCCTCATGCACACACACACATCCTACACTTACACTTGAGAGGAATCCTCACACTCCAGAGGCTTCCAGGTGAACTGCACCACATCACACAGCACAGCAATGGCACACCACATCAAAACTGGGCAGCAAAAAGGAGCAGTTAATGTTTGAGTGAGGAATAGAGGACAACTGAGYCCACTTCAGAGCAGTGAAGGAGACMAAAAGCAGAGATTGAAARGTCAAAAGCATTCACTGMAATCCTTCCCACACCTGTCCTATATGACTTTCAGGGACAGTGATAGCAYCCTAGAASTKAAASAGAGAACATAGCTACAAGGAAAATAAAAACTGCTGGAACYTTCATCAGCTGAAAATGATGTGTTTGTGTTCAATCTTGGGCCAGTCTTGAGCAAAGGTTACAAGAAGTTCAATATCCACAYCTGTTCTGAAGATTTCTAGAAAGTTCAGCAAAGGAAAACATMATTTTGTGCAGTAACAGAGATTTAGGTCTATATTGTAGTGTGACTGAGTATTCTTTATCCTTAGGTCTCAGCCTGTACTAGCTCTGCTCTACTCCTGGGGGCTTCTGTGGGCCCTGCAGCTAGCACAGGCTTTGCAGTGGTAGTKGGGTAAGTGAGCACAATTTAACCAACACTACAAACTCAACCCTGCCATTTTCCTACAGCACCAACCTCTAACTGATTCTGTTCTCTGTGTTTTGGAGGTAGGAGACCCCAAACTGAAACTCAGGGCACAGACATTTCTCATTCTGTTCCATCTCATCCACTCCCAGACATCAGGGGAAAGTAAGAATTGGAGGAAAAGGGGGGAGATAAAGTAACATCCAAGGAAAAAACCTCAGCTTTGCCTTCTGCTGCTCTAACTTCATCTGTTCAGCAGAAGGGTGAATGCACAAYAATAGAGCATTGCTGCCATCTTGTGCTACAAGAGATGTCTGCARTCAAGGGGTTTCTTTTTGTCTTTTTTAAACCACAAAACCAGAGCTGCTGAYATTGGCACATTCAGGACAGAGGGTGAGCAAAACCCCGTGTTYCCCTCTGCCTTTCACTGGAGTGCCCAGCCCAAAGCTCACAGCTGGCTCCAGTCCCTGCCACAGCCACAGCTGGAGGCTCAGGGCTCCCAGGGACCCCCTCAGCCAAAAGGCAGCAGTGATTTGGTGCCTCCCTTGATCATCACCAGTCAGTGGTGCACATCTTCCCTGCTCTTTATTTCTGGGAGGAAGCTGGCCACAAGTACTTACAAGTGGCATGGCTGTCACTGACCTGCTCAGCCTGAGGCCAGCAGCACACACAGCCACTGTTTATTGACAGYAATCAGAGGGTTTGATTCTGCCTGAAAATTATTTAGCACACCACAGCTTACATTACAAGAACTGCTAGTCTGGCAAGGTTTGTGTTTGTTTCCATGCTCAAGCACATTTTGAATAAAGTCATATTCTTATGGAGAGATTTTTGCAACACTGGTTTCTGAGAAAKATGTTTAAAGGGAGATAAATTTTGACTAAAAACTAACTTAAAAACATATGAGTGGTTGTTCTCCAACAGCAGTGAGTACTAACATAAAAATTATACCTTTGTCCAAAAATGCAAACATATTTTCATGTATTTTAAATCTTTAAAAAGTGATATCCCAGAGATAGAAAGGAATGCAACTGGTGAATTAGAAAATAAAGGAAACTTTCTCAGAGAGACAGAGGCCTTCAATTCTTAACCACTCTARAGGCCTGCAACAAGAAAGTGTCCAGATTTTCTTGACCCCAAACAGACATTGCAGAGCATATAAAAAACCCTAGCTTCATGGTTGTCCACTGTGGTTCTTGCCTCAAAAATTCTTTTACAATCAAAAAAGAAAACCTGAAGGTTCCTCCACCCATTGTCACTGAAAGCTTCACAGAATTGGCCATCCCCTTCTGTACAGTTTGGTTTGTTTTATCTGACCAAAAGATCACCTATAGTCAGGTATGTTCCTTATCCAAAGAAGATTCTGAGCTGCTCTGCTAATTCTGCTTCCTTAGAACTACAAAAAACACCAAACAACCATAAACCTAGGGAGTGTTACAGAATTGTTTGATGTTTACCTCCCCTCCTCTTCCCTGTTCTGTRMTAGACACWGTCATTCAGCAAGAGTTTATGTATCTTTAAAAAACCTGTACCAACCAGTAGTTAGTTTACCTCAGGTCTGTTACTTCTATCTTTTTACCTGGTCTGGTAATTCACCATTATTTTTTCTATTCCTATCAATCCATACCAAATACCCATCATCCCCCTCTCTGCTATCCTCAGTGTCAACTAAACAGCATTCAGGCAAGTGAAGCTGGGCAAAACAAATCAGGGTGTAGTGACCAGGGYAATTCTCATTTCAGTCCCCACCTGATCATTTGAAATGATGCAGGATGGAAAAACTCCACTCTGAACCAGTGAGACAGAGCATCCCACACCCCAGTCTGTCATGCTGTGGCCACCCCCTGAGAGACACAAATGTGCACACCTCTCCCCAGTGCAAACCCATGTTCACTTCTCCAAAGCAGAATGAAAAATGTAGAGCCTTATTTTGCTCCAGCAAGACTGTCTGAAATGATCAAAGTACCTGAGGGCTKTTAAAGTGTTTCCAGACATAGAAAACTTTCAATACTTTGTTAACACATTTAATTCCTCCCTATTATTCCACATTGGGTGTAGCAGTAAGATAAGGTTAGAGGTAGGGAAGCCAGTTGCACAAGGTGATTGCACACATTGCTGTCTCTCCTCAATCCCAAGCTGCAGCTCTGCTGTGGAGGCAGGCAGCTCTTTCACCCTGACCAGATAAAGGCAGTCACCAGCATGGCACTTCCCCAGCATGCTCACTGACAGAGATGCTGCAGCTGTTYCCAGTCCAGAAGTAGCTCAGACAGGGCCTACAGACAGCCCTGGTGTCTGGAGGAAAACACAGCACTGCTGTTGCAGTCCATGCTCAGTGCACACACAGAGCACATGTGTTCTGACAGCCACTCACGACAGGAGCTTGGCTCTCTCACTGGAGCTGTCAGCGCTCTTTGTTTTAGTCTGGAGTCCTCCAGTTCAGCCCTGGAGTGTGAGCCAAAACCATGGCTGCTACACAGAGATTGTGGGAATACCAGCACGCAGGCAATGGTCTGAAGAGTTAATGCTTTGCTCAGAGATGTCCAGGGAAGGCAGAGTGATTGGACCTCTCCAATATAGACTACAGTGCAATATTTAAAGGAAGAGATTATAATTTTATCCCTGTCACCTGCAAAGGAGCAACACTGATAAAAGAAGTGGTGACACCTCTGACAMAGCAGTCTTAGCTGATACACAATTCTGCTGTGTTACAAGCTCCAACGTCTCTTTTTCATTACAGACTTCAGTTTTAYAGTGTAACTACAGAGGTCCTGTTCAGATAGGCCATTCTGAGCTTAARTAAGACATTTGTCTTTTACAACAGGATAGGAGTAATGAATATTATTTTAGTTATGGATTAAGTGTGCTAATAAAACACTTCATCTAATCCTGTTTTCTAAGCAGCATGGCTACTTACAATGTCAAAATTAACTGTGTCACGAGAGTGGTTTCATACAGCACCAGGCTCCTCCTGGTTTGATGCAAATGTCACAGATGTTGTGGTTAACATCCACCACTGATGATCTGATTAAGCCTGCACTGAGGGGTACTGGAACACAYTATGAATTAATTACCATCAGAGGGGTGAAGGGTTGAAGGTGTTTAGAATCTAAATTTGTCATGWTTATACAAATAAATCAGAGATAAGCAAATACACCAAAATACCTTAGTGCTTAAAATTGATTTGCTTCTGGAGAAAAGAAATTAAATTCTGGATGCAAACCAGTGAGCTCTAACAGACATAAAACAGATTTGCATTGCAAGAAGGTAACTTCTGCTTTCCCATTTCAGTTATTGCCATAAATTCATTAACAACTCCTTGASTACAATCCTTAACTCCTATTGAGTAGTACCATGGGATACAGGAGCAAAGATTTTATTGGTTGGTGTTACTGGGTGCAACTGGGGAGCAGTGCTCAAGTCTGCACAGCTGTCCTTTGTATGACTGTCCCCAAAAGAYATGGGTCACACTGTGATCCCTGCAACTTTAATGTGCCACTCCAATCATTCCTGTCACAGAGAAATGGTGGGAAATTGTTCATCCTAAAGCATGTGGACAGTAAGATAAATAAATTGTAATGATACCAGTTGACACTGAGATTACAGGGTAAAAGCTTCTGTCAGGCTGGTTTCCTTGAGTTTCAGCCAGAAATGAGGAGTTAAAGCCACTCTCAGGCCTTCAGGAAGGCCATTTAGTGTGAGGATGTAACTTAGCCCTAGGCACTGAAAATCTTYCTATCAGAAGCAAAGAACTGAACCCAATATTTCTAACAGAAGTGCACTGAAGTGCACTATGCTTTTATAGCAAATCGATTTCATCACATCAAACTCAGAACTAAAAATGAAGGTTTTCTGGACCAYGGTCTTGCATACTGTAGATCAGGGAGAATTGAGCTGATCAGGGCACCTGAGGAGGCTTCTGACATTATTTCATCAGTTGCTATAAAATTCATTCGTTTTCCAGCATGCTCCATCTTCAGCAGATGAGGTGTCCTGGTTGCAGAGGAGGATGGTGCAGTTCAGCACCAGGTCAGTGTGGCCAAGTTGTTTATTTTCCACCACCCACATCATTGCAGGGGTTTGCTTTGGGCAGGGAACACAGGAAGTTATCTCCCCTCACTCACTCCAGCAGAGGAACTGCTGCCATCAACTGTCATTATGGGACACAAAAGAAAGATGAAAGACTCCAAAATTTCAGAAGGCAAAAGTACAAAAAACTTTATTCTCTAATTTCACTCTGTTTTTATAAGGTGTTCTGATACAGAACTTAACATGATTGGTGAATAGGAATGACACCTCTCTAATCCCATTGGTTAAACCAGAGAAATACCAAAACACCACCTGGAGAAAGATTGTTTTGAGAAAGAAAGTTGTTTGCCAAGATTGTTTTGAGAAGAAGCTTTCCAGAGAATTTTTCCCTTGGGAACAAGTTAACAGGCTAAAATCTCTCAGACCCAGAAATATCAGGCCCACAATCAAGCCCTGCAGAGCTGGTCCCTCTGCCACCCACTGATTCCCCCTCCTCCTGTTGTCTCTGTGGTGTGACTGCAGATGGGCCTGAGGTTCAGSAAGGGACAGCAGCAAAGGTGTGCTCAGCTCAGCTGTGGGGCTGAATCTCCAACTCCAGAAGGGGAGTTGCCAGCAGGGATGGACCAGTGCCAGGGCCAGCCCCACTCAGCTGAGCTCAYTGAGCCAAGAGGAAAGAAGCTCTGCCAAAGCCAGGCAAACCAAGCTGAGGGAAGTGCAGCTGAGTGGTAGGAAGGGGGTAGCAGCAACCTCCAGGATCAACCTACAGCACAATGAAGTGGTGGAAACATCAAGACAGGCACCTGTGCAGAGCCCCAGCTGCAAGCCCCCCACTGTGATGACCCAGCTTCCAAGGCCTTTGTTGTTCTATTTTTTGGGGGGTTAGGGCTGGGGGTGTGGGAAGCATTAGCTGTGGGAGCTCCCCCACCATATTGCCTTTGTTTCCCAGTGATCATGTGGCACAGCAGGCAGAAATGGTCCCCACATTGCCTTTGTCAGAGGAAACTATATRGGTGTGATCTAAGGGAAGCTTCTGTCATCTGGTATTTGTTGCCAGTGGTGAAGAACTTTTTAAGGGTAAAACATCTTCTCTTTCCATATRCTTTTGCCGTTAATATTTGCTGTTGTTATTGTGTTGTTAATTAGTGTCTTATTCCATTACTTTGAGCTTTTAATCAATTGTTATCTCAACCCACAGGGTCTCCTTTATTTTCTCTTGTGGAAGGGGCAGGGAGAAGGGGAGTGGCTTATTTGTAGTTTAATTCCCTGCTGGTGTTAAAATTAGCACATAAGGGAACTGCTGCACTCTGGGATACAAGAGAACCCCCAAAACCCATTCAGATGCMAATTGTTTTTAAAGCTCTGATTCTGGGCAGTCTGTGACTGGTTTAGCTCAGCTTTGATGCTGGAAGGGCAGAGGTTGTTCTGCACTATGCACTGCAGCAYTGCCTGGAAACTCCAGAGCAGTGTCTGGTGTCAGGGCAGGCACATGCAGATTGCAGCTCTGCTGGAGCCATTGCAGTGGGATGCAGCACACAAACTCTGCTCCCTGYCCTGGGCAGGTRTCATSAGGAACAGTTCTACAYTGGCCAGRCACAGCATGCTTGTGGAGAATATAAAGAGRCTTTTTTAGGCRAAGKTTTTTAAGGTACTTGTAGACCCCACCTTCCATTCTCAGAGCAAAGAGAACCAGCTGCAGATAGGTAACAGTAAGAAATTATTTACTGTTCCCATTTTATATTTGGCCTCATTTAACAGCAAATATACAAACACAGCAGGATCATGAACTCAAGCACCACCCCTCCCATGGGCAACTTCATTTCATAACCAACTTTTTGTAACCAACCAACCCACTGACCTCATCTAAACACACAGAAGCAGCCAGCAAGAGAGCTACAGTCTCAGTGCAATCTTCTAGCCCTTCACTGAGGCTATCAAACAGTCTGCTAGAAGAGGACAGAGCCTGCAGAAAAATAAATTACATTCCAAAAGGAGAAAAATAAATACAACACAGTCTGAATCCTTGCAGTGCCAGCATGATTTTGCTTCAGACAGAGCTTAAAAGCCTCACCTCAAAAGCTATTTTCATCTTCCAGAAAATGCATTTTAGAAAACCCAACAAATTAATAAAGCCTTCATAGCACTGTCCATCCCTTCATTCCACAAACCCCCACAGAGATTTAAACCCTCATGGTACTTTCCAGGCAGCTCTCAGTCAGTCCTTCCACTGGGGTGATAATCCCAGCAAACAGCCAAGCTGGATAAAGCTGTSCTGGACATAAACTGCAAACTGCCACTGCAGTGAAAGAACCCTGAGGGGTGTCTGCCTGGCACTACAGAAATGCCTCCCAGTTTTGACTCCTGTAGCAAGCCCATCTGCTTCACATGAAGACCCCATCCCTGACCCCACCTGCATTACTCTTGGTCACACAGGTGGCATCCACTAAAGCTTAGAAACTTCAACTTCTGATCTATCTTCAAGTCAGATAGATACGACAGCAGAATTTCACTTAAGCTTTCCCTCTAGCTGGAGCTGTCTGAGGAGTAAARTACAGCATTAATCTGTCGAGTCCAGACCTGCTTTCAAACACATTTTCCTTCACACTTCAGTCCATACAGCCATGGCTAATAACACTCATACATCAGCAATTTTCATCCYGTGGCTCACACTCCTCTGGGGGCAGGGAGGGAGACCACAAACTATTTGAGAGATATCCACAAAGAGCATCTGAGAAAAGCAGGTTTCTGCACACYTTATAGCAAACTGCTTATGGGCCCATAAAAATCTCACAAAAGTCCCTTGTAATTTGGAGGAAAGGCTCCAAGAGACACTACTGTCCACTGTGATATTCCAAAGATAGAGAAAMCTCTGATTTAAGACCTCAAAACCCCACATTATTTTACCAGCTTTGCCCCTTCAGCATAGCAATAGACAGGACTTGTCACTGATGTGTGCTCAGTCTCTCTACCTGTAAAATAAGGGGGAAATAACTGAATTCTTTCAAAGACCTAMGATTAAATAAATGTTATTTAAAAGGTATGTGTTGCTACTGTTCTGCCTTTAACGTTCACCTCTGTGAATCTCCTCAGTTCATCAGATAGTTGCCTTGAATTCCTGAGTCTCCTGTAACCAAACCCTTGAATTCAGCACTGGAAGTCACACATCTATCTGGAATTACCCTGTTAGTGGAGTTGGTTCAGTGTTTACACATTGGGGCAGAACACTACAATATAGTGTAAATATTAATRTAGTTGGTGGCAGTTACATATTCTATGTTTGCAAACAATTGACACACAAATAGCAGAAAACAGGATCACATAAAAACAGAGCAGGAACAGAATGCAAAAAGCAGTGGTCAGCAGGGAAACCATGCCAGCATGATGACACCATTAATGCAAAGCTTCTCAAGCAGATTTGTCCTGTCAACACAGGAACAGAAAAAGATGATTGCATATAATCTCTATGTCAGCAGAAACACTTCAGTTGCTCCCAGCTGTTGGGCAGAATTTAGCAATGATATAAACCTTGCATACCTTCAAGGATGCCTTGCTAGTTCAGACCTCGAAGGAGGTAGCTTCTTCAAGTAAATTTGCTAATTTATTATTAAGCACCTGTAAGATCTTGTTGAAGAACCAACAAACCATTGTGCTAGCTATTATCCAAACACGGATTTTTTAAACATTACTCCTGTTCCAGCAAGCATACAATCACTGGTTTAATAATTATATGTATATTTGAGATCTCGTACACAATTCTTACATGTTATGTGACCTGGCTTTTACATGGCTTTGCTTTAAAAGGTTTATCTGTAGTTCTACTGCTTCCTGGAAGAATCCCACAGAAGAGCTTTTATAAATGCTTGTCTCTTTTAAAAATGCATGACTTCATTAGAAGAAGTCTTTATTCTGGTCTGTAGAAACATGACCCAAAATCAGTTAAAAATCAGTGGGAGCTTCCCATTGGGTAGTCTGGGCCTTGAAAAGCCCTTACAAGCCATCTAACCTTCATTATGCTACACACTAATTTGTCCAACAAGTGAATCCTCCTGGCACTCTTTATCTCTTGTAGTGTGTTTCTTCAATTTCTACCTTTCTGGAAGCTTCTCTTGCTTTTAAATATAAAGGTAAAAATCTGGTTTGACCTCATTCTCTCCAGAACTCCAGGAAACTGGATRGGCCATCAGCACCAATCATGACTAAGTCCTTCCCCTACCCATTGCCCTAGCTGCTGCTTCCCACAGTGCAAGCAGTTCTTGCTCAAACACAGGAGCAGAAAACCTCTCAGGGTAAATGGGACACAGGTCACAAGTTGCCTCAGCTATGAAAAGCCCAACTCCGGTGTCACAAACCGGGCAGAGCCCATCTACCTGAGCTTCTGTTCACACAGACAAACCCAGCAGGATTCCTGCAGACAAATATGYATCCTGAGCAAAACTGTTAAAGGAGTGAGACTACAATTCTCATCTTAAACATTTAGATTAGCTTTGGCATGCTGATCAAGAGCTCCAGTGGTATAGTGCCCCAGCTTTCAAAATGATACAATGCAGCTCTGCCACGCCTCCCACAGCTGTGAAAAGGGCTAAAAAGCTGTTCTAACTACTCTGGAGGGAAACAAATAGGAAAAAAAATTACTACTTGAAAAACAGCAAGCCTGTTAAAATGCTTTCAGGGAATGTTTGCACCTCAGTCTCACCTTTGTTCTTATCCCACAGCAAAAACAGTACTTAAAGTTTCAAACACTTCATTCAGTATAGAAACTTGAAGCCAACTGCTTTCAAATGCATATTAGTTTGAAGGGCTTCACCTGCCCATAGCATTGTGAAACCTACTGAGTTATACAAAACCCCTTCTAGCTTTGGGCCACAGGGGTTAGTGCCCAGGCAGCATGCTGTTAAACTCCAAACTACTTCCCCAAAAAGTGATGTAGCTACATACAGCTATGTACACCTGTAGGTAATCAGAGTCAGAGCATTTGAAGTGTCAGGCATTAATGTCACACCATTCTGACCATGGTGTTCCCTCTGCTGAACCTGACCCTCAGCAAGCTACATCAACATCAGGAGGACCTGCAAGTCTATTGCAGTTCCCTTCAAATTACCGTCCTCTTAAGCATTCTTTATGTATACTTTACCAACAAACACAAACAGCAAGCTAAGATATGGCTATATCCACCAGATAGCTACTCTTCCTGCCATTAATGCCTTAAGGATTAAATAATAACGGTAACTTGTGRGTCAAGTAACTGCTGAAGACTGCTTAGAACTACATACAACTCTTAAATAAAAAAAAAAAAGCCAAAAACAAAATAAAATCAAAGTCTACAGTGCCATCTTTTTGATTCTGGATAAAGGGAAGAGAAGCAATAAAGAAGAAGCCTTGTGTGCATTTTACTCATTTTGATACTCATTTTACTCATTTTCCACTTCATGGTAAATCAATTTGTTCTGCTCCCATGAAGGTTAGCCCTTTCACCTGGCAAGCAAACTCTTATCTGATTGTCCTGTACTGCCATCTCTCTCTGAAGCAATGTTCCTCCAGGATGTCTTGGGGATTCTTGGGCTGCAAGTATCTCACACAAGATGYTTGGTTTAGGTTTGTTTGATGGTTTCTTTTAATACCTCTTAGAAGGATTAAGGCTGAATGTTTCACACACAGTGCCAATATTAAATCTGCCTTTAAAACTCCAAGGAGTTAAACCTGGACAGCCAAACATTCTGATTCAGCAAGCTTTCACCACAGGTTGGTAGGAAGACAGAAACAGGAATGGATATCTGTGTTAGCAAACCAACAGGAGTTCTACACAACAATTAGCAGGATCAGCAACACAATGCTGCAAGGGACATTTTACAGGATGCCAACAGAAATCTTGAGCAGGATTTAAAAAAATACAGAAACTGAAAAATACTTCTAAATATCACATTATTCTATTCTAAGAGGGGGAAAAGGCAATAAAGTGAGACTGCTTCACTTTTTAATTCCAGCTCAAAGGTCACAAAATAAATACTCTGGTAAACGAGGACCATATCCARCACTCCTGCAACATGGATGATCTTACAAAACATTTCTTTTTTCTATGCATCTGCTGATTTTGCTAGTGGAAGAGGTGGGTTTTTCTTATAAGTTTCTCCATTGCTTCCTATTATCTTGCTGTGGAGCAGATGCTATTTCAATTATAGATACAAGAACGTACTGCTTCATTAATGCAGAAAAATGTTWGATCAGGGAAAAGACTTTAAAAGAACTAAATCAATTCCAACCAGGAGAGCCTAATAGAACACTGGAAATTTGTCAGGCACAGAAACAAAGRCGAGGTGAGCCTTATGAATGATAGGAAATACGTGTGCTAATGTCTTCAACAAAAGATTCGATCTGAAACAAATGGGTGGGAGGGTYTTAATTAATGTCTTAGAAAGAGGTGTTAACGTCTTAGAAATGGGTCTTAGTGTGTCTATGAACATCAGGCTGTGCACGTTTGTTACAGAATCCAGTTTCACCCAGACAGTTTGAACTTCTGAATTTTAGGGAATAAGAGAAATGGGCCCGCACAAGTCTATTGCAGAACCCAGACGGTGTGGACTGATTATGGATCCACAAAACTCAGAGAGCCYGTGAAGCAGAACCAAGACCCCACAACCAAAGGTTATGAAGTGCTTTACTCGGAGCCCGGGAGCACGGGGATAGCTCTGCCAAGTGCCCTCCAAACAGAGCAAGCGCTCTGTTCAAATACACTTAAACTCGTACATATTTATCAAAGTTTCAACATCACCTATGTTCAGAACCTATTCCCCCTACTCTCACTCCATATGGTAATCAGCTTTTGTTGGTCTGCGCTTGTGTATTACCTCCTAGGCAGGGGTCACTGGATGAAGTAAAAAGTCTTCTTCAGGTGTCCACTGGATGAACCCGGTCTTTGTGCAGGCTCTCTCGATCTCTTGCTGTCCTTCAAGGCTTCTGAGCTTAGTCTAAACTACAAATCCAGTTTTTTTCCAATTTTTTGAGCACTGGTTTCTACTCACTAGTCTTAAATAAATGGGCAAGGTCCTGGTTTTGTGTGGCAAAGGACTGTCTGTTTTTAATACACTTGATTACACAGCAAATTATAATTTGTTTAAATTTAGTGACAAGTTCCCTACACCAGCCTGAACTTCTGAACTTTATGGGGAAATGACGATACATGTTCAAGGGGGAAAATGAAGTAGGCATTTCAGAAAGGCTCTGCCTTCCTAATACCTCAGCCAATGTTGGAAGAAGAGTAGGAAATTTAGGATAGAGGAGGCTGCATCTTCCAAAACAGACAGAGAGACCCCACGGGGGTATGGCTTAGTGAACTCTCTCCCTTTATTCAAATAAAGTTGCAGGACTCCTCTGTCTTCTTTGTGGACTGGCTTTTTTCAGCATGATTTTCCACACATRGGGGATTGCAACATGCTGCAAAATTCAGCAATGCTAACTCCTGCAGCGTGACAAAGAAGCAGATGTATTTGGGATTTATTTTCCAAACTTCTTTTTTGAAGTTCCACTACCCCAATAAAGGTAATTGATTTTTTCCCCACTGTGTGTATTATAAACAACCACTCTCATTTACCTCAGGTTGAAACTTCCCTTACTCTGACTGACACAACAGCTTGCAAGGAAGTCTCTTAAAACAGAGCAAGAGGTCAAAATAGAGGCTCCACAGAGTGACTCCAGAACCAAATGCTCTGAAGGAGCAGATGGAAATGGAACATCCCTGACAATGRACCCCAAGGCCCAGCCCTCAGCATGCATCCTCCAAGGCTGCCAGCTGACCCTAGGCCCTAGCACTTCTGGCACATTCTAAGCACACTGGCCTGTGTTTGCTGACTTTAGAAACACTCGCATGTAAAATAGGATGGAGACAGAAGCACTCAGCCCTCATGCACACACCACCCTGAGGTCAGGTCTCCCTCACGAGCCTGAGGGAGAGGCCTGAGCGCATCTCACACCTCAGTGACCCGCGCTCCAAGCACCCACATTCATGAGGTAATTCAGTGAGAAACCACAGCAAATACCTGTTCTCTGGGACAGGAACCACCTCAGCAGGGCTCTGGGGCAAACACCTGTTCTCTGTGACAGGAACCACCTCAGCAGGGCTCTGGGGCAAACACCTGTTCTCTGTGGCAGGAACCACCTCAGCAGGGCTCCGGGCAGTGCAGGCCCTGCTCGGGCACTGTGGGGCCAGGCCGGGCCGGGAATGGCGGCTCTGGGCCGGGGCCCTCAGCCTCGTTCGTCGGCCTCATGCCCGGGGCAGGCCTGACCTCCCGTGAGGGACCCGCCTCCTCCTGCACCAGCAATCAAATCCTGAAATTGTGTGCTTGGCAGTGCCAGGAAGCTCCTGAACGAGGTGAGTTGTGTTGTCTGTGTGTAGTGGAGGTATAACAGATGGAATGGCAGAACTTCTGTGCTTCAGCAGGTGAGCCAGCTGGTAGTACTGTCAGGAAAATCCACAAACGCCAGAGGTTTGTGTCCAAAAACGAGACAGAGGAGTCCTTGAGCATCATTGAAATAAAGGGAAAGAGGTCACCAGGGCACACACCCAGAGACTCCTCCCAGAGAAGGATCATCACTCTTTTAATCAGAAAACATGGAATATGGTCCAGGCTCTGCAAGTAACTTCTGCAGTCTGAAGGGAGGTAGCTATCAGAGACACATCTCCTGAGGTGTTTGTGGCATTTCTAGTTAAGAATTCTGTCTGTTTTGCCTCAGTTTACTGTCAAACACACTACAGCAATCACTTTGTGTATCTTAAGATGCAAGTGTCTTGTGCCATCCTGAGGCAAAGCTGCAAATCCTCTGGCAAGCAGTCCCTGAGGCTGAGGCAGTGAAACAGAAACAAGGACACTGTTCCCAGTGTGCGTGGAGTGAGTGCAGGCTGGACATTTTACGAGTTCCTCTGTTTGCCCTTCAGCTKGTGTGGCCTGCCCAGTGTGCCCAGCTCTGTCAGAGTGTGGGAGCTGTGCATGGCAGGGCTCTGCACGKGTTCCTCCCTCAAACCAGGGCAGTGCAGCAGTGGAGCTGCATGCACAGCACTGCCCAACGAGGCTGCTCCTGCTGGGATGGAGCCAGGCACTCAAAAGGGAGGGTGTTTGTTGACAGAGAGCACATCTGGCTGCCACATAGCCCTGCACTGCACAGGTCTAATTCTGTCMTGATTGACTCCCCACCTGGGTTGTGGCTGTAACTCTTCCAGATGTGCCACAGATTGGTAATTATAATTTTTTTATCAGTGACTAAATTTAGACAGAATTTGGTCTTCTGTATATGCCTGTAGATTTAATTTGATTTTWGTGATACATTTAGATTTAGGAGGCTAATTAAAAGCACYTGGTCTRTGCCTACACCTGTAACATCAGTGTTTCTTGATCAGAATACACWRCTMTTGGAATAAGGCTGCCCAAGTCCCTTGATTTATCTAAATTAGTGGTTTTTTTCTTRAAACATTTGGTTTSTTGGATAGAASAGKTGATATWTATGTGAGTATGTATATGAATGTCTCTATAAAGAAAAATTATAACAATAAGCTTTTGACCACCTTCATGCTCTTTCCCAGTGTTGAATGTCAGGAYTATAGAGTGCTGCAGCAAGAACAGAACCAGAGTCTGGGCCTTTACCTCTTTTGTACATAGGTTTTTTTGGAAGGTTTTCTAGTATCTGTTCTTGTTTTTGGGAGTGATACTATCCATTTTAGACTTTCTTGTGCATATAAGAGTAGCAACATAAACCATACTTTAAAGAAAAAAGTCACAGGTTGATAGCTCTTGCAAGCATTTGTAAAATCCCTTTTTCTGCCTTTAGATGGCTCATATAGGTATGGATTAATTAATTTTTAATTAATTACATATTTAATCTGTGTCATCATTAATTCTAATTTTCTTTTTATTATAACTTAAATGGTTTCTTCTTTTTTTTTTAGATGCTTCTCCAAGACAAAAAAGGACATGTATCTAGCACATATTGTAGAAGCTACAATTAAAGTTACATATCTACTTTTTACCATACCTGTGTACTTCCTTAATCAATTTATCCTATTTATTATCAATAAGCTTTTKTTGCATTTTGCTCTTAGTTTATGAATTCACAGCTTCCATCCCACCACTTCCTAACAGGCCAGGAAGTGAGGTGAAAATGTGATGGACTTCTGCTGGGACAATGAGAGTGCTTTCAGCTAGGTGCAGAAAATGCAGTGGCTGTTAAATTTAGCAAAAACATTTTGGTAAATGCATTCTACTTGCTAATATGTTTTCATATTGTATTTTGATAGAATTCCTGATTATTCCCCTTTGGTACCCACAGGGTGCATTGTGCAGTAGCTTTTCAGTCAGGTAGCTTGCAGGCTCACTGCTCCTCTGTGTGTCCTGAATGTAAAAGAGRTTTCATGGAACTGATCTAGTAAACATGATCCACAGGAATGAGAATAAACCTTGCTGTCATATAATTCTGAGTTTCTGTTTAGATTATGACAATGATTAACTTTCTTACTCCTTTACTGCCTATAAAATTGGTATTTTCATTTATACCTTTCTAGCAAAAGGTTTGATTTGCTTAATTACTACACTGAACATGACAGCTGCTAATACGGTGTTGAATCATTAATTCTCTAATTGTAGCTTTCTTTAGCATTTCATAGGGATCTCAAATTTGATAAATCACCTTTTTATTTCTTTTGGGGAATATTCCAGTGAGTCTGCAGTATTTGGTTTCTGTTTCTTGTTTTGTTTGCTTTTGTAAAATGTCATCAATTCACAAGTGTTTTGTAACTAATGTCTCCACTGTCATTTCCTTATGCTGAACAGACTCATTCCTCAAATACCAGGCTCATTAAGCTCATGAAGTAGTTTAAAATACATAGTTAGCTACTTTGAGAGAAATAAACATACACTGGGAGATTCAGAGCTTTTTCATTTACCTATTCACTTTTCTCAGCAGCACTTTGCTCCCTTTGCTGGTGTTCTCCCTTTACCCATCTTTCTGAAGCTGTGCAGAGAGGCAGACAATGCTGAGAGAGGCTTTATCAACTGAKGAGTTCCTAATGAACCAAAGATCTTTCTCCTCAGTCCATGAAGTTGTAAGGGTAAGTTATAGATAAGGGCTCAGATGACTGTTCAAAATTATGAAGACAGTGGGTCTAAATTTTCTTTCTGCTACTTGGAATTCAGTTGTTTGAACTGCCCTGACCTCACTGGAGCTAACTGTGTGTGAGTAGTGTGATGCAGAAGAGAATTTGGTCTACACAAATGCAGAAGAAATCTAAATTTATAAATGTGTGTAGTGGTGTGTGGGTTTTGGGGAGTGTTACTTACAATGTTATAGATGTSCTGAGTTCCTATTCCATGGAAATCCTTTTCCATGAGCTGGTAATGATATTRAAGCTCAGAGCTGGTTTTCAAAGGTTGGGATGTTTATTTCAGGTGTTTCCTGTGTAAACTGAAGGAGTGGGCCTCAACAAATGAAATGCTTGCTCTGAAAGCACAAATATTTTGCAGTCAAGGTTTCCCACAGTGCTGTGTACAGGATAGTCTACAACATTAACATGAACACAATGATGATTTTGAATAAACATAAAAATGTATTGCCTCTCATTTTTTACTTAAAAATTGTCATAGTTCAATATGGAAGGTTTTTTTGAAAKATTTCATTTGGAATGAAAATACCTTATCAGTATGTCTCAACTTTAAAATTTGGAAATATGAAAAAGGAATGAAAAGAGGTTTTTTAAATTCTGTATTCTTTATTTTGAATGTCAGATACTTTTTAAAAAAATTACCGCTGAATCAAAACCAACTAGGTATAAAAACAAAAAGAGTTAGGGAGTAACAAGTTAGGTTGGTAGCAAACAAAATAACTCTGTGAGTTAGCTTTAAATTTGTTATTCTGCTTTCAGTGATATCCAAAAAAAGCACTGAATTGAAAGCTAGTTATTGTCCTATGTTTAAACTCCATTCCATTTAGGGGTCATTTGCACTTAAAATGAATCTATTCCTTTATACTGTGGACACTAATATATACTGAGAGAAATCACTGGGGAGGCCTTGCTTTACCAGGTCAACAGATCCTTTTATTGTGTTTTTCTTGCACTGGGGACCTGAATATAGGCAAAGGTAAAGGATTTTGTTCATCTTCTGGTGATATCAAACAACATACCCTCCTGTGCATGATTCTACAGCATTCTCTTGTCCTACACCAACTTCTCAAAAGAATTCTAGTTTACAAGTRCAATGTGATGTTGCCTAGATTACCAAGGAGCACAGTGTATGGACATAAATGCWTAACCTCCTTTCAAAAATTAATTCTCTCCCTGCAGTTTTCCTGACCAACTGCTTGTTAAAGCATAGAGTGGCATTTGCATTTGAGGCTTTCCTCCAACATACTCAGGCTAGCTGCAAATGGTTAAGGTATGTGATAAAATATGTCTTTAAGGGAATGTGCGCATGTGTGTGTATGTGAAAATATATAAACAAAATGAAATCATGGGAGAGAAAATGCTGAGGTTTTTTGACCATGTCATGAGCAAGGGATTGACTGTTGTCTGTGGTGGCTGTAACACCCTCCCACTCTGCACTGCACTTGTTTTACATGTGGTCAAGAGGTAGAAGACAGAGCTCTACACCTTCTTCCCTAGCCATTGGGTCTGAATGTAGCCAAGAGACTCCACTCATCAGTGATYCTCCTTCAGTTAAAGCCACTAAAATGGTTTACCTGGCCAAATATTGCTGCTATCAAAATGCTGGGAAATAAGCAGTGACAACAACCTGCAGTGAGGTTTAGCCCCACTGACAGCTGATATGCCAGTCTGGTGCATTATAAATGCACATTTTAGAAGTGTACTTCATCCTCACATAGAACATGTAGGCTCAGCTCAAGCATTGCAAATGAGCACGTGTGGATTGAACCAGTGRTGTGTTTTAAGGCAAGTGGTAGGATTTAAGGGTGAGCAGTAGGAGGCTTTAAGGATTTTATGTATTTAATGAATTTAGCAAGAAGATGAAAGGTGAAGGRTTGATTAAATTGTTCTCCCTGTAAGAAACACTGGCTGACTCCACTAACTGGATCCCAGATGCAGAYTGATGCATCTAACTGTAAACAYTGGAGACTCCAGGMAAATCTTTGTCAGCTATAAATGAGAGTCAAATACTTCCTCCAAGTCACTTGTTTAAATCATTTGATGCACAACCCAAGGTACTTTGAGTCAGACYTCTGACAACTTGCAACCCTATTCTGGACAGTGTTATGGACCCCAAAACTGCAGGACTTGTGAATGAATAGACCTCTGTCTATGACCAAACTTCTCACTGCTCTGTAATATTGTGGAGGAATTGGGATTTCTGCTCAAGCAGTTTTCACAATCATTGGTTCCTGCTACATTGTGTCTTTGTTCACCATCAGGAGTTCTCCTATTAGTGTGAAATACTTGCCTGCTAATGTAAATCAGCTGACATGCCAAACCAGGGTTAAAGCCATGACCATTATCACTAATGCTGGAAGAGGAAATGCTGCTAATATGATTAATTTTATAAYGAATAGTCTTTTGAATAGCCTCTGATTCTGCATCTCGTCCATGAYTTGGCTGTTGTGAAGGAAGTATCACAGAAGCTTGTAAATTGTTTATTCAACATTTAGCATGTMTCTTACAAATTCTAGGTTAGTGTCATGTGCCTTATTGCACATTTCAAGATAGTGCTRTGTTTGTATGTGATGAATGTGTTTATTGGCTTGCTTACAAAAGAAGCCCCCCAGATAAACTGAACATTCACCTGCTACAGGTAATGCTCAGGCCATTGCTGTCTTATGAAAATTTGCATCTGAAAAATACTGAAAATGCTTGTTATGAGTCCTATAAGAAAAATAACAGTGCATTACAATCACTACATGAATTCTGCTCCTGGCTAAGTGAATTTGATGTTTGAGGCTGGACTTTAGCTGTTCTTTGGCATTTGCTGGTATTGGCATAATCTTCTCCTAGAGATGGTTGTAGGAAAGAGAAAAAAAAAGATGATCAATTATAGGAAGACACTAATGAGTGAGACTGGCAACTTAAGTGGAAGAGTTTGACCTCTACAGAGAAAGTTTACCAGGCTTAGCTCTGGAATGCATGACAAATATCAGTGCATCATCCTCAGCAGCAAGATCTTCTCCAGGTTTCAGGAAGACATGAATAAAAACTTTACAAAACAAATTACTCCCAGAAATTGTTCCTCAACAGGAAGTGGGAYAAGTCCTGCTCTGAATTAGGGTCTAACTTAATAAACCTTAAAGCAAGCAGCCATAATGTTGAGGAGAGAAAACACACAGCTTGCCAAGAGAAAAGTAGTGAGGAAAACCTAATCAGGAGTTATGGAGGCTGGAAATAAACTGTGGATGAACAGTTATGTTTCCCAGGTGTCAGGGTACCAGATCAGTCATAAAGGATTTCAGAAGAGGCATGATAGACAGATCTAAAGCATTATCCAGAATATTGTCTGACTTGGATTGTCTGGCTTTGCCTCAGCCTATGCAAACATATGGGTTTCCCTCACTGTCAGGACTTGCCAGTATGTTTTATAACTTGGGTAACTTCTTGTCTGGGTAGTTTGGTGTTTTTTCACAATGTTTCCAGAATTTGTAAAGTATAGCCAAAGGAAACTAGATCTTGGTGTCTGCCTCAGTAGATTTACTGCTATATTAGTTAGAAATGAAGCTAATTGAAATCTATGTCAATTTAATTCTTAAGGAGATACCCTGTGTGACTGATTATTTTTAACAGTTCCTTTATAATCCTCTGGGAAGATTTAATTTCTTAACTACATTTATAGGAAAAGGTTTTCATGTGAACACMAAGAATTTGTAGGATTTGAGTCTGYTGGGGTTTGACAGTGGCTAGAAGCCAGGCACCCAAGAAAAAMCATTTACTCCTTTTCCTCTGCTATAGTTGAGCAGAGGAAGGGGAAAGAAGAGACCAAAGGGGCTCATTAGTTAAGGTAAGGATTGGGAAGAAACACTTTAAGGGAAAAACAGGCTCAAAATTTAAAAGGTATAAAGAAAAAATTTATTAACAGAATTAAAAGAGGATACTGAGAAATAAATAAACCTTTAGAACAATTTCTCCTCCCCATCCCAGCCCTTTTTCCTTCCCACTGACAKCACAGGGAGACAAAACATGGGGTTTTCAGTTAGTTTGTCACTTCTAAAAATCTTTCTTCAGTTCACTTAGAGAGAGAAGTCTCTCCTGCTGTGCTGTGGGGTTCTTCCCATGGGACACAGTTCTCAGTGGATTTCTCCAGTGTGAGTCTAATTTTCAAGAGCAGCAGTCCCTGACCTGCTGCAATGTGAGTCCCTCTCACAGGCAAAATATTTTTCCCCAACTATGTGGRTCATTTTAGTTCATGGGGTAYAGTCTTTTAAGGATGAGCTGCTCTAGTTTGGAAGCAAGTGTCTTCTTCTATMCTTGAAAGCAAGAATCTTCTCTCTCTGTTCAAGTTTCTTACTAGATGACAGGTTTTCAGCATCCACATGCTTTAGTGTGAGTATCTTTTCTCATAGGCTTGGGTACACTTTTACATTCCCCCATGCACTTAATGAATTAGAAGGAAAAAACAGTTTGTTGCTTTATTGTGCAGAAGAATCTCAGCTCCCATGCCTGGAGCACCTCCTCCTCCCTTCCTTCCTTTTCACTGACCTTAGTGTTGCCATGTTCTTCTCCACAGGCACTGGGATGGCCCCGTGGCACTGGGATGGCCCCGTGGCACTGGGATGGCCTCAGGGCACTGGGATGGCCCCACAGCACTGGGATGGCCCAGTGGTGGCTGCTCCAGGAAAGGGCCCTGCAGCCCTCCCCACCCCTCAGAGAAGAGGAAGAAAGAGGAATTGCACACCTTTTTTACCTTCTTAAATGGATCATCACACATCATCATTGCTAACCTCTTTAATTAGGAGAGACAATGTGCTCATCATCAGAGCTTTTAGGGATTGCTCTGCTGGACATAGTAGAAGTTTTGAACAGCTTCTCTCTCCGAAGCAGCCTCTGTGGCCTCCTCTGCCCCCACTAAAAGCCAGATTGGGTTGAACTAATGCAGAGTCTTAGATCTGAAAGTTAATTTTTTTTAGGCTAAAATAATTTCATTATGATGGACATCTCATAATTAATCTTAGTGGTTGTTTCTTGAACCCACAACAGTATTTTTCTAAAATTCTGAKATTGGTCTTGCTAAATACTAATCATTACAAAACCTCTTCTGTTTTTGTTAATGCCAAACAAAATCCAGTTCTAAGCTGTACAGACTCACAGAACCCCCAGTGCCTGGGCAGAGGGGTTTTTATCTTCTGCTCTATATATTGTTTTAATGTCTGTATAGGTGAATTGGCAAGCTTGGCAAGTGAATTTGTCATGGGAATTTTCATCTGAATTTCCCTGAGGATCTTACTGATACAGAACCACAGTAATGGGAACCAGGTGTTCCACCCAGGGGAGAAATGCTAACAAATACACAGCACCCCAATTCAGCAAACAGCTTGAGTCAAACAACCCTAACACACTACCAGAAAACTATTTCCCCTCACCCATGAGAGTATGCCTGTACTCCACATAAAAATGGTGTCAGAGACTGCCATGGCAATCCTAATATAAAATCAGATTGGACACAGAACAACATTCAATGTTTTTTTCACTCAGTTAAGAAGGATTATGGACAAAGTTCAAATAATTTTCAGATCCCTTGAACTCTACCTTGCTTTGTCAAGAGTTCCATTGATTCAAAAGCAAAGAGATTATTCCATTTAATGCCTATGAAATGTGTTCTTTCACCCAAACAGCACATTCCCAGRGAAAGTTCAAAGGGGTTCTTTTCAGGCTAGTTCGCATGACAAACAGGAAATGGATAAAATCTGCATAGATGTTTAATGAATCATGATTATTTTGTGTGTAAACAGGAAAACAATGGCTAATACACATAATCTTTGCATCATCAGAATCTCATTGTCAGGATGGTTGTCAGGACTCTGGGATGCCAATTCGGGATTTCCTCCTGTCTGCCATGGTAATATGGCAGCCATTTACATACTCTTGTATAATTAATTTAGAAACACAGGGTACCTGCCTTCTCCAKCCCTCCATTCCAACCAGCCTTGCAGCCTGAGACCCACCCTGAACGTGGGGCTGTCCAGCCTGGGGCTGTACCCTTTGTCCAGCTCCTCTCTGCCCATGCTGGTTTGTGAGCTCTGTCCTCAATTCCAAGGCTTAACACAGGCTTTAGTGCTTAGCAAAGACATTGAAAAAATACTTCTTTGACAATGTGTAAACACTGGGATAAGCTTCCAATGGAAACTCTGTTCTATGGGGAAGTATGCYTACATCTTTTTTTCATGCAAAGTGACCAAGAATATTTGCATCTACAGCAAATGTTTGTGCACTCAAGGCACAGGGCTAAGTAAGYTTTTATCTTCCTGCTGTTATCATGCATATGGGTAGACCTTGATCTAGACTCCACCTTCCCCATAAAGTTCATTTTCTCAGAGAAATATATCTGGATGAAACTATTCTTTGCACACCCCTGTCTTCCTGCAGAGATGACTTTTTTCTTTGTTGTTTTGTCCAATTAGTGATCTGTGAGGTTTTTAAATAATAAAAACAAAGTCTAAATTTGGTGCAAAGCTTGAGTGGCCAGCTGGTAAATAATTTGTGTGTATTTGTTAGTTGTGCTGACATAGCATCCATTGAGCTTGGACATACAATGTTCCTGATTGAATTAAGAACATGAATAACTGAAAGATTGCTTTGGCTCTTCTATAACAAAAAAGCCCTTTTTGAGTTTATATTTGTTACTGCACTGGCATCCCATAAAATAAATATTTAGTGTGTCAGATTTTAGGATTTAAAAAAAAACAGGAGAAAATAGGTGTTTTGAGTTATTCCTGCAAACTGTTCCTATCCAGGACCATGATTTCTCTGTGAAGTTCTGTACATTTTTCTTAAAATTTCTTTATCTTTTAGAGTTTAAACATGATTGACCGTGTAGGTTGACCCTGGCTGAAAGCCAGRTACCAACCAAAGTCAGTCTATCACTCCCCCCCCCAACTGGACAGGGGAGAGAAAAGATAACAAACATGAACTGAGGTAGGGACAGGGAGAGATCCCTCACTGATCACTGTCATGGGCAAAACAGACTTGACCTGAGGAAATTAATTGAATTTATTACAGGTCAAAATTGGAGCAGGATGATGAGAAGTAAAACAAACATTAAAAATACCTTCTCTGCACCCCTCCCTCCTTCCCAGCTCTAGCTCCTCTCCCAGCAGTTCATGGAATGAGAGTTATGGTCAGTTCAGCACAGGTTGTTTCTGCTGCTTTCAGGGAGCAGAGTCAGAGTCCTTCTCCTGCTCCAGTGTGGGGTCCCTCCCATGGGAGACAACTCCCCATGAACTTCTCCAACGTGAGTCCATCCCACAGGGAACAGTTCTGCACTAACTGCTCCAACGTGGGGCTGTTTCCAAGGGGTGCAGTCCTTCAGGCACAGCCTGTGCCAGTGTGGGTCCCTCACAGGGTCACCAGTCCTACCAGGAACCCTCTCTCCATGGACCCAGGGCCCCTGCTCCAGCACAGGCTTCCCACGGGCTCACAGCTCCTTCAGGCATCTCCCTGCTCTGCTGTGGGCTCCTGGGGGGCTGCAGCTGGAGCTCAGCACCCCCTGCCCTCCCTGGCTGCAGGGGCACAGCTGCCTCTGCATGGGCTGCACCAGGGGCTGCACCAGGGGCTGCAGGGGCACAGCTGCCTCTGCATGGGCTGCACCAGGGGCTGAAGGAGCACAGCTGCCTCTCCATGGCTGCACCAGGGGCTGCACCAGGGGCTGCAGGGCACTCTCAGCTCTGGCACCTGGAGCAGCTCCTGTCCCTCCTCCTGCCCTGCCCTGGTTGTGCTGCTCCTCCCACATGTTCTCACTCCTGTCCTCTCTGACTGCAGGTACACCTGCTCAATAACTTTCTCTTTTCCTTCTCAAATCCATTATCACAGAGGTGGTGCTACTGTCACTGATGGATTTGACCTTGGCCGTGGCAGGTCCATCTTCCAGACAGATGGCATTGGCTGTTGGACATGGGGAAGCTTCCAGCAGCTTCTCCCAGAARCTTCTCACCCTTGYAGCTCCCCTGCTACCARAACCCAGCCATGCAAACCCAATGCATTGACTTTCTATTCATGTTGTTTCTGAGATTTTAGGTGGTCACACATTGAATTGTGGTTGAAGTTGCATGTGCAGATTGTGTTTTTTCAATTATCACCACCCTGGGAACCATTTTCCCTTTCTAAGTGATGTGTGAACTCTTTTTTGATGAGCATGTTCTACAAATTGGAGAAAGGGAAGCACCATCTCATGGTTAGCTATTGTTTAAAGTCTTTTTGTAACCTGTCCTCATTAACTGAAAAGATGTTGAAAGATTGGATTGCCCTTTTTGGAGTGGGAGCTAATCAAGTCTTCTGTAGGTGTGTATTCTGACAGGAGAACAATTTAAATGTGAAGGTTTAGGTAAGTGTATTCCCAACTGGTTCTTGATTTATCAGCCTCATACAAGCAGATGAGGACCTGCAGCTTGGCTTGGTTGAATTGTGCCTGTACAYATCCAGGCTGCTTTTTGCTTTCTGATGCAGCACAAGCAGCAGCTTCCCTATCACACTATTGCTGTCTGCAAGCACCTGATAAGGAGGAAGAAGCACTAGCAGATAAGGAGATGGGAGCTGACACAATTTTCAGCTTGAGCATTTGAAAGGGCAGCTGATTCTTACACTGAAAATGGGGTGCTGTTTTCTTGTAATACCCTGTTGGAGAGGGAGAGCCTTGGGAATAGTGTTTCTGTCTTTGCTYTTCAGTGCAATTCCTTGCACAAAATACTGATGTTAAAATCTTGAGCTTTATTTGATATGCTTAACCTTCAGTTTAGGGACTGAAAACAATATATTTTCATATAATTTACTAAGATTAGGTTGTCTGAGTATTTAGCTAGTTAATTATTATTTTTTTAATAAGAGGTTACTCAGCCAAGTGGTGGGCAAATGGGCATTTTCCCAATAAAGTTTTGCTGTGCATGGTCAGGAATAGCAAGTTTGGGCTATGGAACCCCGTGGCTTGCTTTGCTGTTGACTGTTTCTGACCACCAGAAAGAGGTGTCAGGGCAGCCCCTGCTTAAACAAGGTACAAAGCAATGGGACAGACACACATGACATGCTCCTCCTGTGTTTTGAAAGACAAAGAGCAAAGGAAAGTCAATAAGCAATCTGTCCTCTTGCTGTTTGGCATGTTAAAAGAGAAATTGTTTGTTTTCCCTCTTCATCCAGTCTGTTAGGGGATATCCAGTTAAACACGGGTGGCACTACAGGCTCCAAGGTCAGTGTAACAAAATATTTTCATATCACCAAGGCCCATGAAGCGTTTCAGAAATGCCTGCTGATATTGTTATTTGTAAGCTTAGAAAAAACTCTTAGCTCAGCAGATGTTGGCTACACAGCCTGTTCTTTTTAGTGCCAGCTGTCACTGCCTGCCTGTCAGTCCAGGGATGAGCTGCTCACAGAGGTGTGAGAACCTGCACTGGCTCAAGGGTGATTGGTCCCTGAAACAAACCACCCAAGAGCCTCTTATTCTGCATAGCACAGACACAGGAATACAAAATGTTCTTTGTGCTTCCTTCTGTTCCCTCTGTATTGCCTCCAAACCTCCAGTGCAGGAAGCAGCAGTGCAGGCACTTTCTCAGCTGCCAGTGTGTGACAAGCACTGCAGATGGCAAAAATAGTCCTGGGCTTCTGGAGCTATTCCTGGGCTCTGAGATAGGTTCACAGACAGTGATGTGTCTGCCTGATAATTCTGGGATAGTCCCTGAATAAACTTCTTTACTCTTGTCCTGAAGAGAACATCTGTCTGAAAATCTACTACAGTTTGTGTAACCCAGAACAAATTCCAGCTTTCTGTTTTAAACGAAATAAAAACAAATTGGGGTCAGGCCCACCAGAGAATATGGCTGTGCTGTTTGTGTCTAGAAGCTGAGATAGCAGTGTTCCATCACTTCAGTACATTTAGGTATGAGAACAGAACTCCTTTCCCAGAGAGGAAACAGTTTCCTCCTATTTTAAAATATGTTAATCAGCTTATTGGAGAATATGTTGATGAAGCTGTCTCTAAAGTAGTTAACTGCCATGAAGGAGATTTCATCATCTATTCTGAGACTTTTATATGTAYTTCTATTTCATGTTGKGGACAGAATCAARACCAAAAAGCATGCCTGAGTACCARTTAAGATGTGCTATGAATCCTCTTTGCAAAGCAGTGAGAATGCTGTAATTACATTTTAAAACAAAAAGTCAAAACTATGATGAACCATAAAATCTAAAAATATTTTGTATTAGATACCAGAAAATCTTGTTTAAATTCTACAAACCATTTTGCCACATTTCCTTCCCTGCACATACACCCTGATTTCTAATGAAATATGATCCCAGTAAATCCTGGGTTTATGGTGTATTTACAGTGACCCCAAACATCCTATTTTTGAGGGGGTTATGTTAAGCCTTCTGGAAAATACTTGTCTTTCATGGCCACCTTCTAAAATAGCTTTTCAATCTCTGGAGACTGCAGTTCACCTGACCACTTTARGCAGGTGCTTCAATTCATGTTTGGCACTCTTCAAGCACATGCTAAGTCCCTCTAATATTGGGATTTAAGAACAGTGRGTGTTTAAACATGTTTAAACACTCTTGTAGAGGAAAGCAAATGACTTTTACTGCCACACTTTTGAGWATAACCTCTCTTAGTTGTATGTGTCACTTCTTGGCCAGAAGCTTGTGCTAATCCTTTGCAATGGCAGGAGAACCCCCAGTGTCCTGAGCCACAGCTGGACACGAAGCAGTTTGCAATGGCAGCTCAGGTGCTAAGGGGTGATGTGCACCTGCTCTGGGGYCAGCACAGAGAGGGGACCCCTGGCAGAGTGCAGGAGAGGACAGTGAGGATTGGCACATTGGCCCTGGCCTTGGGCTGAGAGATAGAGCTCACCTTGCTTCTTGGTTTCTGCCCCTGGTGCCTCCTTCCTTTGATGTCTGTGGTGTTGGTTTTGCTAATTTTAAGGAAGCTTATCCTGCATGGAAAAAACCTATTTGTGTAAAAGGGTCTGTAATGAAAGATGACTGCAATCATTGCAGGCTGTTACATTTGCACATTTGAAGGTTAATTCATGTACAGCACTCAGACACAGCCAAATATCCATGAGAGATGMTTCTGATTTTAAAAATAGACTGATTACAAAGCAAACAACTGAACAGAGATGAAACAGTGAAAGTCCACCTGATTCCAGTACTCTGAAATTGTCAATGACATGGGGAATATCATGCCAACTTATTGSTTTTCTTGTAGAAAGTGACAGAAACAAGTCTTTGCAGCATCAGATACAGGCATTAACAGAGTGCTGAAACAAAAAGGGGTCCAAATCAGTTCCCTATGTCTTAGCCCCCTTTTTTTCTGGAAGTGAAACTTGTGTGTCAAAGYCTAAAAAAGTAGAATATGGACAAGTCAAACAAATTCATGCATGTCCAGGGAGCTTGTTCCAGTGGTACTGCCTTAAAGCTTTCCATCAGAAAGCAGAGGGCTGTGTATGTACAAAACAACATGGAGCACACCAGGAGAGGGAACAAAGCCTTTGAAAGTGCACACAGACACACATCTGTACATAGAGCATGTTGTGGAACACTGACCTTCTCAGGCCTCTGCAAAGGACTGCCAGCACTGCTGCTGTGTTTCCTCTGCTGCTGCTGCCTGGGTGAGCCTGCAGCAGCGTGGCCTGGCTTCAACTTTGGAGTTTGTGCCCTGGSAGCTAAATACTGCTCCCAGGATTACAACTTGGCTTTGAGAGTGCCCAGTGTATTTAGGCAGCATCATAAATACAATGCTAGAGTTCTGCATTTCCTTCTATACATAGCTTTCATGAGGTTGGTGGGACAAGTATTTTGTTTTTACATTTGTAGATTATATAATTTCGACAGAGATTTTTAAAACCAGGTATTGCATTTGCACAGATTTTGTATCCATCACTCACAAAGATAATATTACCCTTTGCAATCAGGTGAAATTGGCTGCAGAGACAGGGATGGAAGCTGGCTGSCTGTGCCTGGAGCAGAGTGTTTCCCTGGGAACACTGGCTTTGGTCAGTGTTGGTTTTCTGTTGAGAGCAGCATGTGTGGGGTATATGTTTCTGCAGGAAGGGAAAGGAAGGGTATTTGTTGTTCAGCTTTCCAATTAGCCCTGTTCCTTTGTGTGTGATGTTTTTGCTCATATGGTCTTTCCAGCAACAGAATTTCACTCCCTTTTTCTTGATCTAGATTATTGCCTTTCAGTATTTGATGAAATGAGCCTGAGGCCCTGGGCAAATGGGAGGAGAGGCAAGATTGGAGGCAATAGAATGAGTGTTTGGCAAATGGTCTTGGATTTACTGGCTCCAGTCCTGCTTTATCTTTTTGTTGACTACTTGTGAGTATCCAGCAGATCCAGCTGGGCAGGGAGAACACTCACCATGACCCTCTGCAGGCCACAGCTGGYGTCTGTCTTGAAAGAAAGGTGTTTGTGCATAAATATTAATGCCAAAAGGACACCAAACCTGTGGTTYTTATTCTCACTGAAGCCTTCCTCTGCTGCTGTCAGAACAAGGCTGAGTGTTTACCTTGCACAGCATCTCTGCTGATCCATCCACCTTTCTACTCACACCTTTCCAAAACAAACACACTTCATTGGAAGGGTGTGTTTGACCCACARCAGTTATTTGCATTAGCATTAGGAGAAAAAAACTGCACTGTTATGCAGGAAAACACATGCTTTTAATTTGTATCTTGTTCGTTTGTTGCAGAGATCCCCACAAGTTGGTTTTTGTTTTTTGGGGGTTCTTTTTTGCCCAGTAGAACAGAAGGGAGAATATGACCTTCTCCACTTTGAGTGATGTTAGAACAGTAATTTATTTTACTGTGGTTAAAGAAATTAAACAACTGATTTTCCATTGCTCCTTTATAGAAATTCCAGTCTTTAAGTCCCTAAGAAATGCTTACACATTCAATAGGAGTGGGCACATAGTGTTTCCTTGTATTCCTAACATGCTTTCTAAGGCAAAACATAGCAGATCATGGAGGCAATTGTATTCCTGCTGTTGTCTGTGGCCTTACGTGTCTGAGCTGTTCATTTCATGGAGTCATGCATGCTTTTCTTCCCTTCTCTTTTTCAGGAACAGCAGAGTGTAATATGTAGCCCTTGTGGGTTCTGAGCTGTAGAGCTGAAAGGAACCTTGTTTACAAGGTGTGCTAGCAGTGTAARAGAGAGAGTTATCTCTTCATAGATGAATTGAATTGATAAACATAAGGTCTGAAAAGTAACGAGGATGATACTTTTAGACTTAATTATAGAGATGAACCTTTGAAATATGTTCATCTTCTTTTCATCTGACCCTACAAAAGTCTTGTTGGGGGTTAGTATTTCTCCTTCTGTTTCTTTCTCTCAGGGAATTGTCTCCCATTTGTTAAAAAGACAATAACAATTTGCTAAAGACAGTAATAATTTGCTAGAGACAATAACAATTTGCCAAAGACAGTAACAATTTGCTAAAATAACAAGCAGTACTTCAGATAGACAAAAATAGACAGCGCCCCTGCCGGCTGCAACCGGAACTGCACCAAAGGGAAAGCGCCTGCAGCCTTTTTGCACAATACCAGTAAAGAACTGTTATTCCCTTTCCCTTATCTTTGCCTGAAAGCCCCTTRATTTCAAAGTTACAACAATTCTGAGGGAAGGGGATCATATTTTCCATTCCAAGGGAGGTTTCTCCCTTACTTGACAGACAGCTGTCTTTCAAACCRAGASAGTTCTGTTCAAGAATGARCTGTGAAAATGACCCTTTGGAGCCTATAGCATTGTTCATGCAGCAAAGTTTTGGAATTTCCTAATCACAGTTGTTACCAGTATGGAGGTTTTATTTCCTCTTCTGTACTCTTCTATTAATGGCATCTGTATTCTGCAAAGCCTTTTCAATGTCATTTGCTGCTGTATGAGAAATGATAGAAGTCCATGAGCCTGTACTGAGAGAGAGGGCTTAAGCCACACAGAGAGACTTTTATCCACCTGCTTAGAGAACAAACATAAAAGAGCAGGARGGAATAATAACTCTTACATTTAGGTGCTGGTTGTGGATTTTAAATTTACAGGGATAGGGAGGGAAGAAACTTAAATGCAGGGCTGGCACTTGGACATTGAAATTGGGTCAGGCTTATTCTCTTACACAAAAGTTTACAATGTTACAATTTTCCAGGTCATTGGCATAAGAATGGAAAATAGCATAATGCATTATTGAATCAATTTTAGTGGAAACTTCTCATCATGMAAATTATTTTTGTGGCAGCTTAGTSCTCTACTGGTGGCATACTCCAYTGATGAGYAGGATCTCAAGATTCAGAACGTGCYTCCTGCTCACAGCCTTGGAGAAGAGAACACAACTTCTGATACAGGCATGCTCTAAGGAAAGAATTTAACTCAGCATGTATCATCAATGCAGATGCAGAACAGGATAATGTGGAATGGGGAAAGCCACTTAATGTACTTTTCTTCCTTCTTGAAGAGCATGCARAAGGATATTGGAGTGACAAGTGAAAATGAAGCAGCCGACTTTGCTCTGCCCTGATTTGTCAAGGGCATGGGGAGTGCATTGTTCCATTGTCATTTGGAGAGGAACACTCTCTCTGTGCTTCCCCTGAGGTCTCCAGAGTGAGTCATGGAGGAGAAGTACCCAGGTGGCTYTGAGTACATACCTGTCTCCTGTCTCCAGCACTCTTCAGCACATTTGCACAGTGATTCCAGGCTTACAGATAGGAAAAGGATGGTTATTGAAAGGAATTCATCACAAATTTCTCACTGAAATGTCTGTGTAAAATGATAATTCATTCAAATCTAACCTTTTATGGAGGCTTAGGGAGAAGGCTTGTTCTGAGCCTATCCTATCCCATTTTTTCTTTCATAATAATTTTTACAGGAAAGGTTTTGACAGTGAAACATCTGCTTTGAACAATTCTTTTATCATTTCTAGTATTTGAAACACATAAATGGGAATTTAAATTGGAAAAAACCCCAAAATTAATAGTTGCAATGAAACAATGAAGTTGGTATTTTTGTTCTAATTTACATGGGGAAAATATTTTTGAAATACCACGTTCATATAGGCTTGGAAGAGTGTTTCTCATTATATTCTAAAAAAATTAAGGGATGGGGAAATACATCATTGAAAAGAAATGAAAATAACAAAATAATAGTTAATTTCTGCTCTTTGTAGAAAGACTTTAATTCCTGATATCCTTGCATTAACATATGATGTTACATTTTACCTTTCTCAGGACTATGARAGTCCCTCCTCATCTTTGTCCTCACTATGTTTCTGCTCATGTCTGAACTTTAAGGGTGAATTCTGCACACCTCAATCAAAATTCCATGAGAATTCCAACTTGGTAAAGATTGCAGGGTCAATCCTAAGGATTGCTTGCTGCTACTCTGCAGTAAATCTGGTTTTGTCATCCAAGTGCAGAGGCAGCTTTTGCACACAKTGGTAGATCAGCAGAGCAGGAGACAGCACCTCGATTATCTGTGACACCATAAGGGCAAAGTGGGTTAATAAGCAAGTCATGTGTAAATTGGAAAAGCACAGTACAAGAAAACCTGAAATGACTCCAGAAAATCATTGGGCTTTTCTTTAAATCTCTGATCATTGTTTCCACACAGCACACTGGGAGKTAGAGAGCAAGCCTGAAAATCAGAGCTGCTGTGAGCCAGTGAAGTGTGGTGGGGTTGTACTATTTCATATGTCCCTGCTTTCCAAAAGGGACTGGCACAGAAGTGGCCATACCATGGAAGTGCCAGTGATGTTATCCTGACTGCCTGRATTTGTTCCTCTTGCTACTGGAGCAGGTGAAAGCAGATGTAATACACAGACCATGGGAGGCTGCATGTATTCTGTTTGTTCAACACTTTATCAATGCCATTCTCTCCAGATAGATTCCATATGAAGGAGAAATCAAAAAAACCAACTAACCAACCAACAAATAAACCAAAACCAAACTAACAAAAATTCCTTCTAATAATTTTTTCTAACTTACAGCAAAGACACTTCACTAGAAGTTCTTTTTTTTTTCATTTTTGAGTGATAAAAAGGAAAAAAAACAACACTCTAATTTTCCAATAGTGGGCCAAACTGTTATTTCTCCTCAGTTTCAAGCCATTTATGTTCACAGATCTTGAGTTTCTGGCAAGCCCCCACTGCTAGCAACATATATTCCTCATAAATAATCTTTGCYTCTGGATTCATCAACACCAGTGTAGTAGGAATATTCCTCTTGCCTACCAGATGAACTCTTGTTTGATCAGCTAGTCAGTGCATGTATTTTAATCTGTTGTGGATATTTTTGTGTATCCAAGGAAATRTTTAGACTGAAAGTTGGGAAGAAACAGATTTAAAAGGCTGTAAATCTGTGTCAAAGAGTCTAAATACAGAGATGACAAGTGTGCCAAAATCTGATTTGGAAGTCTGACTGAGTCAAGTCTTACAAGATTATATTATGGATCTTTCTCCTACCATTAGTCAAAAGCTATAACCAAGCCATAACTTCCTAGAGAGTCTAYACATATTTAGACTGGATTATCTGAGCAATTGGAACACTTAGCATTTGCATGAAAAATGCTAATTTTTCATGCTAATTTGTGAAGCAATAAAAAAAAATTTTAAATCACTGATGGGCATCAAACTGACATTCAGCATCTATATTTTAGGAAAATAATCTCTTYATGCTATTTGGGCTGGTAGGTTTGTTATTCCCTTTGCACATACACCTTTGTACATCTGTGACAGCACATGGTGTGTACACACTGCTGATGGAAGCATGGTCCCCTTGTCAGTCAGAAGTGCTCATGTGATGCTGGAAGTCACTGTGCCAATAGACACTGTGACATGGGGGCAATCTCTCTATTATTCTTTTGGTCACAGCAGATTCCCACTGCCCATGCTTTGGCAAAGAGCCTCTTCCTCTCACCAAGTGGCTCTTGAATTTTTTTTTTTTTTGCCTTTTCCAGCCCTTGAGTTTCACAGCTCAAAAACCTGAAAACACTGCTGGGGGACCAAGTGTCTGTGCCAACCTTTCTTTTTCTAATTGCTGAGAAGATTGGTGTCAGAGCTCTGACTCTTCTCAGTGCTCTCTACATGACTAATGCATGGCTCATTGCTGCTTTCTCCCTGGGCAATTGCCTCTGGAGTGCCTTATACATCAGCAAACTCTCAAGTACAAGGCATTATCACTTGTTGCCACAACAGAAAATGAGGTACAGAAAAATGTCAGTCACAAAGTACCAATCTACAAATAAACCTTATTTTGGACCAGCAAAAGGACTTCAGGTGAGATAATGTCCTGGTGTTTGAAATGGCTGTGGTTCAGCTCTTAATCCTAACTGCAGATGTGGGTCAAGSTGGCTGTGAGCTCACAGTTAGTTTGTGGACAGGCCTTACTTGTTGCTCAGAATCTCAATTAATTTACACTCAGCTGTATTCCAGCAAGTAGTGTCTGTAAGACTTTGTCTATATCCTGTTTCCATGGCTTGTGGTTTCCAAAAAATCAACCAAAGATATTTTTTAATTGCATGTTCTTTGGTAGCATATATATATATATATATATATATATATATATATATATATATATTTAAAAGGAATTATTTCATTTGGTTTTTTGTCTATGTTTGATAGGGACTTGAAGCTAGATTATGATGCTGCCTTGGAAATACAGAATCAGGGGGAGGCAGAGTTCTTTTTGGACTCAGGCAACTGCAGTGAAACATGAATGACCTGCCTGGAGCAGAGGCACCACAGTGCAGCACACTGAGCTCCTCAGCGCTGAGCCCCAACAGCAGCAGCTCCCCTGCAGCCATGGGCATGGAGCATCACACATCCAACTGAGCTCACTAAGAACTTGCCAAGCAGCTGGGCTGTGTTTTAAAAATCCTTGGCATACACAGGGTCTGAGATCTTTGGGAAAGGATTTCAACAATGCAGTTGCTTGTGATAGCATAGAAACCTTCAAGAACTAGAACAAGTCTTTCTGTCTTCCCTCTTTGTGTAAAAGAAGAAATTTCCTGCAGTTTTATTATTGGAAACAAAATCTTACTGTAGCCACATCATTTAAAARGAGTTTCTGGCACTTTTAGACAGACTTTTAGGGCTCTTAAGCATCATCAGAAAACAGTTTCCTTAGTAAGGAAGCCCAGCTTGCACTGATTTGTTGAAGCAGTGCTGACAATGAAGTGTGGCATGCAGGGAGATCCAGTCTCAGGCTGGGGGTAGAGAGCAATGGAAGGTTTCTTTCATTTTAAGTCTTATGCTTAATCTTTCTAAATGTAGTGCTATCACAAGGCTTACAAGGTTYTGTCCTTGTTTAGTTTTCTTTAGCCAAAATAATTATCAATCCCTAGTGTGAGTGCAACGATATCATTTGTGTTAAAATTAGAGAGTGGAAACAGGGTGCTGTTTTATGAAAAGTTTGATGATTTTGGTTTTTTGTTTGTTCTCTTCTTGAAAAAGAAGAACTAAGCAACTRAGCCTGCTTTTGGAGAAAGAGGCTGTGAGAGGAACCAATTCCCTTCTGGTGTAGTAGCAGTCCAGTGGGAAAGGCCAGGTTCAAACTCTTCTTCTAAATTTGGCCTTCTGCACTAAGGAGGGTTGTGTTTGTCTGTCTGTCTCTCTGTCTGTCCATCCATGCAGAGTGTGGCTGGTGCAGCAGGACCCCAGAAGGGAAGCTGGATCTGCCTGGTCTTGCACTGGCAGCAGAGGAACATCTTCCAGCTAACATTTTGTTGAAGATGACAGTTTTCCACAGAAAACTTTGTTTTCAACAAATCAGCACTTTCCAACAGAGAAGTCTTTTGCCAAAGAAATTCCCCAAGTATTTAGTTGTGGTTGTGATGGCTCCTCAGTAGGGGGAGTTCTGGTATGCTCAGTTAGAGGCTCATGTCCAAGAATTTGGAGAACAAGATAAAGTGCTTCCATGACTGTGGTTGGTTATGAGGAAGGGGTGAAAACCTCTTGGACTTCAGCTCTTCCTTAGGCTTCATCATCTCCTGCTCTTCTTTCTCTTTGCACATTCCTGAGTTAACCAAATACTGTGTAGTATTTATTCCATTATCATTTCCCYTTGGGACAAATTGCTCCAGTGCACACACCTTTCTGTTATTTAGCCTAGGCAGTGAAATATTCTTGTGACTATATTGCCTTCCCTTCAATCCAYCTATTTGTTCTGCAAATATGGAAACAAATTTTGTGTTATTTCTGCCTCAGAAGTTTATTCCATTTCTAGCTCWGCCCAAGAAGCACATCAGAAAATCRCTGCCTACTCACTCCACTKARAGAGTAAGAAATTAATATGAGTTTTATGGGAAGAGAGGTAAAGAAGACTCAATGCAAAGAACTGAGAAGGCTTAGTCTTCAGGTAACAAGATGATTAGGAAGCAGGTAGCTGTCTGGAGACTCTTCTTGATGTAATTCTCTACTTTTTGTTCCTTTTCTGCTTTCTGCAAGTCATGAACAGCAGCGCAAAAAAAGAAAAAAAAWAAAAAACAACTTATTGCAGAGTTTTTTCYCTAGAACTATGTTTGCCCCCTTGTGAAAAAAGGCCAGTAGAAAAAAAAACAGTTACCAAAGCAGTAAATGGCTTTCAGTGTCCATCCACTTGATTGCCAGACCCTCYTCTTCCCTTTCAGCCAGAGCTGTCCCCCTGTTTATTTGCCAGGCCTCGTGTATAGTAAGAAACATGGTTTTCTTCACACTGTATTTATTGCATCTCACTTCTCCCCACCCATCCCCCTCTGCACTTTCTCCCCTCCCTCCCTGTTAGACATGATTACATGTTGTTTGGCCTCATTCCATTTAGGTTACTTTGCTGTATCATCCTGTGTTTGTGTGGAGCACAACAGCTCCAAAGATCTCCTAGTCTGAAGCAAATGATAGAGTAGGCAGAGTTCATTAAAATAAATAACAGCATAGCATGAAACACAGCCTTGAAGTAATCAAAACTGAGATTTGAAAAGTGACTCTGAGTGTGAAGAAGTGTGTTCCATGCTGGCTGATCCAGGCAGCAATGGGACCTTGCAAACAGCCAGCTTTTATAAGCACCTCTCAGCTCTCAAGACAAAGGTATGGGGAGTTATAACCATACCTGTGGGGCAGAGAAAACAGTTGTAAAGGGGAAATGTGTRACCATATTATACAACAGTGTGCCTGAATTTCTCCTTTGATCCCTAAAGCTGGGATTCTTCAYGTTGTTGCTGTTTATTGTGGCCAGTGGCAGAGGAAAGCCATGATTTAACCTAGCTATGAACTGTTTTTTATAAAGCAAACTTTCTACACAGATAAATGTAGTTGACTCTGCCTCTTCTACTTGCTTCCCTGTGTGTCTTGCTGTCCCATTTCTTCAGACTGTTTTCCATGTTTGTAATGTTCCATTTTWAAATATTTCAGTGGTTTTTTCCCCTGTCTAACAGACTTTGTTCTTCAATTCAGCTTTAGTTCTTCAGGGCACTCAGATTATTACAACTAAGATTTTGCTCTTAAAATAAAGACTGAGTGGTTTAGAAGAGTGTGAGCTTTTCTACATGTTAGACTCTAGACTGGGTGCAGCAGGAGGGGCTACAAAAATATTCTATTCTTACATTCTTCCATGAGTTACTGAAACAGGATTCAAGGCAAGATGGTCCAGTTCTACAGCTCATTATGTTCATTGCTGAATTTGTTTCAGCAACTCCTCCCTTTCAGCATCTATGAGCCTACAAATACAGTGTATTATTCAAATATAAAGTATTCCTATGTCACCATGGTGGAACACACAATCTGAAGATGTGGAAAGACATTTCTAGTTCTCAGCAGAGGTATCCTGYTGATAGATATGACATTTCTACAATTTTTACATGTACAAATAGGAACCTGAAACTAAAATGATTCCCAAATGTTACAGAAGCAGGTCTTGTGTAGRCAAATATGTGTACATTTCCYAACTGTTCMGTTGTTTTARTGTCTCTTTAGTATTCCCTTCATTTTGGTCTTGGTCTGTGTCTGCTATTAAACTTCATGAATTGCAGGAGAACAGTTGTGCACGCTGCTGTGGCCTATTTTCAAGGGATAACAATGGGTTAAAACCTTTATGCTGGTATGAGAGGCAAGAAGAGGAGAGTATTTTCAAGTATTTGCTGGAATTTGCTGTCTGGAATCAAAAGGGTTGAGATATTTAAAGGAAGACCCCATGTTAGGAACTATGAGAACAACYGGGCTTTATCTTCTAAATYGCTGCAGGAGGGYTCATTTGTATCAAAGCAATCATTTTACAAAGACCCTGCTGAAGAAGACAAGCAGGAGGGAATGGATGTTGATAAAGTGCTGGAGGAAATGGAGGTGGTTAGACAGACTAGGCTGCTTCCCTGTTAGAACTTCTGCCAAGAGAGACCTGCACCTGCTGCCTCAGGCTTGCAGATTTACAGACAAATGACCAACAGGCCCCACTTTGTCCAAGCAAAGCCACCTTGCCTCACTGTGATTCCTGCCTGTTTGCCTCAGCTTCTCCTAAAGAGGGCAGGCCATAGAGTGGATTTAAAATATTCTGTTGGACTTCTACCACAGGAGCTCCCTGTCAGTCCTGTGGCCAGACAAAAGCTTTGACTAGCACAGCAATGTGTAGGAATTAGTCTCTTAGGGCAGGCTGCAACTTCTAAAGCCAGCTTCAACAGCAGTAAATGCACTGCCACAGCCAAAAACTCCCTGGCAAGGAAAGAGCRTGGTGTTCCAGGCCCACAAAGTCAAAAGTCCACAGGATTTATCCAGAGGTCATATTGACTGACAGATTCAGGGGATCTTCAAGTGGCAATGACAAGACCCTGTGAGCTCAACTGAGCTACACCAGTTGTAAAAGAAGCATAGTCTGGTCAGAAGGGCCCTGCCTTCTGTGCACATAAGGTTACTCCATAAAGTTATGGGTAAATAAGGTCTTCTCACCACTGAGATACAGGATGTAGTTTATTGAGAATGCAAGAGGCAAGCAGGTTTTTCCATGTACAGGGGATTTTCCATATGGCATTTCATGCAGAAATAAATCTTGTGAATCCTGTGATCCAGCAGAGCAKAAAGGATTCTGTCCTGTACAATCAGATCTTTGCAGTGTGTATAAACCTGGTTCTGGAAAATACTAATGGTTAATAGATTGGTTTGGTCTTTAGGAGTCCCCAGGCCACTGTGGAGCCCAACCTGGTCACACAGCGTCTGAGATATGAGCTATGTTCCTCAGGGGSAGGTACAACAAAGGACATTGAGCAAGATACTGATCTATGCTTTCTCATAAATCCTGTCCCCACCAGCAGATGCCTTCTTGCAGAAAATCCACTGTCCACTGCCTTTTGAACTCTGGCCTCTCTTACAGCACTGGGTTTCTATAGAGCAGTGACAGTGTTTATTTGACTTGGTGCAAAATGGTGCAGTTAAGAGGGGAGCYGTGGATAAATTTCAAATCCTTAATTTGTGGATCATTAACTCTGCACTGTAACCCTTGGGAGACAAGGTCACCTGCTTCATGGGCTGGGAAGGTGCTTTTGCAAATAAGGGTGTTTGTTCAACACTGCTGATCCCTGCTGATCTGTTATAAAAGCCATGTTAGTTATTGTGTTCACATGTTATGTACAGTCATGTGATGCTTGAGGCCTGAAATACATTCAGCCAGTCAGAAGAGATAAGGCAGGCTGCAATCTGGCTTTCTTCCCTGAGGTTTGCAGAATGTGTTTGCAGATGTGTTGATCTTCAGGAGGCTGGCAATCTGGGGCTGGGAGGGGGGAGGGAGTATTTTCTTCAATTGCTTATTTCAGTATCAGAAGTAAATGTGAAGATGAKGTCATCTTTAACACCTCCTAGCAGCTGTGAACATTTCTTTCCCACATCCTGAGCCATGCTTTCTCAGTTTTGGGTCAACAACRATTGTCAGCATTTATAAAGTGGACATGAGCATGGTAATTTTGTCTGGAGTTGTGCAGAGATAATGAGCTGGACTGGGTCTGTTTCAATAATGCTTACTGCAGCAAACAGGTGTAAGTAGCTCACCTGATCAACAAACCAACAGGATCAGCATCTTGGCTAGGAAACCACCAGCTTCTGTCTCATGTGATGTTTTAGTTCAGCAACACACACACTACTTTTCCTCTTTCTGTTACTAATCATTTTACCTTCTAGACTTTCARTTTCTCCAGCAAAGTTCAACTTCTTAATGCATCTAGGTGTTAAATGAAAATGAGGGCTTCATAGGAGTGGCTGTATCCAAGTAATCTCCARGGATGGGGACTGGCTTTGCCAGACATTAAGAGAAGGAGGAATTAAATAAAAACACTGAGACCAAATATTGATGCTTGGCTTCTCACAGGCTGAAGTTGAATAAATATCATTTACCTTAGAGGGGGACAGTACAAACCTGCCACTTTATGGTAAATGAGTTTTGGCAAGGTACTTTGTGGTTGATGAGTCCTGCATGTGGGAGTTGCTATGTCCAGCTACACATGACAGGTACAGGCAATTTCATCCCTTCCATCCAGAGCCTACATGACACTGATTACAAGTGCCAAAGCTTCCTTTCCCCAGGCCAGTACTGAGAGTGCCATTGTTTTCTGTTCTTCTAGGGCAGTAGGTCTGAGGTATCACCAAAGCACAGAACACAGGTGGGGGAGTTGGGACATTTTGTCCTCCCTGGCTGAGCTGTTTAGTTGGACATTTAATGGAGCTCTCAGTTTAGGGGTAATGTGGCTTTGTGCACAGGCAGAGCTGTCTCTGCACATCCTTTGACTGCTGTAGCCCCTCAGCTCTCCTGCAGGACTTGGCCTCTCCGAGGAGCTGATGCACAGCACAGTCTCATCCACACCCCTGCTGCCCTGGGAGCATGCAGGGTCTGACCTGCTCAGCCCACTTTGTACCTCAGCAGTAAATTAAAGTCTTCATTATCTCATTTGATAGTTGAATAAAATGCTTTGAAACACAGGCATATTAACTGCAATCAAGTTTTGAAAGGTCTCTGGTTGCTAGAAGGAAATGAGTCTGATAAATCGCTCTTTTCAATTAAATAAATGAGTAATTTTCCTCAAGCAAGCTCAGAAACTATCATTTGGGAAACTTCCCCCCTTTTATAAATTTGTGTTTTCATTTTAATATATTACACATGATTGTTCTGAAAGAACTGGTATTTTTTTTACCTTAAGAGATGAACTGTCACTGAAGTATAGGCAGCTTGTAAACCCATCCTGCCTGTCTGCCTCAGACAACCTTGCAGTGGTCTCATGGTCAAGCAGTGGCCTATGAATTGTACTCCCAAAATGATAATAACAAATGGTGTGACCTCGGATCATTGCCTGCCTYTCTGTGCCTTTGTTTGCCTGTTTGTCTAAAGAAGCATTACCGTCCCTGGGTCAGAAAGGCCTGTTTAACTTCAGCAAGGAGTTCCCAGATAATTATAGTTACTTAGTAACTTCCATCTCAGAGCAAACTGGTTGAGGCTGCTAAGAAATRTCGTGGCCTCCCTTTTGGTCAAAATCAGCAACTGACCTGAAGGTACCTCCAGTTCCCAAACCTTTAAACAGAGTCTCAAAGGTACAGCTTAGGAGCTGGAACAAATTGCTGTATCCCTGATAYACTGGGTCAGAAAGGGACCCCAGAAATGCACTCTGACCCTGGTTTCACACCAGAGCTACAGATGTGCTAAGAACTTAATGTGTTCCTTCTACTGAAGAAAAGCAAATGCTAGTACAAACAACTGTGACACTGGAYTCATCTTGCCTTGGGCATATTTATCTAGGGTACTGCCATTACATCATTCACATTAGGCTTTTATTATCTACTATTTTAGGTCTTAGCAGCTGCTACAAGTTCTAGTCAGAGGTCAAGATGCTGTTGAACTTCAGATCTTTTTAAWAGAAGAGCATAATTCTACCAACAAYGTTGGATTTGCMGTGGTGCAATGTCATACAAGTCATGAAAGGTCATTTAATCTAAATTATATTTACTTGTAAAAATGAGGTTTAATTGCTAAAAAGTTAGATACTGCATGATAAATTCCATCGAGAAAAGGCTACCATACCTTCATCTTTGAGAACTAAATAAGGTAATTTGGGGCTTTTTCATTATATCAGAAAAGACTACAAATGATTTAGGAACAAATTTCCACCATCTAAATAAAAKAATACTGAAATATCTGCTGTAGTTTGTAGTAACTGCATAAAACATGATGACTCGTGTGATTAKAAATTCTCCTTTATTTTTCCTCTGTGTGCAGTGCTGATCTTCATGAACTGTTTGTCTCAGTGCATAATTACATTCCTTTCRCCTAAACTATTTCCACATATTTTCAATTTCTATTTGCTGAAGCTGATTGTTGTTGAGTGCTTCAGCGTGGTTTTTCAGACACAAATTGCATGCAGACTCTTGGGTGGTGAACTTTATGAGAAATTTTGCTATCACACAAAATTCAGACTCAGAAGAGCAGAGTCTCCCAGAGAGCTGTTGGTGAACTGTACCTTGGTTGCTGCTGAGAGAAATGTTCAAGGTAAAAATGCAGACCATCTCCTTGAACTCAAGTTTTTCATAAAAGGATCTATTGCTTCTGAGGACCTCACTTCCAGATAAACAGCAGTCCAGGGCAAGCAGGAGATGGCTCCTGCACTGCTCATCAGTTAGAAAGTCCTTGTGATCATGAGCAGAAGCCAAGGTATCTGAGAAGTCCCTGATGGTCCAATTACAGCCTCCATTTTTTTACTGGAGAAACCCCACCACCTCTGGCCTCAAGGCTACAACCCCCAAATTCTGCTTGGTGTTATGGGTGGAATCTGACCCAGAGCACTGAGAAATCTCATCTATGTGATGGCTCATAAGCACTCTGCTCAGCATGCAGAGCCTGGTGAGATTTGTGCTGCTGCTCTCTCCTCTGCCTGTGCTCTTGTCTGAGCTCCCCATTCCTGTGTTCTGCCTGCCCAGCATGTGCTGTGCTAACTGAYACTGCAAGCTGCATGGGCAGGGAATGAGTTCTGGTTCTAGTAAAAATGGGCACTTACACCATCTTGCACAACAGGTCCTYGCTCTGTGGCTGGGCTGGGCCGACTGAGTCCTCCCAAGCTGCAAAAATATGGAACACTAGAAATTGCAATGATCAAAAAAATATTATAGTATGTTATGTATACTAACAACACATTCTGGGCTGCTCCCTGCATAGAATCTCCCAGATGTACCTGGCAACAAGGGAGAGAGAGATTTGAATACTAATGTCAGYTGGAGGAGGGGGCCCTTATTAGTGTTTTGGCTAATTGCCAGGTTGCCTGYTCTTGAAAAATTTGCCTGTGCTGAGCTAGACATTTTTTTCATGTGTARAAAATTTTATTGAGTGTTGGTAAGGCTTTATATTTTCCTAATGCTTCCTACAGTCAACTGTGTGAAGGTTCACAGGAGCCATGAGGTCAGTGTTTCTAGCTCAAAGGCCTTTAGGCCTTCTTTGGAAGACTTGGAAAACTGTAGCAGCTGAACAGGCCCAGAAAAGACATTGCAATTTTGGAGAGCACCAGATGTAAACTCACAAAATGAAGAAGTATTTTTGTGTTTTGTGGACTGGGGGGTGGGATTTTTGTTTTGCTTGTTGGCTTGATTCTTCTTTTTTTCTTTTTTAGTAAATACAGATGACTAACTCAGGGCCTCCTTTTCTCCTTCCCTGCAGGCAGAACAAAGTCTCTGATGAGTTGCTTGTTCAAAAGGTTCCCACTGATTTTACCTTTGGGTCTGTTCTAACTTTCCCATTGTTTCATGTAAGCATTTTCTGTGGTAATCAGTCTGTAATAGCATAATCCCTGGTGGCCTTCCTGGAGTGTCTGGACTCTCTGGGTTGAGAAAGCTCTGCTGGGGGGCAACACATTTTTCTCTCAGTGGAAAGGGCAAGAGTTGATGTTGTGAATGATGTCCTGATTATGATGGAAAAATCTCTTAGAAGAGGAAAGTTTTGCAGCATTTCCTAGAAATTATTCAGGCTACATTTGTCTGATTTCCTCTGGAAGACCCCAGCAACCAAGACAGTGTGTGTAYATTTTGTCCCTGGCTGCTTCCCTCTGGCCTCTGTGCTCTGCAGTGTCCCAGAGGAACACAGGTATCTCTGTGATTTGTAGATGCAGGTGYAGGCTTTTTTTGTAGCTGGGCACAGACACATGCAGAGCTTTGAAGTCCAAGACCTTCAACTGGCAGTGGAARCAGATTATAAATCCTCTTCAGCTTCCTAAAATGCAACAGCTAGAGTCATCTGAACTGTGAGGCCATGAAGGAAAACTAGGTTTTTWAAGCCTTTTTAAAAATGAAGTAGATATTTGATACTTTATGTTGTCTCCATTTCCTCTAAATGATTTTGACAAACTATTAATATGAATGCCTTTAATTTCAAGTTTTTCCTTTTTGGATATAACAAAGTTAAGACAGCCTTTCAGGAGTRTGGCCACAGACAGAAGAACCAACATGTCCAGGGGAAAAATACAGCCRTCCCATGGGAACTAATAGAATAGAAAGAGGTTGGAAATCCTAGTTTTGGAAGCTTGTCTCCAAACAGGGGATTTCTGCAACAAGACAGACCCTAAAATCTTAACTTACAACTGCAGAAGCTCTTCTTGCTCTGTAGGGGAGTCACTTGGAGTGGGGCTTGGCTGGCTGAGCTCTTATCTTGGGCCCTTGGACACATCCTATGACTCAGTTTTCGTGTGTAGAACAGAGGTTTCTCTTGATAGTCTTTAAAAGCTCATTTGAAACCTTTCGGTGGAAAGGGCCATAGTGACTAGATGCTGATGGTATGTTCATGGCAGAATCAGCGTGATCTGAATTCAGAGGGACCCCTGTACAGGACCAGAGTCAGTTTTATTGCCTAAGTCCCGTTTTCTGAACACCCCGAGACTGGATTTCTCTGCAGTGCTGGCCAGGACGGTGTCAGTGTGTGCAGCGCAGAGCTCACACAGGCAGTGTCCAGCACTCGCTGGGGACACCGCCAGAGCTGTCCCCTTGCTGTGTGCCCTGTGTGCCCTTCCTACCTCCATTCAGCCTCCTGTGCCAAGCAGTGGGCAAGGATGGGGACAGACAGGCCGTTCACCCTGCCCGCAGTACAACACAGACAGGGCCAGTTTCAGTCCTTGACAGCTGTGATTTTACCTCCGCAACGCTTACATGCAAAGCGAACGGGTTTTTTCCACATTATTTTTGCTGCACAGAGAAACGGACGAGGATTTCCCCATCTGCCACACGAAGGAATGAACGAGGTAAGATTTGAGCATTTCCCCACCATTCACGAAAACTTCCAAAGTTCTCCTTCCTGCTGGTTTGTTTTTGGGCTGTGAGGGATTTTCCAGCGAGCCGATAGGTGCGAAGAAAACGAAACAAACCACAACAACACCCCAACCGGCTGGGCGCTTGATTCCCGTTTTAATGCTTGTTTTTTTGGTTGGTTTTTTTGTTTGTTTGTTTGTTTGTTTGTGGTTTTTTTGTTGTTGTTTTTCTCTTGAAGCGACTGGAAGGGCCGCTGAGGGCGGGCGGGGAGCGGGGCCGGGCTGGAGCCCTCAGCAGCCCTCAGGGGCGGCGGGCGGGAAGCGGGAGCCCTCAGGGGCCGGCCGGGCGGGGAGCGGGGCCGGGCTGGAGCCCTTCAGGGGCGGTGCGGACTCCAAGGCCCGGCGCGGACTCCAAGGCCCGGCATGCGGCGGGGCGCGGCGCAGGCGCGCCGGCCCGGGCTTGAGTGGCAAGTTGTTTGTTCCAGCGAGCACCAGCTGCTCGGCACTCCGGGCTCCGCTGCTCCGCTCCGCGCCCCGCCGGCCTCCCCGCCGCTACAACTTTTGCACCCTCTGCTCTCTCATCCCCTGCTCTCGCCCTCGGAGCTGGGAAGGGACAGGAGGAACCGGGGAGGGAAAAAGGAAAAAAAAAAAAAATAAGGCACCGACAATAACAGCCCCCCCTCCCCCTCCCCATTCAAAAACACAACATAAACCCCAGGGATAGATGAACTACAAATGAGAAAGAGGAAAAGATGGAACTGCACATCCTAGAGCACAGGCTCAGAGTGGCCAGCATAGCCAAGGAGAGCATCCAGTTGTTTACCTATGGATTAATCAAACTTGCTTTCTTGTCCTCTAAGACGAGGTAGGTGCTGGGGATGGGGGGCGGGGGGCGTCCTCCTTTGCGAGGGGACAGGGGGCTGGGGGCGTATCCCCCTTGCTACAGGGGGACTGGGTGCTGGCAGGGCACCCTCCTTCTCTCACAGGGGCTGGGGTGGGGGGCATCCGCCTTGCAAGTGAGCAGGGCAGCCTCCTTGGAAAAGGGAGTGGGTTGATGGGTGCTCTCCTSCTTGGGGTAAWAAAATAAATAAATAAAGCAGGGTCCTGGGATGGAGGACACCCCTCCTGGCAAGGGGGCAGTGTTGGGGTGGGGGTCACCCTCCTTCCTGCASAGGGGCAGGGTGCTGGGGTGGGTGATGGCACCGTCCTTGCAAGAAGTCAGGCTGAGGGGGGACGCCCTYCTCTCCAGAGGGCAGGGATTTGGGGGCTGAGGGGAACACCTGCGCCCTCCCTGCGCACAGCCCCCCATCCCGAGACTGSGAGATGGTGATGAGGATCGGCGCTGGAGTTGAGGGTGTCCCCGTCCGGCTGTAGGGCAGCCCCAGAGCGGCTCCTGCTTCCCGCTGCCCGCCCGGGCCGGCTGCGCCCGGCGATGAATGAGAACAGGTGGGGGCCGGGGGCCCGGCCGGGCCGGCTGCGGGCTCGGGCGGCCGCCGGACAACAAAGGCAACAACAGCAGCCCGAGCAGGAGGAGTGCTGGGGGATTTTTTTCTTCTCTCGCTCTCTCTGGGTTTTGTTGGGTCTTGGTGTTTTTTTGGTTTTGGGGTTTTTTTTCCCCCCTGGATTGTTGTTCCTTGCGGCACTTACAAAAAGAGCGGGTCCTTCACTCGCGGGTTTGTTTAAAAGGTGCTTTTCCAGTGCTGCCAAATTGGGGGAGGACGAGGGGCAATGCCTGCYTTGCACTTTAAAATTGTGCTATTAAATAATTTGGGTTGTGATAGTTTTCAGGAAAAAGGAAAACGTAGCGGAAGGCACTGGAGGCACTGTGAGAATTATTATTTTTGTTTATTTATGGGGAGGAAAGAAAATACTGTGGCCAGTTTGTTGGATGTATGTAAGGTGCTAGGCCTTTTGCTCAAAACAACTTGAATTGCAATTGCAGATTCTTCTGTCTTCACTTAGTTTGTTGACTTCATGCTATTCAGAAAGAGGAATGGGAATGTAAATAACACAATTCAAACTCTTCTTGTTTTTCCTGCCTGATAATTAGTATTTCAGTTTTCTCCCCACATTCATTCTCGTATTAAGGTGGGAAATTTTTTTTGACAGTAGAAAAATAATGAATAGATATTTAAGATATAGAAAGCAAATTATTTTATTTCAAACTGTAATTCAATGCTCTCTGTTAAAATGCTTACAGATGAATGGACCCATTTGTGGTGTAATTTGATTACAGCCCTTTATCTTAAACTTCATGCCTTGAAATTTCACTCTGATTTGGGGCTTGTCCCATTTGGCTTGCCACTAACATTGTTTGCAGTGTAAAGTATATCAGCACCTTGTTTACTGCTGTCCCTGAATACTCCACTGGGCATTAAAGGGTCCTCAGTCTTAATCTTCTATTTTTGTGTGTCATTTCATTGTAATTGAAAGTTGCTGATTTCTTGAAGGTCTTGTTGCTTCCCCTCCCATGCTTARAATGCCAGTTTTACTGTCAACAATGAAGTCTTTAATCTGTCACTATTAATGCAYAGACTGGAGTTTCATGAGGCTTTTTCTGTTTGTTGGGGATTTTTAACTTCAGGGATGGTCCTGTTGTCTTTTTGTTTCATATTGCATTTCCCATTTTCAGTGTTAGAGAGCTGTGAAAGGGTCAGGGCAGTAATAGAAGCCCTTTGGGGTTTGATACCTTGTCCAGTATTTGGGTGCAGCACCTGRCAGTTCTGTGTTGTTTCTGGTTGCTGTGCTGTCTTTTAACATATACACCCTGAGCATCAATCTTTCCTTACCTTCCATGGAATCTCACTGATCAGGAACAACAGATGTTTGTGGAATGATTTGTTGGCATGGGAAACTTCTCTTTATTTCCCTTTTGTTCATTTTGTTAKTTTTGCAGGCAGTAGAGATGCAGGGGAAGCTTGTTTGTGTCATCCTTGAGACARCTGACAGCACTGAAACGCTTTCTCCTGTGTGCTTTTGCATGCCCTGGGGCAAACAAGGTCCCTGCCCCACAGCTGATGAACATCATGTGTATGGGAAAGATGAGGGGCTCTGGGAGATGTAGCTCTCAACATTTACCACCCCACTGTTTCTCTTTCCTTCTCCTTTAAAAAGTGAATATGCCCAAAAGTCAATAACGTTTTATTGGGGTGCAAGGCAAATCTGCCCTCCCACACACCCCATCTGCAAAGAGCCCCTCAGGGGAGTGAAAGAGGGAGGTGCTCCAAATCCCTRCTAATCTTTCCTGATGGGATAGCAAAGATACCAGTTACTGTATCACCTGCATTTTTCCCGGTGAGACCTTAAACAGAGTTTTACTGGTGCTGCAAGGCTGCCTGTAAGAAATAATGATTTGTAGGATAGATGTGATCCAAAGGGGTGACAATGACATCATCAGTATTCTTACGTTAGTCATGCAAGAAACTGGGGTTTTTACACAGCCTCCTGTGATTTGGAGGGTCTCTTTCATGTTGTCATACATCAGGGAAAAGGGCTGGAACRGTTGTTTTTTTTAATCTTGCACATTTTTCTTAATCCTCTTGGGAAGGAAAAGTAACAAATCTCCCTTTTTATTTGGCCTTTTGCCACTCTCTCACACTCTTGCCCTTGTTCATGACACAAGTGTTTTAATTTAGCTTCTGTTACAATAGCAATATTTTCTTGTACAGAGAACAGCAGCTTTGAGACTATTCTGATGGCCAGGAGCAAGACAGCAGCTAACATGGTGAAGAGGTGAGACCAGCAGTGAATAAAATAGTGGGCTGAACTGAGCTGAAAGAAAAAACTGTTAATCATAACTTTAAGTCAGGCATGAGGTATTTTATTCAAAGTTGCATTAAGAGAGGTCAGATAGGAATAAATAATATTGGAACTGCTAAGCAGTTACACTGAGGACTGTGCTCTTGCTGTTCTGCTTTTGTCAGTGCAGGCCTACTGATTTCAGCAGGCTCTGCCAGGCACCCCAGTGGAGGAGTGATCCATGTCTTTTTTAGTTGCATGCTGAAGATTTGCATGTGTCTGATGTTTTTGCTGTTGCTGTCRTTGCTGTTCTGGTGTTTTATTGATAGTATTGGTTAGGGCATGGTGCTAATAGTGCCAGGGTTGTGGACTCAGTCCTTGTAGTAGCCATACACCTAAGAGTTGGACTCAGTAATCCTTGTGAGTCCCTTCCAGCTCAGCACATTGTGTCTCTGTGTCTGACTTGAATGTTCCTTGGTGCCAAGGATTCTCACCTATTCAGCAGCTGAGCAGTGTTTATGCACATAGATATAACAACAATGGTGTGTGGCTTCACCATTGCATTAATAAATGCTATTTCTCTGGGGCAGAGAACTATGCTCATCTGAAAACTCCCTCCTTCATCTCCCTTTGTGCTGTAAAATGAGCAGCTTCCCTCACACCAAAACTAACACCAACACTGTCTCTGCTTCCTTGGTTAAAGTGTCTCATGCTCCTGGGAGAGGTGCCACAAGTAACCTGCTCGAGGACTTGATACAAATTCTGTTTTGCTACATTCCTGTCATGATTTTTTTTCCTAATTGCAAAACATTTTATAACTGCATCCAGCAATGGAAAGTTGTGGATTGTGCAGCTGGGACGGGGCAGCCCTGGGTGTGTGCACAGCCTGGGGAAGGAGATGCTGCAGAGCAGCACCACACAAAGGCACCTGGGGCTCCTGGCTCCTGGCCAGTGGCATGTGAGGCAGCAGTGCCCTGGAGCCAGCAGGGACATCCCTGTCCTGGGGCACCAGGCCCAGCAGGGCCAGTCCTGGCGAGGGGATTGTCCTGCTCTGCTCTGGGGCAGCCTCACCTCCAGGGCTGGGTGCACATTGGGGCAGCACAGGGTAAGAAAGAGATGAAACTATGAGGGAGTGTCCAAAGGAGGCCACGGGGACAGGGAAGGGCCCTGAGGGGAAGCCCTGTGAGGAGCTGTGAGGGCACTGGCTCTGCTCAGCTGCAGAGGAGGAGACTGAGGGGAGCCTCATTGCAGCCTGCAGCTCCCTGGGGAGGGCAGAGCAGGGGCAGGCACTGATCTCTGCTCTGTGTGACAGGGACAGCAGCTGAGGGAATGGCCTGGAGCTGTSTCAGGGSAGGTGAAGGTTGGATGKCAGAACAGGTTGTGCCCCCAGAGGGTGGCTGGGCACTGGCACAGGCTCCCCAGGGCAGTGGCTGCAGCACCAAGGCTGGCAGAGCTCAAGGAGCATTTGGCCAATGCTCARGCACAGGGTGAGACTCTTGGGGATGGKGCTGGGCTGGGCCASAAGTTGGACTCWRTGACCCTTGTGGGTCCCTTCCAGCTCAGCKTGTTCTGTGGTTCCTTTTAGTGCACARGAGCTAAATCTGAATGGAGGACAGKTTGGGGTAATGCATGCAYTGAGCACCAGTGCATGCAATAGACAGTAGGAAGGTGAGCCTACCCTTGTCTTTTGAGAGTGTATAAAAATATATAGRGAGTCCAGGAGAATAAAGTGGGGTCAGGGTTCTTCCAAGCTGGGTCTGTGTAATGTAGTCAGCCTGATTTCTGGGTAATGCTTTCATAGACCCCTGAACATCTGGAGTCAATGCTAACTAATAATCTTCCCTGTCTATTCCAGTCGCTAATAAAAAGATTTGGTGGTAAGCAGTGAAATAGTTGAGGGAGAAAGGTATTATTTAAATTGTAAAGCTATTAAATTATAACTAGAAGAAAGTTGAGCAGTTAGTTTGCTCACAGGGCTAGGTGGTTAAAGTAATTGTAGGTCATGTGTCTAGCATCACAAATTTTAAAATCTCTGAGGGTTTTTTGATACTCTTTGGTTTGAGATGATCATTATTTCTAAATGCTGAAGAGAAGGAAAATGTTCTGCATATGTAAAGGATGAGACCTTGATCACCTGAAATGTTTAAGGCAGCCATTCCAAAAGTGCCTGTCACTCTGGGTTCTTTTTCAAGATGCTCCAGTTTCTGTTTATTGGTGCCTTGACACAGAATTACACTTTGCAAGCTTACAGGTTTGGCACTGCATACAGACAGCTGTCCATGTGAATGGGATGCTTCCCAGAGAAGCTAGATGGGATGGTGGAGCCATGCTGGGCTCTGCTCTGGGTTTGATTCTGATTGTCACACAGCCACTACAGTGGGATGCTTGCAGGCAGAAGGTATTCTTGGTGTGGAGAGGTCCTTAAAAATATTCATTCCATTTAAAACGTAGCAAGAAGTGAATGGTGTTAATGTACAGAATAAGTTGGGTTTTCTTTGGGTTTTGAGCAAAAAATAACACTAGGTTTGTTGTCTTAAGGTTTGTGGTGGTATTTTTAGTAATCTGTCCATTTTGCTTAGTAATAATTGACACCTCTACTTATGAACAGTGTGCTGTTGCTATTAATATGAGTGTTTCTCATTCCCTGATCACTTGTTTACTGTGCATGTGTCCTGAAATTGGAGATACTGTAATAAAAGGTCTATTTTGGACTTCAGAATATAATAGGACAAACAAGTGCTTAAAATGTATCCATGCATCATTTGAGGACATTGAGATCAGCAGTCTGTTTCCTTTGGTATGAACTCAGACAAACACATGTTGTTTATGCCCTTATAAGAGAAACAGATCGGCCTGCAACACTGGATGATTATCTGGCAAAGGCAAGTTACTCCTATCATTAAAACCTTTTTTTTTTTTCCTCTCTCTCTCATGGCTTCTGCCATCCTGTGCATCCCAGGAACAYCACTGAATAAAGGCTTTTGCCAGTTATAAGATTGTATCTATTCATACAAAACATGTTGCTCATGTTTTCTTTTGTTGTGGCAAAGACTCCCAAATGCCTTGAATATTTTATTTTGTTTTCTGGGTGTGTATAYGTGTGTGATGGCTGAGGTTTGGGGACTTCTTTTGCAGTCTGATTTGGTGACCATCTGTCACAGAAKGACTGAGTGCTGATGTCCAGACTCCACAGGAGGYTGGAGYRMTGGGAAACCTCATGGCTAAAGCTGCCTGCCCTTCYCCAGGGCACTCTGCTGCCCTGCTTGTGTCACCATGGGCACTTGTGGTGCTGAACTTGCTGGTGGATGTTCAGGATGAGTGGAGCTACTGAGAATCAGCTAACTGAGTGGGTGGAGAGAACAGAATTTACTTGTTTGGGCTAAGGAAGTATGTAAGCTCRTTAATTGTGGATGCCATCAGTTTGCATTGAAGGCTGCTGGGTGTTTCAGCTGCTGCTGGGCTGTGAGAGCATTCTGCAGTGTTTTAACATGTTAAACCTTGGAAGGAACAAGTTTCCTTCCCRATGGTCTCTTATGGTTTATCCACAAATGTTATTTTTCCCTTTATGTTCTGCTTCTGGCACATGGCTTAGCAGTGGGGCACTGCCCAGTTTTCTCTTTCTGTGCCTGGCAGTTCTGTCATGCAGTCAGTYCTCAACCTACCATGTGGTCCCATCAGGCTGAGGCTGATGCCAAGTCAGAAGCTGACAGGAGTGCTCAGAAACGAAATGAGATTCAAAAGGCTGAATGGAAGTACCAGATCAAACCCAGAGTGTAATGCTGGGCAGCACTGTGTGCTAGAGAAATTTCATTTAGATATTGTACTTTTAAATTAAATAAATATTTACCTGTAGTTTGTAGTGGGATAGTTGTTTATCCTTATTTCCCGTGCCCCAGTTCATTGGGAAAGCTGTCACATAAATGAGATGCATCACCTGTGGATAAGGGACAGTATCAGTTATGTAAAAGAAATATCAATGGTGCCTGCTCATATTGAGCTGAGAAATAAAAAAGAGGAAAAAATATTCATCTTTTGCCATGTAACTCATTAAAGATCCCSTCAGACAAATATTTTATTTATTAGATTGAGGTGAAAGTCAGTATTTAAATTAGAARTGTGGCTTTTATCAGTCAGATGGTTCTTCCTGAAAGCTGGTCCTGGTATTCTTCAGCAGTAGAGCCAGTGCAGGTCTGTTAAGGGAAAGTATGAATACTGTGCATTCATCATCCAGAAGTAACAGCCAAATTGTTCATTTACACAAAAGTTTSAATCCACAGTCTGCCCCTCCACTAAATTGTAACTTACATTGGGCTCTATTTGATGGCTGAATTCTTTGACAATGCCTTGGTCGTTCTCTATAAACATCCAAGTCTTTCCACTGATTTTTTTTTTTTWAATTGTTTAGCACAGCACCTCATTTATCCAACACACAACTTCTTAGTCATCCTGCATGTTAGAGTTTTAATATATTTAGACAAGGGCTGCAATTTCTTTCTCAGCAGAAACAGTACGGATTTGTTCTTTTGTTTACTGCCAACTCAAGAGTAAACTCCAGCTCTGATCTGCTGGTAACTGAGGGCTGGTAAAGGAAGAATTATCCGACAGGAATGTGAGGAAATATCTCCATTCATTATAGTTCAGAATCAGCAGAGCAAAGCCTCTAAGCTGCTGTTAGAATTTAAAAGTAAAAAGATCTCTTCTCCCCACCCTCAGCTCAGCTTAGTTTTGTGTAGACAAGATATATTTGTTAAGAAACAGGCRAAACAACAGGCAAAAATGTTCTTTTATGGCACAAAAGCAGTGAAGATTGATTAAGCCAGTTTCATGGCTGTACAAGCCCTTGTTAGTCCCAGATGTATTACACAAAGTTTTACTGTGCTGACCACTGAAACAAAGAATCTGATCTCATTTTTGTGGTCTGATAGRTAATAAACATTATGTACTGGTTATTCATGTTTTATTTTCACATCCAAAGAAATCCAGTGAGCACCTAAACTTTCTCACCAACCAGAMCAACCTTACTTTGCTCTGTTAAATGTTGCTTATTGGAGATTAAAATAAAAAGCCTACTTGTGATGTGCAGCCTGCTTTAGGAATCTCCCAGCAGTAATACCAGAGATACCAGATCTCCCAGCAGATAATAGAGCTGCTGCTTAGCACAGAGTTGGCTCTTAGAAGAGAGAAGTGGCAAGTTTGCTGGGTGGCAGAAAACCATTCACTAATCCTTTGGGGACCTCTGAGGTAYGCTTTTGTGGGGATGCCTGGGTAGGCAAAGTGATTTTTTTGRAATTTTGTGGTCCAGTTAATGTTTGGTAATGTGATGGAACAAATGTTTTTAAGATATTTGTACTTCTTATTGGCCAGTAATTATAGAGATGTAGGCTGTTATTGATGGTAAGCTGTCCTTGACCCAAATCTTTTCAATACAAATTGTTTATAAAGTAGGAACCAAACCCTCTCAGGAGTGTGAATGTATGATTGACTGAGATGTGACTGTAAAGGAGAAGTTCATCTGCTTTTCCTGTGAAGTTTTAGTGTTCTTATAGAGGATATGAGAGATGGCATAAGGTGTGCTTATTTAGGAGTAAAATGCAACCTTTGAGCCTTATGCAAAGTATTCAAATAGATGATACTGGGGAAATTTSTGAACCTGAGAGGGGAAAATTTACAAGTTTTGACACTTTAAAATGTGTGACTCTCCCTGTCTTTTTCCACTCAGACCTTTTAAGAATGTTCCATGAAGAGAATCTGGGTAATGATGTGCACTGCTTTTAGCAGTATCTGAATATTTATCCTAGTTCTGTGGTTAAAAGATCAGTATTCAGCCCTTTCTTATGCCATGCATGTTTTTACAGGGTGRGTTGGTGGAAGTTAAGTGTGAGACCTTGACTGAAATGGCCCATGTTAATCTTGTTTAACATTTGTAGCTTTTATTTCTTTTCCTAAAGAAAGATTGACTCTTTTCCCTTGATAACCTTTCAGGCACTCACTTGCAAATAAATGTAGTCTTGGCAGGAAGAAAAAAAGGTAGCTCTTAATATTGAGCAGATATACTCTGCATGCATCTAAGCAACTGTATGCATTTACATAGAATTACTTAGTCTTTATTTCTGTGCTTTTTTGAAAATGATGGATGACTTATCAGGTGATTAGTCTTTCAGTTGTGATCTTCYTCAAGCTGCTTTTGGGTGGAAAGCAGAGTTTGTAACATGGAAAGCAAACATTTTCATTTGCTCTTTTAAATTACTACACAGTATTAAAGTGCTAAGTATTTAGGAAAAAAAAATCTCAGCTTATTTTGTGTTTATAACTAAGCAGTGTAACATGACCTGTASCAAACAAATGAAGCCAGTGGTGACTTGAGACTGTGCTTGGCAAGACATTGGAGCTGGGAGCTTTCAGCCTCCCACATCCACTTCTTATTTGCAGACTGGAAGAAGAAAACCAAGTTKACTTGCTTTTTCAGTTCCTAATTTGTTTCCCAACCTGGAATTAACTAGTGATCATTTCGAATTAAACTGAGTAATTTGAAATGAGGAGAATATTTACCCRTCTTGGAAGATAAAATGCTGTCAAAATCTGGTGTATTGCATGAGTGGACTGGTTACAGTGGCTTTGTCAGTGATTTCTCCTCAGCTGACTTAATTTGCTTTGGAGTTTGGAGCAGCAAACATATTTTGATAAATGTTGTTTAAATTATCTCACTTATACCACTGCAAAAAATTTTGGATTTCAGGTATCTTTGTATCATATGAGCTAATTTTAAAGTAAAATTGTGTTCTTAATTATTTTCRTATTCCAGCTACTTGKTTGCAGAAGGGTGGAGTGGAAGGCCAATRGACTTGGCCTTTCATTGCTGTGGGGATAGATKTCAGGCAATTGATGATMTRCTGAGMTGATGTGTTGTGAGYTGCATGTTATTGCCATGTGGCATTTTTGTAAAGCAAGCAGAGTTTTGTTGTGTGGGGTTTGTYTGCATCTGCTGAGCCAGCGAGGTGTGAAACCACACACTTGTGGCTCAGTCTCCCTTGAGCTTACTGCAGGTAGGACTAGTTAGTGAGTGGTTTTCTGCTGTGGRTGCTGGGACTGTGTGCTCTGCAATAGCTCCAGCTCACAAATTAAGTGGTCACAAATTGACACAGATTATGTTTGTTAAGAGATTTTTCTTCAGGTAAAATGCCAGCAATGTAGAGTGGTTATAGCAATTATTTTTGCAAACAAAATCAATAGTTCATTATGGAAAATAAAATGGATGTAGTTACATGGTAATGGKAGGTACAGATGTGCACAATGACTGCATTCCTAAGGAACAGAGCATCATTTTTAACACAGATTTTGTTTTTCAATGATTGTTTTCTTGTCAGTATTCCTGGCATACGCTGTAACAATATTTTGATGACTGCCAGAARCTCCTTTGCTACACCAGTGTGATTGTGGCTAAACACAGAAAAGCAAGCAAGAATTTGGCTGACCAGAGCAGGCTTTATGGTTTAATGGGGAGAAAGGTGAAGTGATAAAGGCCTTGTGAACGAGCATGGGTGGCTCATGACTGCCTGGGAGCCTCGTGTGGGTGGGCACTCACTGTTCATGCAATAGGGGAGCTTCAAACTTCTTGTGCAGTTCAGTCCAAGCCTGGAACATTGTCACAAACTTGGAAAACTGCAAATCTTCACAGATTGGCTGAGGTCAGGAAGGATCTCTGAAGATGATGTATCCCAACCCCCCAGCTCAAGGCAGAGGCCACTCAAGCAGCTTGCTCAGCATTTTGTCCATTGGGATCTGGTGCTTAAGGCCATGCATGGAGCTGTGCTCTCTGCTGTGTTAACATGTTGGTGACCTCACTGACATTGTAATGCTCTGCTCCATTTGGCATTACTTTCCACACAGCATTATAATGTGTGATTTAATGTCTCATCTCAGCACAACAAAGTGTTTTTTGAGCATTAAAGTGGAACTGTGCAGCCTCTTGGTTGTGGAGAGGACTGTTGGGATGCATGAGAGACTGTTTACTGCAGTGGTTCATTGGTCCTTTGTGCTGCTTTGTGAGCATTTCAGGTGAAAGTGCTTATTGCCTTTAAACTGTAAAAAAMCTACCTGAAACAAACTGTATGCCAGAAAATTCCATAGCTCGCTGAGAGCAAAGCTTGCCTTGGGAAAGGGCATGTACTCACTTCTGTGCTGGTGCAGACAACTTAATTACAATTTGTAATGATGTTGGATAGATGCACAAGACTAATGAAGCTGCTTCTACCCAAGCCCTCTACACAGAATTTTCATTCGTGTCCTTGACCTAAGGGAGAGGTATCAGAATGGCACAAAGTCCAAATGTGTCTTAGTTTGACTTTAATGTGCAGTATTGTGTGGTGCATGCCCTGCAGTAAATGCTGTGCTCTGGTTATTGTGCAGTTTCTGAAATTCCACTGGAAGAGTGGTCATGTGATGGAGCCTCACTGTAGGGAAGTGTTTGCTCTGTACTCTTCCTGTTGGTATCAAGTTACTCCGAGCATTTCCGAGTGGTTCTCACAATTCCTTACATACAGTTGTGCTGTTGGCTTTTGCCTTATCACATTACCCATCCCAGTGCTCTGTTCCAGGGGTTGCTGAGGTTTGATCCCAGGTGCTCTGTGCCTGTAGGCAGGGAAAGCCTCATGTCTGAGGAGGGCTAAGTTTGTAAGGCAAGGGTTGGCTGGAATTGCTGAGCTATCCCCTGGTAGCTCTTCCGCTGTGACAGGCCAGGAATACTCCTTGTTTGCACAGGAGTGTGAAATCAGGCCAGAATGATGAATGTAAATGTAAATTAATGTGTTCTGTACCCATTTGAATAGCTTTGTTCATTCAGATGGTGGTTGAATTGTAATCTTAGGCAATGATTTAAATATGAAGGAGTCCCGAAACAATGTAGTTACCTATTGGCTTTTGATGATCTTGTAAAGCAGTGCATTTTGAATAGATGTGTCTTTATAAAGGTGATAACGGCCCAACTATTGGTGGAGAGAAAAAAGAAAGAGGAACAAAGTCAGAAATAATATATGCATGTGTAAGTTGTATGCTTCATGTAAAATTTGTGTCCTTTTGAGATGTACATGAGCATACGTTTAAATTAATTTTCTTCTGTTTATAGTATAGCATTGAAGACTTTAARCTGCTGCATAATTGGCTGTTAAACCATTTTTGAAAGCCTTGCATGGCAAGTTATTGCTGTTTATCTCTTTTTGAGATTTCCTGCTCCCATAGCCATGTGCTTTTCTTAGAGATGTGTGGATGGTCACACAACATAGAACTGTTAATGGATCTATTTAGGTGCAGTCTCCATTGGCAGGGTAACTTAGGGTGTACTTGGAGCATCTTAGCAAAGCAGTTGATGGAATTCCTGTCCCTGATTCAACAGTTTCCATCTCCAGTGTTTTGGAAGTTGCTGTTAGCTTGTTATGTGTGTTCCAAGTTCAGGAGATAAAAAACAAACATGAGACATTAATGAGCTTACCTAAACTAGGAAGACAAAAAACCACAAAAAAAAAGGTGGATGACAAGGACACTTGACACCCCTACACGTTAAAGCCACCTTAGTACAGACTCACAGTTGGGGTAGTGTATCTGTGGGCTGGCTAATTCAGAGGTGGAGTGGAAATGATTGATTTGTTAACCTTTCTTTACTCAGAAGAACAAATGGTCAGATAATTAGATCTTGTTGTAGGGAGGAAAACTATATATATAGGTATAAGGTGTGTGACTAGAAATGGTGTTAACCTTTCTTCACACTATAGGGGAGGCTTTTTCTATATGTGTTACTGGTATTCACTTTGAGTGTTACATTTTCTCACATTGTGTTCTTACAGTAATCGTTTYCCCCTTTCACTGGAGTTTGAAAAAATTCAGTGGCAGGTACAGTTCCTGGATTCCAAATAGACTGGTACTCATACTTTTTCCTTGGCCTGTTAAAACATACTCCTGGTTATATATTCCTTGCAGGACCAGCACAGTTATAAAGGACAATGAAAAAATTTCATCAAATGAGCCTTACATGAACCAAAGTTTAAAATTAATGAGGACCTACCATTTAAGCACTTGTCAAATCTTCTCATTGTCAAGATTTCTTCCCACTTAATGTTCACTTTATATCAAATCAATGTGAGGTACATGATAATACTTTCAGAATCACCTAAGTCCCATTAAAAAAAGCAAGCACTTGGGTACCCCAAGGCTCACTGGAAGCCAGCAGGGATTGGACTCCAGCAGGGATTGGACTCCAAAATGGCTGTTGCTGTTGGAGGAGGAGAGGCTTAAGGGATTTAAAAATGTTACCTCCTGCTCAGACTAGCTGGTAACATTCAGGACAGGAGTAAAGTAAAAATGCACCCAAGGGAAGGAAAGGCTTAGTGTGGCTGCTCATGGGGGCAAGAGTGAAGATATTTTTCTGAGGATGMGTATGGGGATCAGAGATGGGGATCTCTGTTCTTCTCTCTCCTAGCCAGGTGGGCTCTGGGCTGGCTGCACTCGTGTCTCCAGCAGCATGTGGCCTCTGTGCTGCCTCAGCAGTGCTCCCTGCAGTGCCAGGCCCTGGTGCAGCCTGTGCTGKGCCTCTGCCAGCTGGGCACGGGCTGCTGGCTTGTTCTGCACAGGRGGAAACTGAGGCACACAGARAGGGGAGTGCCTCACCCATCTCACTCAGCACATCTGCAGTAGGACCTGGCTCTTGTTTTCCAGRTATCTTCACCACTAGGACTACACTTTTTAGTAGGACAGATGAAGGCCATGTTTCAGTCCATGTGTGTATTAGTCACTTTGAAGTCATTGTCATCCAGCTGCTGCTTTCTTTTGTGGCTTTTTTCCCCCCTAGTTTTGGTAGGCTCGTTAATGGATGTGTTCTCTGTTGTCTCTCATTGCCTCTTGAGAGGACAATGTGAGTTGGAAGATGTCTGGATGAGCTTCCTCTAGCAACAGCAGTCTTCCTGAAAGTCACAAAGAAAACCACCAGGAATGCACTCATGTGTATGGGTGGCTTTTAAATACACATAAACACGTTTATATATGAGCATATGTACAATATGTCTGTAGTTGTATATGTGTGTAATTCCAAAGTCAGAGTTCTCTTGAAATGGAAATTGCCTCAGCTATAAAGTAGAGGTAGCTCCTGCTGACAAATAAAGCCACATGTTTTTAGGAGCCCTAATAGCTGTGCTTCAGGACAGAGGATATTTCTCTTCCACTCTCCTTCAGATGACAGCTGCCACAGTGTGAAGAATACAATTTTCTGTGGCTGTGTGTTGGGCACTGGGAAGACTCTGCAGYTCAGAACAATAGCAGAATATGGAGCTGCCAGCAGGCAGTCAGAGTGGACAAGTATAATCATGCACCACTCAGCTTTCAAGGAAATTACAGTTAGTGCACTGACTTGCTCATAATAGCCATCCATTGTTTAGCTTAATAACTTATCAGCTCTCCAGGAACCAGCTAGTTATCACTGTCATCATACACTGCTAATCATTCTGTTCTTAAATTATCCCAAGATGCACTAAGGACCCATCACATCACCTATTAAACCAGCAAACTGAGTGCACTATAATTTTTTTTAAGCTAGAAGGAGCAATATTACCTGCCTTTTTTCTTCTCTTGTTTTGTCATTATCTTTGTCATATGTAATTGTGCCTGTAGGTTTTTATAAATGTCTGGTTGAAAGGACATTGTCAAATTGTGTTGGGATATTTTTAGATAGATAGAGTTTATGTTAAATTGTGGGGKTTTTGTGATAACTACTAGGGAACTGAATCTGAAACCTGCTTTTTAAGGAACATTTGTTTTTCATAAAGCATTTGTGGCAGAGGGGTGATTTTTTTTATGGTGCTTGTCTGTAGTACCTGAGTTCCTGTCAATCACTAGTAAGTGGAGAGTGATTATCCCTYTTAGACAAATGTAGAATTTAGGCACAGGAGGATAGCCTGATTTACCCAGAGCCATGCCAGGAGCTGTAGAAGAAGAGRAAGGAGAAGCAAGCTGGTTTGAGTCCTGATCCCAGTAGGCCTTCTGTTGTGCTGAATGCTTCTGCCTTCTTYCCCAAGGGTTATTTGTGAGTTCTGAGCACTGAAGGAGCCTTGGAGTATTTCTTCTGAGGGAAGAGTGGCCACAGCTTCATTTGCAGACATTGAAATGTAAGATCCCAGAATGGTGCAAAGCACCAAACTCTGTTGGGACACCTTKTTGTGGTCAGGAGTGCACAGACATGCAAGGCAGGTGAGCAGATCTCCAACCTGTTCCATGCTCAGGACTGAAATGGTGAGTCTGTTACAAGGGCAGGGGAAAGCAGAATGTGTGCCCAGCTGAAACAGGCCTCCTTGCTGTTCTGAGCAGTGCAGGCAGCTGTGCCATAGCATCTCCTGCTCTCAGCAGCTGTGCAGACTGTGGGGCTGGCTGTTTTTGTTAGACCAGAACAAGTACACCAGGATTTAAATGAAACCCTGAGCATTTTTGTGGTTTTCTTTAATTGTTTGCTCTGTTTTCATCTCTCCTGTTTCTGTCTTGGAAAGACAATTGTATCTCTTGATCAGTGATGACTAGAATTAAAATAAGGACCCTTCTCCTCCAAGATTTATTGCCTGGCACATCTGTGTCTGATGAAGTGTCATATTTCATGTTTTGAGAAGATGATGTCTAACTGTGATGTCTCTGARCCATATGAGAAAACACACCTATTCTTGTCAATTGTAGTAATAGTCTRGCTCAAATGATATAGATCTTTGTAYATTGYATTGAAAAATGTAGATCCAACCCTTGTTAATAAACAGAAAAGATCAGGTTGTTACAAAATGGTGATCTCYACAGAGATTAACCTTTGCATTTACTTCAAATACATCACCTGCTTTTGGCAGCAAGAAGTGAAAAAATGCTGAGTAGGTCTGTCATGTCCCCAAGGTAAATTCTGTAATAAGGAAATACCTGAAGCTTGCAGGTGTGGCTTTCTCTTTTCCATGGGAATATTTCCCACTTCTCCAGGAGTTTACCATCTTTCTCTGAAAACAATTTTTCAGGTTGCAAGTCAGTCCTGTTTTATTGGCTTCATTTGCTGTAGGGCCAACAAATGGCATCCAGCCCAAACTCCARGGTTGTCCCAGTTCACTGTATTTTGCACTGTACAAAGTTGAAAAGCATTGCCAGATGAAAAAATAGAATTGAACAGAATTGAATTGGAAAGCCTAAAACATCCTATTAAACAATGCCAACCTGTTCTTTCATACAACACAATGGCTGTGCAATGATTTACATTACTGTGTGATTTGAAATGTGTCTCACTTGGTAGTTATGCTTGACCAGAGCTTTCTCTTGCAAGAAGTATTTCTTTCTTTGCCCTGTCTRAGATACAAGAGTGGAAATGTCAATGTTCAAGGCAATGTTTGTTACAAATCTGCTTGGGATGCCCTGAWTACCCAGTTCTCTGCATAGCAAAGTCAACAAGTTTCTCCGTGTTGATGTTGGTGAGTTAGAGTCCAGGCTGAAATATTCACATTAGAGGGAATGTTTGTGTAAAACCCTGTTCATGCAAATTAGACATCAGTATGCTTGAGGTTTCTGGGAAAATCCCCTTTTTTGCTTGGTGYACCATGCATTGGGATCCTTGGAAAATTCATGTTCTATTAAAGCCAGGTCTTGATTATCTGCAGTGAAATGTGTGAGTACTGAAAGTCCTGTACTAAGAGCACAGAACATCCCATTTGGATCTAGATGAGCAGACTGGAAGCAACATGGCATTTTTGTTCTTGGTTTCTCAGCCTGGGAAAATCAGCAAGGGACAGGAATACTGATGGTTCTTTCCCCAGCATCACGTTCCAGACTCATGTATGGTTTCTGCTACTTCAACTTTTCTTTTACCAAGGCTCTCCCATTCCTTTGTTCCCCTGGCTAACTGATGCTTACAGGGCTCCCATCTTTTTGCAGGGGGTTTGGAGCCATTGTTTGTTGTGAAGTGTGAGTGTGAAGGTGCTGGTACTTGGTTTGATGGTTACCTGAGCTTTGCTCTGTTACCTCCTCCTCTTTTATTGCTGCCTCTGTAGCTGTGAGATTCTGCTCAACATTGGTTTGTTGGAGAAAAAAATCCATGGTGGCTCTGTGCCATCATTTCAAAGAACAGCTATTCCCCAGGCTCTTGATGAAGAGGTTTAAGAAATTATTTCACTCCTTGGGCATGGAAATGCTGGTTAGGAGTGTAACTGGCACAGGGCTTCCTTTGCCCTGGGAGTCTGGCCAGAGAGACATTTTTACTCCATTTAAGCCAYGGCTCTGCACCCTCAGTAGGCTTTTTCGTTGCTATTTTGTTTACAGCTGCCTGTGCTCCTCAGGGGGAAGCTGTGATGCCTCAGAACAGCTCTCAGACTGCCCAGCAGTAGTGGGCTGCCATGCTGGGAGGGGGAGGATGCAGGGCAGAAAGGGTGCAGGGCTCTAAGAAAACCTGCATGTAAAATTTGGGTTTGGGCTGAGTCTTTCTCTTTTTTAATTGAAGGAAACATCTCCAGACATCTGTTGTTTAGGCCCAGCTGGAGAGATCAATTCCTTCAGTACAGRTGGCAGTAGGGTTGACCTCTTCATGCTGCACTTGTTTGGAACAGGAAAGTCTGAACTTTGCTACTGCTCAAATAATTGTGGTAAAATCATCCAGTCATTTTATCTTCCCCAGATGTTTGCCTCATTTTGGAGGCAGGGATTGGATAAAGATGAAATGATTGGATCTTGGCTCATTTTGGAGCCTCATTTTGTCCTTTGTTCAGGTACCTGTGTTACAGCTGGCAGAGGTACAGGCTCATTGTAATTCAGGCAATACCCTCAGCTGAGGAAGAAGTTAACAGAAGTGCAGCCGAAGACTGAATGGTTTATCATAGACAGTGAGCAAGCCAGGCCCATATAACAGGAGAAATCTTTAGTCAGTCACAAGCAGTGGCCACACTGACATTAATGCATTCAGAAATGACAGATTTATTCCTATCTGTTGATAAATTCAAGTGTTTCTTGCTTTTTCCAGTACAATTTTTGTACTTGCTTTTTCCAGTACAATGATGTTCAATTCTTTAAGTAGAGGATGCTGCCCCCTGTTCACACAGCTCTAGAATGAAGCCTCATGCACCAGCTGAAATTCCACAGCAGTTGTAGCTTTGCTTTTTGCAGCCTCAGTTAAAAATGAAGCTTATTTTACAGAAATCCAGTAAATTACACTTCAGCTTTACTTTGGGCAGGTCAGCAGTGATTTGCTTGGAAACCTTGGCATACTGTTGGATTTCTGCTGTGGTGAAAGCTTGCCTATGATTTAATCTAAAAGATTCCCTTCCCCTCCCTCCCCTGCCATTTATTCACCTCAGCACAAAATGATTGCTTTGACATTGTGTGAGTTGATTGCCATGAAGGTAACACCCTTCCCCACAGAGTGAGAGCCCTGGCACTGGAGCTTCCCAGAAAATCTGTCAAAACTGCTTCACCTTGCCCTTCATACCTTCGCTATGTCTAACATTGCTATTAAACCAGGAGTAAACTTCAGTCCAGGCTTGCATTCTGACAGATTTGAAGCAACAAGCTCTGTTACTTTTGGAATTTTTCCCCATKTGTTTGTATGGCCACATGGAGCCTCCTCCTGCAGTGTTTCTAGCCTCCCCAGTCTGTAGATCACTGGCTGGGAGCATGTTCCCTTTGTCATGCATTCTAGAAAATCAGTGCCATGTGGCTGCATGGCACCAAACTATTGGATGTAATGCCTGCATCCAAAGTTGGAAAGTGTCTTTGTGGAAGACTGGCTTCAGTGGGATTAGCTGATATTCTGGTTAACTGGTTCATTGCTGGCTTTCTCAGAACCCCAAAATGTCCCTTGGTCATTTTCTTTCAAAATTAACCAGGTTTTCTTGGTTTGAGTAGTGGGTCCTTAAATAAATGAAGTGCTYGGGGTTTGGGGGATTGTATTTACTCGTTTTCAGGTTACAATTTTGGTTCCTTCACTGACTTGTCTGTAGCTTGCTGCCTTTTGGAAGAGTCTGCAGGTTCTTTACTGATGGTTCCTCAATCTGTTGTCACTCATTCCTTGTCTAGTACTTGTTTCAACATAATCAAAACTGTTCTACTGGCTCCCTGAAGTCCTGTAGAGCCTTGCTATGTCAGGGTGTGTGGGAGATGTTTATATATATATTTTTGTTGTTAAGGAACTCTCATTTTGAGTCCTTTATCTTTTATATCTCAGGCCTTTGAGGTATTTGGTGCTTCCCAAAATGTGGTGTTTTGAAGAAGTGCTCAGCTGGCTRAAGCCTTTGCTGCTGAAGCACTGAGGTTGTTGGATGCAGCTGAGGGTTTCTTGGGGCAGAGACTGTGCAAGGAGCTGGAATGCAGGCTGGGAACTTGCAGTATAGGTGGTAGGACTGTGGGCAAGATCAARTTTGTGATAAAACTTACACCAAAGTCACAATCTTGATACAGGATCACTGCATCTGTTTTCAGAAGGTTSAACTATATAATGGCAAAGCCTTTAATCTTCTCTCTTTCTTTCTCYTTCCCTCCTGTTCTTTCACATACACACAGACACACAATCATCTTTTTCATTCTTCTTTCTCTTTTGTCTGCAGAAGGCAAATTCCTGCAGCATTCCTGRCATAAGGAAGGAAGCTGATAACGCTGGTGTGTAATGCTGAAGCAGGAGCTGAAGCTACAGCTGTTTAATTGTTTCCAGCACAGGGCTCTTGCATTTTAGCTGGGGGAAGATTCCTGAGTGAAGCCTCACAAGGGCACTGTGTCCTCTTGCTGCATCYCAGCCCAGTTGTGTGCCCGAGTGCCCTCTCTGGGAGAAGGCAGGGGTTGTGCAGTGACTACAGCACCAGGATTCCTGGCTTCTGTTCTTAGCTCAGCAACCAATTTGTTGTAAAGCTTTTGGCAAATCATTCAGGCCTAATCCTGCACATACAGGAGCCCCCAACCAAGTCCTTTCTGTTTTTCACTGGGGGCAGAGGATCAGCTTCTTAACTTCTTTTCTCACACTCTGGAGGASCAGTGAATTGAAAAGTGTGCAAGAAAGTGTGATAACCTGTTCATGTTTGTGAAGCAGTGATGTGGGCATCACTGTGTGATGGATGTGGCCTTGCATCCATAAAGGCAGATTGACTGATTGATGGCTGTTATCAGCTGGATCTCTGGAGCACAGGGTTTTTGGCCTCTCTCATCAGAATACAGTTTTACATGATTATACAGGATAATGCTGGAAATGGCTCTGCACTGGCCAGATGGCAGGGTCAGTGTAGCGTGGACCTTGCTCAATTGCTTTGTGTGCCAGGGTAAGTGCTGCTGCTTTTCTCTTTTTATGCCACTGGCACAGTTAGAAATTGAGGAATTCTGGGACTGCTGAGAAATTCTGTGAGATTGAAATTAATACCTACAACGACCTCTGCTTTTACTGACCTTACATTAATTTCCCATCCTTTTGCAAAGGTGAATGGCAGTGCTCATTTTTCTGTGGTGCTTTTGCTTCAAAATAATCTGAGCTGCAATCTGAGAATGAAATGGTGTAAAAAACATTCTGGGCTAGGTGTTAATTTCAGTAGTACCTTGTAAGGTAAAAGGGCAKAACAGAAAGGTACTTTAATCTGCAACCTCCTTGCCTTTCCATTTGGCTGTGCTGTGTTTTGTAGCATGTGGGGTTCTGGTATCTGCTGAGTGCAGCATCTTGCTCTGCTGATTTGTGTAAGGCTTTATTTGCCTGCTGCAGGGACAGAGGTGGATTAATCTMTGGAGCTGTTGGCAGAAATCCCTTAGTAGGCTTTTGAGGGGAGATCAGCTTGAAGAAAACACAACTTGATTTTTGTGTCAGTTGAATTTTTGATAATGTTACAGAAAGTCTGGTCTCATTGTAAACTTAGTTCTGAAAACACAGAGCCTGGTAGGGGATTTTCTAGGGAGGTAATGTTTGAGTGTAGTGYTCTTGCCTGTGAAGGAACAGGGCTGTCCCAGAGCTCCCAGATACCTGACAAATAGGGCTTGAAAGCAGGCATGCCTTGCTGAATAAATTATTTCGTTAAAATAAGAGGCAGAAGAGGAGAACTATTACCTTCCATTTCACTCAGACTGGACATTCTCCTTTCTTCTCTGCTCAGTGAATGAAAATACCCTGTCTCCCACAGCAAGTAATTTCTGGGAGCTGGAGGGGCACATGTAGCCCATAGTCAGGAGCTTCTCATTTGTTGGGAGCTCCATGCCTTACCTTTAAATATGCATATCAATTTGTTGGTGTCTCTCCAGCTTTGCAGTTTTTCTGTTGTCTCTGTCTCCATTTGAGGCAGTGGCCTGGAGCTGCCAGCAGTGCTGGTGACTCCTGATSCTCATGGAGCTTCCCCAAGGGCTGTAGCTGCCAGTGCCCACGTCCCAGCCCAGTGCTGAGTTCTCAGATTGATGCACCAGGGCTGGGTCTGTCCCCCCCCAAATGATGATGATGAAAACAACACCACCATGTATCACACTGTTCTTGGCAGTCACTGCCTGCTTGTGGTTTGGAGCCCTTGTTCAGCAGTCTCCTGTACTTTAAAGAGATTCTCCTCAGATTGTTCTCATGCTTATCCAAATGCATTTTCTCTTCCTGAAAGCAGAGGARTCTCTTGTTTTCCTGTCTGCTCTCTCCCTCTCAGTTGCTGGAGCYCTCCTGCCTTGAAGGGGAAGGCTGTCTGAAGGAACTTGTTGGCTGCAGTTCTGCCTGAGGGCACCAGTACCCCCCTGGGCAAGGCATGCCATAAGTTTGGGGGTTTGGTTAAGTTGGCTGGTTTGCTTGTCTTGGGAGGACTTGCAACTAATTGTGAGCTTTCWGTTTTCTTCCCACCTCCTTGGCAGAAAAGGTGGCAGCCCTGAGTTCTTCTCACCACTAAAACACAGGGARGCTCATCCCCAACAAAACTGGCATCAGGAAATGGGCCAGGAAAAACACTCTTGCTCTGCTTCTCCAAGTACTGCACTGGACTGGCATCTCAAGATGAGCTTAAATGTAGCTTAGTATTGACCAAGTTGTGCACTGGCTGACTTTAGTATTTTTATTAAAGCCAGCCCAAAAACCAATGGAGACTCTTTGATTCCTTTCTACACTGCTAGTTYATTCCCATTAGTTTTACTGAGGTTCCAGCCATAAAACGTTTTTTTGGTCATTTTGTGTTAATCTCTTTCTGTTGACACTAGAGCACTGTGTGATTTAGGGCTTTGTTTTCAGCCATGATATGAAGGCTAATTACTTCCTTCTGGCATCCTCTCACTAAGAAAGGAACTTAATCTTTCAAAAAGAAAAGCAAGGGAAAATTTTGAAATGCCTGGARGTGTTTGGTAAGCCCCCAGATTTGAATTTATTCTTCATGGTGACAACAAAACATTAGGAGCTAAGCTCTGGACTCCATAGCTCTGTCTGTGTGGACACAATTTCCTATTTGGTTGGTTGTCCTCACTGGGTATAATTTTGCAGTTAAAATTTAACCTGTGCTTCAGGATGTTTAGTAATTAGGGGTATGGTATGTATATTTATTGTTTATATAAAAGTATGTATTTGTCTTATTTCAGCCTTGTGACTTGCTTTGATTATCCATTATCTTCTAGATAATTAAACTGTCTATTTTTTCCTGTCTCCTTCTTCATATTCTCTTTTGCCTTAATTTGATAAGATAGGGAGAGACTACATCAGGAAACTTTGGAGCACTAGTAGATTATTTCAGTGTGTGATTGTGTTCACAGAGATTCCATCCTAAAGACAGGCTGCTGTGCAGTGTGGGAAGGAAAAGGTTATTGCTCCTCAGCAAGTGCCATTTCAGTACAGCCAGGGGAACATCAGCTCTTGGGCTCACTCATGTAACAGAAGACTGACAAAGCTGTCAGGAATCATATTCCACTTCTGATTAAAGCAGTTGTCGTTAAACTTTTATATAAAATTTCTAAATGGTCTGGACAGTGAGGATTGGAGCCCTGCATTAGAAAATTCACYACTCCACAATGCAATGGAAATCTCAGCTAGTTTGGGAGTGTCTCTCTCTAACCAACAGTCTTGCTAGGAAAGCATGCTTTTATAAAAGCTTGGTTTTTGTTAGAGGGTTGGTTTTGCTCAAGGGTCAGCATTTGGGTTCATCAGGCTGCTTTAGGCCATAAAACTTCAAGCACATTAGTCACTCCATTTCAAGGTTATTACTTGGTATATGGTTAAGTAGCTTAATAAATTGGGAATGCAAGTTGTCARTTGGGACTGGGGAAATGTTCCCCAATTCTCCCATCTGGCCATGACCCYTTTGGCAGAAGAAAAGTCAGGTGATTCTTGTGAAGATGGTCATGTGGCATTCAAAGGCAGTAAACCCAGCAAACTTGCTTTAAAAGCAGCTRAAGCTCTGTGGAGCATCTCAAAGAATTGCTTTTTGTCCCTGGCATCACCACAAAGCTGCCTCAGGCCAACAAGAAGTTTGTACAGTGCAGGATGTGGGACTGAGGTACTATTTGGCTTATATGCTCACAAATAACAGAACAGAAATTCAAATTAATTTTAAATCTCTCCTCCAGAGTGGGAAATTGCCACTGTGTGAACCATTTGAAACATTTGAAATAGAGGGATTACCATTCCATAAATGTTCTACAGAGATCTTAGCTTTTTGAAAGTGCTTATGATATTTCTCAAGACTTTTTTGACCAGATACATAAAGAATATATTAAAAAACAATAATGCTGTGTGCCTACAAGCTTTATACCAGGGGAGATTTTACAACCTGTACACACCTCTGGCTAATTTTCATGCATTTAATAAATACAAAATGAGCATTTTTCACTCAGCTCAAATACACATGCATTGTTTGTATATGCAATTAATTTTGAAATCTTGATATAGACATAAAAAAAACAGATCTATTCTTATTTATGTTCCAATGTAAGCTTCTTCAGTTACACAACATTGTGTTTATTTTGCCTTTTCTGTTCAGGTGCCTAACATACATATCTTTGGGCTTCATATAATTGTTTCTATAAGCTTTTAGAAAGGCTCACATCACAGGATCAGTGACTGTAAACAAATCATCAATGCTGAATTTTATTGCAAGTGGAATCACAAACAGTRCCATATATACACTGACAGTCGTAAGTTGGAAATTTAAATAAAAGATACAGAAATYACTGGTTTCCAAAGCTTGATGAGTTTTTAACTGTATCTTCGGCTGAACAATGGGATGAGCTCTGATTTAGTGATTGAGCCTGTTTAGGGCTTCTCAGATAATTCTCAGCCAAGGATTTGGGTTTTGGTTGCACTTCTGAAGAGCAAATGTACCCACATTGTCAGTGAAGGGCTTGTTCAGCACTGCCCCTGAGCACCATTGACTTCACAGTGTSATTGCATGGTGTCACTTGTGTGGAGACAACACTGAAATGGGGGCTGTACTGAGGGCTCTGCATGGGAAACGCCTCTGCTTTGAACTTCATCCTTCTTTGGCCCTTCAGGTTGTAAAAGCTGGTTTGTACTGTTAAGAAGAAAGGTGCTATAAGAAAAACCAGCACAGCRTGGACAAGTGCTGATGGCATCTGCTCAGCAGTCAGGGCTTGCCAGGGGCCAGATGGAAAGAATGTGATGGGRTGGTTGGAGTTACTTGGCCAAGTGTGTAAGGTCAGTGCTGCACAACAGCCAGGCACAGAAAACACTGCTCAGAGACCTCTCWCAGCTGGCCAGCTGCTTTAGCAGGGTGTTCCCACAACCTCTGAATGGAAATAGTTGTGACAGGAACAGTAGCATTTCATGAAGAGTGGTTAAGCTGTGGAACACCTGCATGTTGGTTGGTTGGACATTCCATTTTCAGCACCAACTTACCCAAATAGCCAAAATCCCCATGAGGGATCCCTAAGAAACAGGAAGATTGGCTTTTAAAAGCAAGTTTTTCTGTGCTTAATATCCAGGCTTTCAGTTTAGATTTGTCTGCAAACAAGCCTAAGCCTATTTATTTATTTATTTGATTCGTTTTGTCTTGTGTAATCATGTTATGTGAGGTAGAGATTTGGAGAAAAGATAATTGCTTTGTTAACCATGTTGCAATGAGTGATAGCTCAGGATTATGCACTATGCAGRCTTCTTGTTGGCCTGAGGCAACTTTGTGGTGATCCCAGGGACTGAAAGTCCTTGTTTTTTTGACATTGGATATTTAAAAAATATGTGCAGAGAGCAGCTCCCTTTTCTCAAAAATGAGCAGTCAGGTCCTGTGCAATGGATTGGGAGCCCTGTGGCAAAGAACTGGGCTGCTTATTGAATTACTACAGTATGTAATCAGCTTCCTGCTTTGAGGAGTATCTCAYTGGCTTGTAAGAGATCTTTCCACATCACTTGCACTTGTGGGGTTTTGAGGGGTTGTTAGGGTTTTTTTTTTGTTTGGTGAGGGTTTTGTGTGTCTTTCTGATTCTGGTTTTTGTTTGTTGCTGTACCACATTGAAGTGTGATAAGGAATTTAAGGCCTGATTTGGGAGAGATGGTCCCAGCCCTAAAGTGCTTGTGCAGATCACCAAGACCTGTCTTTGCATGYAGTTTTGATGAGGAGATAAATGTAATTTGGAAACGTACTTTCCATGAACATTGTATTTCCTAAAAAGTGTGTTTRGGATGTTTTTATGATGTGGTGTGCTGGTCTTGACTGGGATACAATAAATTTTCTTCACAGCAGCTGGTACAGGACCCTGGTTTGGATTTCTGCTGGAAACAGTGATGATAACTCAGGGATGTTGTCATTACCTCTGAGCAGTGYTTGTACAGAGCCAAGGGCTTTTCTGCTTTTCACCCCAGCAGTGAGGAGCTGGGGAGGACACAGCTGACCCCAGGGCCATCCCAGCCAGTGTGGTGTCAGGCCCAGCATGCAGGGCAGGGGGAAGAAGGGAAAGATGGACATTCACAGTGATGGCATTCGTTTTTCCAAGTCCCCTTTCCAGGGATGGAACCCTGCTGTCCTGGGGATGCCCAAACGTTTGCCTGCAATGGGAAGTGCTAATTAATTCCTTRGTTTGCTTTGCTTTTCTTGTCTCTGTGGCTTTTACTTTSACTATTAAACTGTCTTTATCTCAGCCCATGSGTTTTGTCTTTTACTCTTCAGTTCCCCATCCCACTGTGGGGGGAGGAAGCAAKCAGCTSTGTGGGGCTGGGTTGCTGTCAATGGTTAAACCATGAAACACAGGTGGATTTTGATGAAAATATGTTAATCCTCAACTTTTTTTTGAATTTTCCCTTGTTAGCTTATGCAAACAGGTCAATTCAAACAGAGGAGTAAAATCACTGTGTCCCTTYACCTTGCTGAACTGAGATACCTTACTTGAGACACTAACAATAAGGAAATTATTGCACATGAAAAGGCTCTTAAGGTGTTTTTTTGTAAGCCCTTGGTTCCTGACAGAAGCACTTTCGGCTTCCTGGGTTTGTTGGGGAGCTCCACCTTGGGCCCAGGCAGCACAGTGAGTGCAGGCAGCAATGTGCACCCAGTGAGACAGGGCAGGGGAGCTCTGCTCTACTCCTCTGCAGCTTCCCCAGGGCTGTGCTTGCTCCTGCAGCAGCACAAGTTTTGCAGTTGGAAAAAAACAGCAGATGAACATGTAGCAATGGTTAAATCCAGCAAAACTGCAGGAAATACACTGGCCTGTGAGCTTCAGCAGATGAACTTCTTTTCTGTTTCCTATTGCAATGCTTCCCAGGCCATGTTSCATACAAAGGTGTGTCAAACAAATCTCTTGAGCTTCCTGMATTTTCAGTCTCATGGAACTCTGTYTTCAGCTTTCWGCAAGTTTTYTTGGGAGSTGGGATAAGAGGTGAGGCTGRCACTGGAATGTCCTTGCCCATCCTGTGGCCCTGTGCTGTGATTACTGTGCATGAGCCTGGCTCCATGGCAGGTGTGACTCTTGGGAGCTGATACTTGGGCATGAGGGTGAGCTTTACAAGCAGAGGGTCCCTCAAGCACTGCTGCATCACAAGAGTGCTGGGTGAGGTGCCTGGCTGCCCTCCCTGCCTCAGTTTCTGCTGCCAGGTGATCTGGTCCAAGGGACCCAGACTGCAGAGCCTGGGGATCAGTGTGTTCAGCCCTTACTGTGCTGTTTTGTGGGCTTGCTTCTGGGCATTTGGGGAATTTGTTGGTTCTTTTATTTTTCTCCACATTTTCAAATCAGAAGAGGTTTGACAACTTCAAATCTTTCACAARAAGACAATTTTTAACCCATAAATTAAACCAACTCTTCTTTCCAAAATATTTCTTGCCTAGGAATTTGCTGCCTACAGCAGTGAATCCAGTTTCACTGAGGGATTTTCAAAGCACTGAGATCAGTGTGAGCCCTTACTGGTCAAGTCTGCAGTCAGGCAGCCTGTTCTCCCTGTCCTCTGAAACTGGAAAAGCTGGTGGGAAATTCTCTTGTTACCTAGTAGAGCTAATCATTAATTAGCAGGGGATGAAGTACACCAAACAATCTGCTATGCCAGATGGATGCTTCACTGTTAATTTATGTTCTCAAAATAACTGGACATAGATATGCTCCACACCATGGCCTAAATCTTGCTTTTGTTGAATTCAGTGGTAAAAATGGTGYTGGCTTTAGTGATCCAAGTGCATATTTCTTTGAGGAAAATGTATTTTGGCATCAAATTGTAACAGTAAAATGAAATTAATAAAAGCTGTCCAGAGCAGTGAACTTTACCTTCTTAYACAGGGGCACATTGGTGAAAAAATGAAGTTTTGTTTTTATCTCCCTAGAGCATTTCTGTTATTGAATGCCAAGAAATGAGTAATTTGGTTTGGTTTTGGTTTTTTTGTTTTGTTCTTGTGAATAACTTCTTATGTGTCTTCCTAAGAGAGTTGGAACTAGARCCTAGTCTTGGAAAAGTTAAGCTCTATGTTGTTTCTCTTTGAAAGACTCATGAAGGAGACCCAGAGAAAAAAAGCAGTTAAGTTAAAAAAAAAGTCATGCTGATGGCTTATTCTACCACACTTAATTTTAAATGAAGAAGGCTTACTRCAAATTTCCTTCCATATTTTTCTTCTGTTCTTCAGTTTTGTTGGGGTTTTTCTCTTTTCCATGCAGCTTCTCATGGCCAGCAGTGGATGTGGRCACTGAAGGTGTTCTGATGGCTGGAGGCTGAGTATGGGCCCCCCATCCTTGTGTTGTGGGGAGAGCTTGGGGGAGCTCTGGATCTTATCAGTGCTTCATCCACATTTTGTAAAAGGCAGTGGGTTTGCTCTGTCATGCTCATGCAAGGAGCCAGGTTTTTACTAAAGCTGGAGAAAAGGCAGGCCCTGGAGGATGAAAGAAATTTATATTTTTCTGCTTTTGTCTTTTTCATTGAAATTCAAAATATTGATGATACATCTTACCAGTTTTTAACAATGAAAATAAGCTTTCTATGCTGACCTTTAGCTGTGTTCAGATGAATTTGATAGTTCTTTACAGGATAAATGGTGTCATCAAAAAGCCAATTCAGGTCTCCATTGGTATCCTTTAAAAATAAAGCACTGTGTGGTATGCACAGACTGACCTCACAAGCTTCAATTCTATTTTCAGGGTTKAACAGAAACGTTGAATTGCTTTTACCTTTGTGATACTGTGAGGATTATTTTTAATTAAATCAAGTGCTTTAACATGCTGTAACTGTTTTTTTAGCAGATGTGTCTAACACTTGACAGAGAGGGGCTGTTCTGGGAACAAGACAATGCTGTCTTGCCTCTTTTATCTGAGAGTTGGGTAAATATTCCTTGAGGATCAGGGAGGGAGAGGTTATTGATGGCTTCTCTCTTATTCCAGCCATGTGCCAATCCCAGAACACTTGTGCACGAAGGGCAGGGAGGAGATGATGTGTACAGGTTAAATGATCTGGTCCCCTCTGTGCTGCAGGAGCAGCTTCTTCCCACAGTACCAGTGCAGAAAGCAGAGGCTGAATCTCAGCAGGTGTGGTGGGCTGACCTTGGCTGACACAAAGTACCCACCTAGCCCCTCTACTGCTCACCTTCCCAGCTGGACAGGGGAGAGAAAACTAGGTGGAAAACAACTTAGGTTGAGATAAGGCAGTTTACTAAAGCAAARGTTTACATGTACACTAGCAAAGAGTAAAATCAGTTTTATTCCCTAATTTGCATCAGCAAGCACTTTCTGGCCCCTTCTGGGCTTCAGGACACATAGTGGTAGTTTGAAAAGGCAAACATCTTAAATAATGAATGCCCCCCCTTCCTCCTCCTTTTCTAAGCTTTTATATCTGAGCTAATGTCATATGGTCTGGAATGTCCCTTTGGTGAATGTGGGACAGCTGGCCTTGTCACCCCCAGGATCCTGCCCAGCCCCTTGCTGGGGGAATGTTGAGGGGTCAGCACTGCTGSTGTGTCAGAGGTGTGTCACCAACACCTGTGCACCTGCCAGTGCAGAGCACAGCACTGTGAGTGAGGGCTGCTGTGGGAAATGAGCTCCATCCCAGGCAGACTGAATGCAGCAAGTCGTTAGTTCAACTCACTCATACTCCCTGATGTGCTCTCAGCCTGCTTTTCAGGTTACACTGAAGCCCAAATATACATTTCCCTGAGAAAACATGCCATAAATAATGGACCAGTTCTTCACCAAAACAACACAAGAAGTTCTCTGCTTYTTAAACCAAGGCAATGGATGAACTCAAGGGGGGTCAAAGCTACTGCAGAACAATCTGTAGCTGACTCTTCCTGCCAGGCAGTGTGACATGGCCAGGAGCAGGGCATGGGCCAGCCAGTGACAGCTCCCTTCAGGGGCTGTGTGCCAATGGAAGGGAGCAGAGAGCAGTGCTTGGCCCTTTCCTTACCACAATACAGGTGACCCAGAGTGTGCTGAGGAAACCTAGGTGTTCTTAGCATGGTGCAGCTTTTAGGAGACTTGTAGAGGATCCTTGGCTCTTCCAGTAGGCTTGGTGTTAGATGGGGTAAAACTTGTCATGGTTTAGGAATGGTATTTCCCAGTTTGCTGTTCCCACTGAGACTCTTCAAACCATGCTCCCACTGCTCACCCCATTCTCCTTCCCTTTGATGTAATGGAGAGGAGAATTGGGTGCATGAAAGGTAAAAATCCCAGGTTTGATAAGAACAATTGACTGGAAACAGYAATGAGATAAGAAAAGAACARTAACAGCAGCAATACCTAGTGACAGAGGGTACAACAGGCAAATTATTCATGTGGAAAAGCCCCTACAACAGATTCCTCTGCCACAGGACTGCCTTCCCCCAGCCCTTGGTGCTGACATGGGATGGTACAGAATAACCGGGAGTCCTGGCTACTGCAAAAATTGACCCTATCCTGGCCAGAACCAGGACAAACTGTCTGAGGAGAAGCTTAATCCAAGGACATTTGAAAGTGCTGGGAAAAGGAGGCTACACAGCAATAGATGAAAGTGTGACAAAACCTGGGAAAATGAGAATGTTCACTTAATCTTGCAGTTGTAATGGGATTTCCTTCCCCTTCAGAGTAAATATAAAAAATTCAGATTTGCAGAGAGCATGAAGGTCTGGGTCAGAGCTGAGCCACAGCCAGGCACTTGGGTACTGAAATTTACTCTTTCTTCATTATTTCCAAAAATGAGAGTTGGCTTTAGGTTAATCCTACCCCTCATCTCTTGCTTGCTGCAGGATTTTCCTTTTCTTCTGTCCTGCCTCCGACTGGCTTTTGATCTGCCTCCCAGTCTGATTGGCAGTGAGGTGTAGGGCTGAGATGTGATCCCTGTTCTTGCATCCCACACATCTCGAGACACTGAGAGAGAACTGCTGAAATAGAGCATGAGGTTTCCAAAAGGAATGCCTTCAATTATCTGGCATATACACAAGCACCATTTCAGGGAAGGAGAAGAAGGGGATAAGGATCTGTTGTGATCAAGAATTTCCATGTTGGCCTGCTCCTGTTTTGCTTGCAGGTGGGAATTCTGCCTTCATTTGACAATGCTGCATTCAGGGGCTACTGAAAATGATCCCTCTCCCTCCATGTGAGCCAAAGGCAGTTAAGCAGAGTATATAACTAGGTGGTGTCTAAATTTATGGTCAGTAGCTCCCAAAAACTCCAAAGAAGGTAAAGAAAGCTTGTTGATGATTTGTTTTTAGGGCAGGCTGAAGGAGAGGTGAGAGATGTTGCCAATAATGTTTAGAGAGGCATGGTTAGAACTGGTGTTTATAGCTACCTAGTGCCAACTTGCTTGATAAARACTGTGTAAGATTCCCAAGAGTATCAGGAAACCCAGGGTAACCTTGGGAGAGGGAAAGGAAGCCAGCTGCTTTTTTTATAGATCAGATTGCAAGAAAACCTGAGTTGCTGTGTGTTGTATTTATTTCTGGGGACAGTGGGGTGGGGTGTAAGCAGACAGATGCATCCCATGATGGCTGGARGTCTGACTGACTGAGTGGCATCCAGATAATATTAAGAAGTGATCCCTTCCCTTTGCTATGGTGTTATGCTCTCTGTCTCCCAGACCAAGCAGTCTGTAGCAGTTCTGCTCAGTGCACCACCCTTCAAAGCAGTGTGCAGCCATCTGATCTGCTGCACCACAGGCCTGCAGACTGTGCAAGGGGAAAATGGGCTGTGTGCATCGAATCCAGAGCAGCTTGTGGTGTTCCTRTCACAGTGTCTTAGAGTGCAGCTTCTGGAAGTGCCCCAGGAAAAACAAATACTGTGCTTGAGACATAATCACTGACTGTAGCAACACTGATTTAATGTGTAACAACATATCTGTGGGGGGGTAGTGAGAATTACATGGTTCAGTCGCTACACAGGTGGGAAAAATTGCTCTCTTTATGTGTCTTCTCTGTGGCTCAGCTGGCATTTATTGTCATAATAAATAATTTTGTACCAAAAAGTAGCCATTTTCTCCCATTGTAGCTTTAAATACTGATTTGGAGGTGGGAAGGCAGCACTGAGATGCCTGTGGCTCTGTCATGCCCGTGATTTCTTTCAGCACAGGAGGCAGAGTSCCTGGCATAGTCTGGAGTGCAGCATCCCCTCTGGTCCCAGCAGCAGCCTGGGGGTGGTGCCAGGCTCTGCTGCTGCTCTGTGTCCASCAGCAAAAMGTGAGACACTTCCAGCATTCCCTGSGATGGSAACTTGGACTCCTGTTTTCTCTCTTYTTAAATTTTTACTTCCACAATAGTGGATGTACTTAGTGGAAACAAACCGGTGAGAGACTGGAGGTGTCTGTGAAGCCTTCCTGGAGGGAGCCTTGGCACAAGGAACTTGTCTGGACTGAATGATGGTGGCAACAGCTGGGCTTTGTCTTTGAGCTACAAACAAGGATGTGCAAATAGGTTGTAAAGAGGGGCTTGGGTTAGTCTTGAGCTGAGGCTTGGTTTGTGCAGTTTAGTTTCAGTACTGCCACAGCTGCTTCACAGATTTTAAGAGCAGCAGCCCTTCTTTRGGCAGTGAAAATCTTCYTGAAGCCCAGAAGAGGTTTTTTTGGCCTTAATTTCTCTGACTCCTTTTCCTATCCACAAAGCAGTGTAAATGTGCTTTTATCTTTACCATTTCTTGCTGAGTCTGTCTAGATAAGAAGGTTGCAGGTGGTACAGCCATGGCTTTGTATACATGTGAGCCTCTTCTCCCAGTGTGCCAGGTTGTAACCCTCCAGCCTTAGAGCACCAACAGCAAGCCAAGAAGGCAGCTGCCTGCAGCACAGGGATCTTGCAGTGTTCTGACATCCCTGGTCAGTCATATTTAYTTGTGTGTTTTCCCCTTCTTTCTCTGGTGCTGCTATTTAGTGCTCACAGCTGTAGTCTGAGGAGGAGAGTGGGRAGTGCTGGCTCTGCAGCTGGCACCCGCCTGCTGCCTTGGCTGTGTGTCAGCAAAGGCCTGCTGCCAGCTGGGCAGAGCTGGGTGACCTTTGCCAGTTGACCAAAAGGTTGTAGGTTGTTTGGAGTTACCCACTAGATAACACCCTGAAAGTGCAAAAATAAAAAAAAAGAAAAGTGGTTACCTGATTTATGTGGCAGGAACTACCTGGCAAATGACTGAGAATTTGTATTGGGATCTGCTATAGTGAAAAGCCCTCCTAAAATGAATGCTTGGGYTGTTCTGGGTTAAGTGATACTGTCCTGATTCCTGGTTCTAAATTGCCTGTTTTATGTTCATGGGTGTTTTGTAGTTTTCCCACTTCTGTTTCTGAGGAGTTCTGGGTGTGCTGGTTTCACAGGAAGCTGCTAGGTGCCCAGTGTGGGAGAGATCAGAAAATGGTCTTGAGAAATTTTCTTGTTGAGAGTCCTTCATCCTCCCTCTCCTGAGACCCAGCTCCAGTGTGATGCTGGCACTAAAAGAGACCTGGTCTGAGTGATGAAATGGTCTTTTGGACAATAGGCTATAAACATCAGAATGCTTTTAACAATTTATCACTCTTTTGATTCTGCAGTAAAGCCTGCTTTGTTTTTCAAATGACCAAAAAATTAAGTCTCATGGCTCTGTTTCCATGAGTCACTGTCCCAGTTCATGAGCTCTTGAATTTGGTARCTGCCTCCCATTTCCATTTCCAGTGGTGGGAGTGGTGTCATGGTTAGGAGCATTGTACTCTGTGGGACAGATACAGGAGTGAAGGGGAGGGATGTCTGAGTTCAGCTCAGATGTGGCATCCAGAGTAATGTTAAACCTGACTCTGATCTGGAAGATGTTTTACACCTGTTTTCATGTGAGAAGATGGAAGTGATGAAGTTAAGGACAATTGACTCCTGTTTGCCTCAGGGAGATGTGAAGATGTATTTGTAAAACCCATTTGCAGACAGTGCATGTCCTGAATGTCTGAGTGCAGAAGTGATGGGAGCAGGCTGCTGAAAGGCCTGSTGCATGGTGCTGCTCTGTTCTTGGGGAAGGGAGGGTGTGATATCTGCATTTGGAGCCCCGTTTTTCCCTGCCAACAACAGACACAAATTATTCCCTGCTCTGGTGATTGCAGGGTATTTGCCAGCGCAGAGCTTTGTACTGAAATCTTTGGGCTGGCATTCAGTAATTGGTTGGTTTTTAATTTCTTTCCTTTTTTTTAAACAGTACTTCAAAATGGTGCAGCTTTGCCATGGGGTTATAATTACATAAGCCATAGAAATGTACTTCAATGACCAGTCAAATGACTTTGTTTTTTCCAGTAGTTTAAGCTTGCCATTTATTAAGTTGTTGAAAGAATATAATTGAAATTCATTGGGGAGTTTAATTTCATCAAGCCCTGTATAGCTTCATGCTCTTGCTGTGTCTGTGTGCATTTGGGTTGCCTGTAAAAGGCTCGTTCACTTCCATAAAGGAATTAGCACAACTGTGCAGCTGTTTAAAGAGCCAGCCCCCAATCCCTGCCCCACACTGCTCAGAGTGCCCAATTTATTCACATAAACATGTACAGAAGTGGTCTCTGAGTATTTCAGTTGGTAGAATATTTTTATATTTTTATGAATTTTATTGCAGTCCTTTATTCTACTGTTGAGCCTGAACAGACACCTGTGGTTAATACAGTGCAGAAGGTTCTGATGCCTGCTCTGGGGATGCTCCTGCTGGCTGTTCCTGGGAGATGGCTGCTGCCCTGCAGCCCTGGCAGGCTTTATGGGCTGCAAGAAACCCGCTGCCTTTTTCTCACTTCAGGACTTCTCAGCTCTGTAGGCTTGCCTGCTGGTTCTGGAGGTGTCAGCCTGATCTGGGGTCTGCCCCAGCTTGGTGTGGAGGGCTTAGCCAAAAACCAGTGCTTTGCAAGGCAGGGACCTCTGCAAGCAGCACTTGGTCCCCTGTGACATCCCCTGGGACATCCCCTGTGACATCCCCCTTCCCTGCAGAGCCCTGGGCTCTTCGTGTGTGCCACAGGACCCTGCACTGTCCCCCTGTCAGCCCCTGGGATTTACCTTCCTTCCTGACATGTGGGGTGTGAGGCCCCGCGGTGCTGGCACTCCGAAACTGAGAGGGAGGAGTCAGGGGACATGTGTTCCTTAGCTGTGGCCTCCTCCACTGCCATTTCTGTAAGCAGCAAATCCGGGGAGGAGTTAAAGCATTGCCTGCCTGATGTGCAGACATGAACTAGCAGGAACCTTCTCCAGCAGCTCCCGCTGTGCAGAAATCCTCGGGAGATGTCAGCCTGCAGGGAGCTGTGCCGTATGTCGGTGTGTGTCTGTCCCGGATGCCAGGGGTGCTGCCTCTGGAGCTGTGCAGGACCTCGGGGTGCTCCCTGTGCGTGCCCCGCATCCGCCGCCGCTCTGCGCTGTCCCCATGGAAACGCAGCCGCTCTTCTTGCTGTGACAGTGCCTAACCTGGATTTCCGAGCTTTTGGCACTCTTGTTCCTTAAACCAGGGACTTGAGCTGTGAAAGGTGAGCGTGTGGGGAAGGACCTGCTTACAGACATCTGGGCTCCTGCTTTAATTCTTTCACTAATGGGCTTCAGGTACYGAGTTTTCACTGTGGCCCCTTGCAGGCGGGGAGGGCAGGAGGATGAACGCTCTCAGTGGGTTCAGTTCTGCTCCACAGTCTGAGTTGCAGGCTTGGGGGAGGGGTTACTGTGCTACCGTGTGAGTTTTTTGCATAAGTTGGACTTTTGAGTGATTATCAGAATAATTCTCTGGTTTGACTGAATTGGTCCTCGCTGCTTTCCTCATTGTTTGGCATCTCTGCAATTCCTCACTTGAAAAAAAAGCCAGGCTGATGGGCTGAAGCAGGACAYACATGCTTCTCTGCAGTGTGGTGTCTCTGCCTTTTCTTTTAATTGAACTTCATCATCTTCTGATTGYTTTCTAGTGATTGTGCTCCACTTTGTTGAACCCAAGTTTGACAAGGCTCAGCCTGTTCGGTTYGCACCAGAGCTGCTGTGCTTTTTGGCAGTGTCATAATGCCAGTCCTTCTCAGACTTTTTTACAGTGGCAGATGTGAAAGGGAGCTCACAGGGCAGAGACTGGCCTAAGATCACACAAGAAAACCTAGAATAATGCTGCAGGCAACTTTGAATTCTCAATTTTGATCTGTAAAACATGGTGGAGGAAGTCTCTTCCTTGAGTCTTTTAAGGGTAAGTGCCTCAAGGGTAGTTCAGAGAATGAGGTGTTTCAGTTCTGATGACCATATAAACACGTTGTATTTTGAGCTTGGGGTGCTACAGACTCCCCAGATTCTTGTCACCTCAAAAGATCCAACTGTTGTGTGTCTGCTGTAGCTGCAATCACAGAKTAAGATGGATTTTAGGAATGTGTTCTGTTTGAAGCTACTGCTTTAAGCACACTAGCAAAACTGGCTTCTGAGTCTGTGCAGAGCAGAAAATTTGAGGGGGGGTATGCAGAACCTTGAAGTTTTGTGCTTACTTAGTAACTTAGGTTTGATTTCCATATTTGAGAGATAGGAAAAAAATTAATTAAATACTCTGATTGGGGGTGGAGGGAAGGACTTGTTAAGCAGCCTTTTCCTCCCTAAAGTAAGATCTGCCTGTTGGTTACAGTTGCMCCATGTAGAATAATGCTACAGTTAAATCATGTTTCTGATGAGCCCTGGGAGGCCTGGGACAGGAACACAGTGAAGCTGCTCCTCTGTTCCATTCCATGCATGGGGTTATTTGGGAATGTTGATAACCAGGGGGATCCCTGGCCATCCATGGCTGGGTTGCAGTGGCTTTGTGCTGTGTGGCTTTATGTACTGGAATGTTTGACATCAGGAATAAAACTCTAACAGGTGAATGCTCCAATTACCACTGAGTTAGCACTGAAATACTGAGTGGGTTGTTCTCTACAGAGGTGCTGAGCCATTGCAGCTCCAGCTGCTTGCAGCAGGAATTGCCAGTAGCTCAGCAGTTTGGAAGCTGCTGAAGGACTTGCAAGCAGGTGTAGATGACTGGCTCTTGGCAGTGAAGTTGAAAATACTGGCCTGAATTTCCATAGCAAAGGAATATAAATAACTAGCAACAAATTAAGTGGGATGGAGAGAGAAAGAAGTTCAGGATAGCCATAAATGTTATGGGAAATGAACTCTTTCTTCATAGCTGTTCTTAGAGTAGCAAGTCAGCCAGTAAACTCMCAGTGGTGTTAAATCACTCATGGTGATGTGTGGCTGGCTGGTRGCTGGGTGTTGCATTGATCTTATTTGATGGGATTGTTCCAGCCCAGTGAATCACAAGCTTTTGCTTCTGCTTTAGCCCTGTGTCCCAGTTGTGGCCAGGGTGGGGTTAATTTTGGCAGTAGGGAGGAGGGGCCATGGTCAGCACCTGGAGGTTACTCTGACACCACCTCAGCATTGCCAGGAGGTGGAAGGGCYCCTCTGGGGGCCTGGCAGCAGTCRGGTATTGCTGGGCTCTGTGTGGGGACCAAATTGCAGGTGAAGCATTGGCCTCCCTTGTACCTTGTTATTAATATTGTTACTGTTCACTGCCTTACTTTGCTGCTGTTTTCAGTAAAGTTTTCTTATTTTAGGCCCTGATCTTTACCTTTAGTGCCTCCAGTTCTTCTCCCCAGCCCCCTGCAGGACTAGAGGGGAGGTGTGAGCAAGCAGTGTGTGGTTTGGAGTGTTTCATGGGAATACACATTCCTAAAACACTGCACCCCACCTCCACAATGGCCCAATCCTCTTCTCATTTGTGACAAAATTCTCATTCTCCATATGCACAATAAAGTTACCAAGAATGTATCATTTCTTACCTTGTGTTATCCTGCAAGAACTGTTCTGATGGCGTTTGCAGTGGGGAGCAGGGAGAGACTCCCCAAATCTTGGCCCCTTGTGTCAGACAGGACTTGTTGAACTCACCYAGAGCACAGATCTGCAAAAACACGTTGTTATCCAGGAGTGGGGCAGTTCTGATCTTGCAGGGCAGTGAACCTTTCTCACTGTAAAAAGTCAGAGGGTTTTTTACCTGGACACTTTGATGCTGCCCTGCTGGGACTGTCATGTGTCACATATGAGCAAGATGAGCTAGCAGCAAATGTGGAGTTTTAGAGAGCACTGCCTGCTCCTGGCACATCTGAGGGAGGCAGTGGATAGGTGAGCACTTGGTGATATAATAGGTGTTGTTGGGAAGCTGCAGTACCTTTAAAAATGCCACAGCATATGCCTTATTTTCCTCTTCTTTGGAAAGCTGAGTGGTGGATTCTTGATTGTATTGGGAGGACAAGACAGTGATTCTCAGTGTGGAGGCTAAGTCTGGCATTGCAATAGAGCATTATCATTTCTRTTAAAAATGCAATAGTTAAATTTTAAAGCCATAATTTAATGTACTTGTAAATGCTTACTGGATCTACTGCCATTATCTCTTCTCCCCCTCTTGTTTGTTTTTTTTTGCTCATTGCTCTGCTTTTTGCATGCAAGGCTTTTTGTCAGYTGTGAGTCTGCCTGCACATCAATCYTCTCTTACCTAGGGAAATACTTCAGCTCATGTGGATCTGTTCCTTCCACCAAGAGAGTCATCCTCTTCATAGACCTCCAGGTCATTTAAAAGAGAAAAATATCTTCCAGCACTTTTCCAGAATCTTCACTGCTAATTGAATCCTCCCTCTAGGARTTACTTGGTAAATGATAAAAGCAGAGCTGTGAACGTGGAAATGCTCATGGGTGTTCAAGCACAGGAATGGGTTAATTGTTCCCTWGGGACATATTAGTGTTTGCTCTCTCCCCTCCTTGCTCTTTCAGTAAATTTTTCTCTTTTGGTGTGAGATAAGAATTAGGGCTGTTGGTTCTAGTTGAATACAAAGAAGAAGCAATTTTCTCCACATACACACRGAAATTGGCATCCTGGTTTGGAGTTGAGGAGTAATGCTTCAGAACCCTTCTCCACACCTGTGAAGTCTAGCTGAGCTGCTTCATTTTAAAAGGGCTTTTTCTCTTTTTTTAAATGGCATGTGATTGCATAAAAACTTCGTCTGTTTTTAGACACATCAGCATCAAGGCAGTTCATTTGATAATCAGAAAACCATACAAATCTGATAGCAAACAACAGCAAATGGCTGCTGTTTGGTGCAAGTGTGGTGGGGAGCATTGCTTCCACTGCTGCTCCCTCACTTCTGTGCCAGCAGTTTCTAAGTTGCTGTCTGAACACACAAGGGAATGTGAATTAAATGCCAGCAATCTCTGATTAACTGGATATCTTTGTACTTGGTTCTTGTTTAATAATACACCAAGGCTTTGCTTCTCTTGCTTCTTCTCTGCGTGTTGGAATTGTCTAATGCCTAAAAATATGGCCCTTTGTGTGTAATCTTGCCTTTGTGTTTGTAACAGGAGTTAAACTGGTGACAGTATTTGGTCCAAACTGTGGGCTTCTGACCTAAGCCTCACCTTTTATTTCTTGCAGCTGAGGCAATTGATATTATTTAAGTTGGTAATACTATTTGAAGCATGCCTGGAAATATCTGATAAGTGGCTTCATGCTTTTGATAAAAGAGGCAGAGAAAAGCTGAGCTTAGTGTAAAGTTTATTAAATGGCAGAGCACGTTTAATCTTCCCACCCCACAAATTGAAGCCAGACTCCAGCATTTGTAATCATCAGTCCCTGATGCATCACTAAAAACTGATTTCTTTGCCACAGCAGATTGTTTTTTTCTTTCTGAGATGCACATAATKGGTTGTTTGTTCTTTCTTCTTGGAGAGCTGAATAACATGTGCACAAACCCACCTACCTCTGTGCTCCAAAATCATGGAAATCAAGTAGCACTGCTACCCTTTTTGACAGTATTGTAGCATGCTGAAAGTGCTGATATTCACTATTATGCACTGGCAACTGCTTGTGTTTGAAATGAAGKATTCTGCAGCTTCCAGTTAAATGGCAGATGAACATGAAGTTGCATTTTGAGGGACAGGTATGTGAACACCTAGAGCATGTACATGAGCTCTCATGTGCCCAGTGTTCAACACTTCTCTCCTTAGCACTTTCCCCATGTGTTGCCTTCAGTGCACTTCATTTTATTGAACTTTAAGGATGATTGCAAAATTCATGAGAACTAAATTAAAGTCTTGAATAGATAGGTTGTCAGAAACTACTGCCTGAATTGTAGTAGTAACAGCAGAACCAATMATGTGTTACTGCAAAATGCRTGTATTTTATGTTTTCTGGCTTTTCTCCATGATTKTAGTGCTTTGCCACTTCTATTGGTGATATCATCAATTATTACCTGAAAMATTAAATAAATTGGCTCAATTGCTGATGCTRGGTGAAAGGTTTGCCTGTGAATTTACTGTGCTTCCACACAGCTGGTGAGCTCAGAGGSACCTGAGATGTTGATGTGGTTTTTTTTGACTTGGATTTTTCACTGGACAAAATGGATAGCAGACAGCCCAAAATACTGCAYTGGATGCATGTTGAAGCCACAAGCTGCATGTGGGAGTCCCCAGTCCCAGTGCTGCCATTTCCATTAGAGTTCTTCCATTAATGCAGCTAAAGATCCAGGCTTGTCCTGGTAGTTTGAATGACATGAGCACCTACATGCACACTTCTACTGCTGTGGCTGGTTTGGTTTGCACTCCAGCTTTCTCAGACATGCTTTTTTATCTAGGCAGAAATTGAATGCAGTCATTTGCCTGTTCCTTTTTGTGTTTGAGAGACAAAAGCCTCTCCAGTCATAGACAAAAAGCTGGGGAGAAATGCAGGAGCAAGAGCTGCATTCTTACTTTGTGGGGTGTTTCTTAGAGTAGAGGAGCTGACCTTTTCCCCACAGAACAAGGCTGCCCTTCACATTCACCTCTTGAGAACAAGAGCTCTCTCACACACTTAAAATCGAAGATTACCTTCCTTGACCTTTTTTTTCCTCACTGAWGCCTCACAGGACTTTGTTCCAGAGAACTCAGTGCAGTTGCTTTCCCACACTYGAGGTTCTGCTTTATATGTAAGTTTTGGAGCTGATGTCAAAATCTGAGGGTGTGTAGGACAGAGATCAGTCAGGACAATGTCTCCTTTTAGCCCTCAAAACCCATCTTTGGAGGACTGGTGTTGGTGAAACTGCTGTGAGACTGTATTTTTCTCTGAGGTACACAGCTTAAAAGATAAAGCCACTCTAAGTGAAACCTGAAATGAAAGTGTGTTGTTGCATCAGGTAGTAAAAGAATGCTGGCCTCTGTTACCAAAGCAGCTTGGTCTCACAGCACCTGTGTGAGCCAAGGGGTGAAGCAAGTCCCTTACTAAGCAAAAATGTTTTCTCTTCTTTGGGGCTCCTTGTCTTTGGGGCCTCCTTTTATTGTGGGGTTTTTCTATATAGAAAGAATACCTTAGAAAAAAGGCTTTGTATGCTGTAAGCTGTGTAAGTTCTGTCCTCTCCAAAGCCAGCAGAGTAACAGGATGAACCAGTGACACTGATTTGGCTGATTCCTCATGATCAATTGTAGACATCATTCCTAAAGGCTTGACTTTGCAATCCTGCCCATTAATGGTGCAGAGAGTGCCCTTCCTTGGGAATCTGGGCGTTACTAAATGGCTGATTGGATACAAAGGTTGCAAGACTAGTAAAAGCAGGAAAATTCTAAATCTTGCTGTAGTTTGACTGATCTGTGTAGTGGTGCAGATGTGAATTTACATAGAAGGTTGTAAATGGTGTTTATCTAAGACAGAAGTAAATTCTTTTCTTAGGAAGATGAGTGAAATTTTCCTTACCTAATCTGGAATGGAATTGCTCATGATGAACATGAGTGCCGAGGGAGAACTAACAGTAGTAGATTCAGTCGTGTCTTCAAATAAATTAAAAAACAAAACTGTTAGTCAGCTTTGTAAYTTATATTTAGCATGTCCATTTAGTCCATCTTGAATATATCAGAAACCTATGCAGAGGAAGAAGAAACCATAGTACAAATTAGTGCAGGATGACATTATTCCATGTGTAACATGAAACATTTGSCACCATGAGCTCATTTTGATCTCACTTCTTGTGTCTTCTGCCTCCTACCAGCTTAGAAAAGAGTTGKAGCTGTGCTTTAATGAGATTAACTCAACATGAATGATCTGTGGTTTACTCAGAGTTAATCGAATGCATTTAACTTTCATGAAAGCAAGGATTGCTTAGATGAAGTTTCCCTCACCTACTGCCTCTGCTCAGTGATTCACTGGGTCTARAAATGTTAACAGCTCCAGTGAAGTCCCTTCTCATCTCACTGAGGAAGAGATCCCATGGTACAGTAGCACCTTGGATGGAAAGCAGAAGTTCCTACACTCACAGGGTGAGACTTGGCACCCAGGTGTGAAGGAACTCAGTTCATCTTGGTTACTGTATGGGTTTTGAGAGGTACTGAAGGGCCTGACTCCTTTTCCTCTTCTCTTGAAGCAGGGGGTGCTTTGGAAACCTCACAGTCATCAACTCTGCCTACCTTTAAAAGTCAGGCTGCTGAATTTCAGTGCAGAAGTTGTCTGGCTGGCAAGTAATGGTGGAAAAGTCCTGCCATCAGTGAAGCAGGAGCAGCAGCTCTAAGTTGATTTTCCCTTACATCAATGACTGAGAKGTACCATCCCCCAGTCTGATTTCTGGGAGGTTCTCCTCAAGCCTTGTTTGCTTGGTGCCTTACAGCTAAAACCTAGTGGTGAAACCTGAAATGAGTTCAGCTGTGGCAGGGCTAACAGATGGCCATTTCCTAGCAGAAGATACTGAGCATTCTGTACAGGTTTTGCAGTGTGGTGCAAATCCAGGTTAACAGAAACAGCCAAAAGTGAAGGCTGAATTMTATCAGATTCCTGAGTCATCAGCTATTGATGCAGAAGATCCTGCTATGCTTTTGTTGTGATGCAGCAAAGTAGCATTTCCAGCCCCCTGGGCAAAGACATCAAAGGATAGTGAAGATAAAAACAGACCACTGTTGACTTTGAGAAAAAATGTTCTATTTATACAGGCAGATGTTGAAGCAACTGAAAACTTTAGGACTGCTTTAATGAAAGTTTSGCAGTCCTCAACCTTCAAAAACTCATACCTAGGCTTGCTTTCTTTCCTCCAAAATCGTAGAGCTGGCTTTGAGTAGTCCTGCTTCTTAGCAGAGGAAGGTTTTTTCCAGAATGAATTAGGAGCTCAGGGAGCAAAGCAAGGCCTGCTGTGACCTGGCAGGGCAGGAGAGTTGGCCAAGCCWTGTCCTTTGCCAGAGATGCCCCTCAGTTGTGCCAGTCTCTTTCTCACATGGACATCAGGGCTCCTGTTCCATGGGCTGCTGTGTTTGGGTGAGGTGTGATTCCCTCCTAGGCTGGTCCCCAGCTCATACTCTGTAACAGCTCTCTCCTACCAGTACAGCCCTCCATGTGCTCTGCCCTTGCCTGGTGACACTATTGGGTTTTCCAGCCTCTTCACACAATTAATATAAAGAAACACTCCAGCTCTGTGTGGGATTTCTAAACCAGGCAAGATTCTGGCTCACAARGCCTGCCCAGGCTGTACTTCTCTGTTGAAAATGAGAAGCCAAACTAGCAAAGCTGGTTTTCTCCTGCTTTCTGTTGTAGTGAGAGTCTGGAGTCTAGCATGGTGTGAGCTCTGAGGTTTCCTGTGGTTGGGACATGCCTCTTTGGGTTGACAGGCTGCACAGATGGGCCAAGTCCAACAGCATGAAGTTAAACAAGTGCAAGTGCTGAGTCCTGCACTTTGGCCACAACAACCACCAGCAAACAGGCTGGGGACAGAGTGTCAGGCAGAAAAGGGACCTGGGGTGCTGGTGACAGCAGCTGGACATGAGCCAGCTGTGCCCAGGTGCCCAAGAAGGCCAGTGGCACCTGGCCTGGATCAGGAATRGTGWGGCCAGCAGGACAGGGAGCTCATTCTGCCCCTGTACTCAGCACTGGTGAGGCCTCACCTCGAGTGCTGTGTCCAGTTCTGGGCCCCCCAGTTTAGGAAGGGCCTTGAGGGGCCTGAGCACATCCAGAGCAGAGAACGAGGCAGGAGAGGGGCCGGGAACCAAACCCTGTGAGGGGGCTGGGAACCCCAAACCCCGTGAGGGGCTGGGAACCCCAAACCCCGTGAGGGCCTGGGAACCCAAACCCCGTGAGGGCCTGGGAACCCAAACCCTGTGAGGACCAGCTGAGGGAGCTGGAGTTGTCCAGCCTGGAGAAGAGGAGGACCTTATCACTCTCTACAATCCCCTGAAAGGTGACTGTACTCAGGTGGGGGTTGGTCTCTTCTCCCAGGCTACCACTGACAGAACCAGAGGACACASTCTTAAGCAGCASCAGRAGAAGTTTAAGTTAGGCATCAGGAAAAACTTCTTCACTGAAAGAGTGGATGGGTGCTGGAATGGTCTGCCCAGGGAGGTGGTGGASTCACYRTCCCTGGATGTGTTTAAAAAAGACTGGCTGTGGCACTCAGTGACAGGGTTTAGTTGATGAGGAGGTGTTAGTTCATGGGTTGGACTTGGTGATCTCAAAGGTCTTTTCCAATCTCATTCATCCTGTGATTCTTTGCTATCTAATAAGGTTTGTGCTTGCATTATGGCCTTTTCCCTATAGCTTTAGCAGACAGGCTTTTCTCTTCTATCATTTTAGTGAACCTTGTTTGAATTTAGCACCTTTGGAATCTGCAACTCTGACATTTAACAGAAGTTAGGCAATAGGTCAAAAACTTACCCAGAAGGAACAGGTGGCATAGTGTGTTTGCATTAAAACTGCCTTCCACTTTAAAACTAGGCCCAAAGTAGAGGATCTGTTAGCACTTCTTTCTCAACTCTTTCTTGCTCTGTCTTTGCAAGACAGTGTTCATGTCTTYCCTGCAATTTGATGTGATAGGATTTGACTGTTTTGATCATTCTGCAATTCATGGAACTGCTTCTTCTAGCAGTGGAGCAAAAAGGCAAAGAACTTGCTGGCAAATGAATGGTGACTTCCCCCTCTTGAATTTATTCAGCTCTTTGAGGTATAAATGTATTTTTGATGGCCAGATAAATCAGTCATTCTGCTTTAGGAAGCTTGGTTGATTCCTTCAGCAGGTCTTTATGAAGCTCTGTGTAAGAGGTTTTAGATAAAACCTAGAGGGAAAAATAGGRTGTGGTTTGATACAGAAGCACTTAATTGTGTTTTTTGTGCTACTACTTAAGGCAATTTTAATAGTASAGATATGTGAAAATAAGTTACTTCATCCCTCCAAAACACCCCTGGTGTGGCATTCATCACTGCCATACTACTGTGACTTGTACCACACCTCAATTTTAATCATTGTATTATTATGTTCCAATTTGATATCTCTCCTGCTGTCACAAGATCAGATGTGCTTAATTATGGAACAGGATCCTGCTGAGGTTTACAGAGAGTGCATGCCCCAAGGACATTGCACCTGAACTGTGTCAGCTCACCTTCTGCAGCAGCCTCCATCATCTGTGCAAGCTCCCATCCCCATCCATGAGGAGGGAAGGGCTGYTCAGCAGAGTTAAAGCAGTGGGAGAAGGTGCATCAGAGTGGGACCAAACAGACTAGGATTGTGTATTGAGGTATTCTGCATCAAGAATAATGGCACACACTGGAGATTTGGGCTAAGATGGACAGCACTGGAGTCTGAGGTCTTGTCTGTGGTATGCACTGGATTAACAAAGGAGACTCTCAGCTTGGCAACTGGGCACRCTGTCATAGCCAGTGGAGGAGGRTTTTCARCTCCTAACCTTCCAGTGAGATTTGRATSTTGGCACTGAGTGAAGGAGGCCTTGTGCAATAACCACTGGATTGCCTAATACCTTGTCTGTTGCTCCCCCTYTTGACTCCTATGAGCTTTGAAGATCAGAGGGTCATTTATGGTTGTTTTCTGTTCTTCTTGCACCCCCTCACTCCTTGTTCAAAAYCCCCATGTTATTTATTTACTGATATATGTCAGCAGGAGAAAAAAAGAGGTGACTTGGCAAATTATTTCTGCCAGAACAAAACCTGCAGACTATCTCCAAGCATAAGACTTGACAGTAAAGCCTTGGACTCAGCAAAACAGAAATTGTCCCTATTGAAAGAAGATTCTGTCTTTCCCAGGCTGTCCTGCAATCTTTGTTCCCTCTGACAGTCAAGTCCTGGTTTCAGACAGTTTTCTTACAACTCCTCCAAGTGCTGTCTGGGGCAGAAGCTCAGGCAGCCGCTGTTTGCAGAAACCTCCTGGAGCTGCTGCTGGAGACTCTGGTTACTGGAAATGAGATCCTGCTGGAGACCTGTGCACCATGTCAGACCAAATTAGCTGTAGATCCCTAGTTATGCTACAAAAGTCTTATTCATATTCATCCTCTGTACAGGACTGAATCTTWTTCAGGTCATCACTTCCTCTGCCAGCTTTTCTGCTGTTGCTTGGATTGATCTGTGGATGAAGCTGGCAGGGTGCTGTGACCCTGCTGTCCTGTGGGCCTGTGCTTTTCTCTCCTCACTGCTCTCTCACTGCATKGAGTGTGCAGGCAATACCTGGTGGGTTTGTTTCTGTTGTTTTGTGCTGTGAAAAAAGYCAAATGTTTGCTTGAAAGCAAAGTCTCATATATTGCTGAAGGCTGTGCTCCCTTTATCCTCAGCATAGTTTAAAAATATTCTTTAATTGTTACAAACTGTTTGTTATACCAGAGAATTTACCAGAAGAGCAGTAAATGTTAAGACCTGTCTGGGCTGTGTGAGGCCAGAGTGAATATATCTACTTTTGTGCTGTGTCCTGTAAAGATGAGATGCAATAAAACCTGATACTGACTTTCTTCAGAAAGTGCTTTGAGGTCTTGTGAAAAGCAGCAAACAGAAACCAGGTGGATTTGTGCCTAAGAGTCTTTTCACCTCCCTGTCTTTAGCCTAGCTAAAGAATTTGTGTTCTTTAGYTCTTACTCCATCTGTTATTGTCTTAGTTCAGCATTTGACTTAGTTTTGTATGTTTTTCTAGGGTATTCAAATGTTTTCTGTGACCTAAACATATTTTTAAGACTTTCTGACAGTGAGACAAGGAGCACTCACTGAGAGAAGTCCTGTGGAGAAGGACTTGGGGTGGATGAAAAGCTGGGCATGAGCCAACAACGTGCAGATGCAACCCAGAAAGCCAACCATACCCTAGGCTGAATCAAGGAGGGAGCAGGCAGCAGGTCAAGGATTCTCCCCTTCTCATGGGAGTGCCTGCAGTGCTGGGTCCAGGTCTGGGATGTGGAGTTGTTGGAGTGAGTCCAGAGGAGGCCCTGGAGCTCCTCTGCTCTGGAGCCAGGCAGGGAGAGCTGGGGGTGTTCTCCTGGAGAAGGGAAGGCTCCAGGGACACCTCAGAGCCCCTTCCAGGGGCTAAAGGGGCTTATAAAAAAAGGTATTTTTTACATGGGCACATAGGGATAGGACAGGAGGCACTGGTTTTGAACTAAAAGAGGAGAGATTTGAAAGTCTCTTCCAAGCCACATTATTCTGTCCTTCTGTGCTGCTCATCACTGGTTTTTGCTGGCTCTGGGGATGGGAGCATTGTACCAGGTGAGTCAGGCTATGAGCTTGCACTTTGCATTGTGCCTTACACTACCCAGAGTCCAGGACTGCATCTCACCTGAAGTTTTGTCATTTATTCTGATTTTGGTTTGTCAATAAAACAAACTTTTCACTGGAGTCTGTATGAAGCATTAAACAAAATTTAGGGTATTCACCCAGATGAATCAATACATAAGTTTTTTCCTATGATCATGCTTTGATGGGTTTTGAATTAACAATGACAGAAAAGACTCATACAGGCAATGAATGAGAGCCCTGGTCTGTGGCAGTAAAGAGTGTTTCAAATCCTGACTTCAGTGGAAACAGATTGTTAACATACTTCAGCCATATCCCTCAGCTCACAGGGCAGTGTTTTCCCTTCTATCTGTAGATTCTTACATTTTACACAGGCCTGTTATCCTGGAATCCTGTATTGCTAAAGTAATTCAGTTAAAAAGTGCAGAGCTGAGGTGACAGAAGAACCTTTTACATTGTAGACTCAGCTGACTGAAGTTTAGACTTGTTTTCTTTCCAAGCTGGACACTGTTGATGTGAGTGCTTGAGCTCTTGGATGCCTGAGCCAGTTGCATTTTTCCACAGCAGGGAACATCCCCTTTGGAGCTTTTCAGCCCAGGCAGTGGGGCATGAGCATGCAGGTGTCACAGTGCTACACATGTCTGGAAGCATCTTATCTTCCCTTTCTTGAGTCATCTGAGAGTTTTGAACTTCTTTATTGATGAAAATTAAAAGCAACATCTGACAGCATGTTTTCTGTTGTGTGCACTTGTCCCCTTGCTGGTTGGGAGGAAAAATGAAGTCAGAGCATTTCCAGGCATGGAAGGATGTGCTGTTGGCATTACCCTGATTTGGTTTTGATGGGCCTCAACATAGCTGCACACAGAGGAAGATCCAAGACCATTACTCATTAAGTTCTCATACTTTGGAGGTGCCTTTTGATGATACAGCCTTATATTGTTCTGAGTATCTGTTCTTCCCCAAACCTTTACAAGAGGAAGATTGTGTCGTTTTGATGTAGTTTTTTTTAAACTTAGCTACTGATTTCRCAATTTTAATTTTCTGTAAATCTTTGGCAGCTGTTATTTTATTGCTTTAATTTTCTCAATCTTTTTTAATACTTAGCCTGCACAGCACTTGGTGAGGACAGGACATAAATACATGATTACAGCCTGCCTGGTCATTCTGCAGTCTTTGGCTGTTTCCAAAGAATGTGTTTAGGGACTCTCTTGGTTACTGAAGCATCTCTTCTTCCCTTTTCTCCCTTCTCCCTGTCTCTGTGGTAATGCAGGTGATGCAGTAAGACATAAAATTAAATGGGGATTAGAATTTCATGAGAAGCGGTATTTTAAACGGAGCTGCACTTGATTCATTTATTCTTTAAAGGAAAGAGCATAAGGCAAGGGAAAAACTGCTAGTTAAAGTATTGAAATGTGCCAGGGACACGGCATTTCCTTTAACTTCCAAAATGCCTATCCAGTCAAAGATGAGTGAAAATAGATGTTGTCTGTTCCCTCAGGGTCTCCCTTTGAACTGTCTTAGTTTCATGCTACCTCTGCTTGTGGAAAGGTTGTCCAAGCATTATAGATGCATTGGATTGGTTCCCATAGACTTGAAATGCCTCTTTAAAACATTAGCTGACCACTGCCATTTAGGTGCTTTTTAGTTTGACTAAGATGACAGCTAGTACTGATTTCTGGTAGTTGGAACAAGAAACTTACTGAAATGCTTTTTCCTGATACAGTTCTGTCATGTCCCCCTTCCCCAGCACAATTCATCTTGTGTCTTGGTTTGAGAGACAGGTGTCTGCTAAGGAAGGCAGGAACATT
>CADDXX010000691.1:326056-340479 GCA_902810485.1 Alauda arvensis
CCCMRKYCCSTTTTTTTCTCAGCCCAATTCTCCCAGTATCTCTGAAGGACTGAAACCCYCAGGTAAGAGTGCAGCCAGGTGTCCTCCTCCCCTGAGCCTGGCRACTTCWTTTGTCTCTMCTAAGYACMCGGTTGTTATTGTCTCTTAGCGACAAAAATGGGAGACAATTCTCTAAGAGAAAGAAACAAAAGGAGAACTCCTAAACCCCAGCATCTTGYTTGAAAAAACTTCACAACTTTAGTAGCTCTGATAGCTATGCCACAAGRCGATGTGTGATGATAACAAGCTTTATCTAGCTTTAAGCTCACACTCATCCTTTACCCATTCTTGATATGTGGGCTCGGAGGTACGAATATGAGAATCAGGATTTGAAGCATGGAATTCTGTGGTTGTATCTGAGGTAGCAGCCTCTTAGCCAGACAACCAGCTCAGGTTAGTGCTACTAATTCTCTTTCCCTGCCCGGGGAAGGGGCTGACACGTTGTTCCCGAAGTGACAGCTCAGTATGAAGAGTCCCTCTAGGATCCATGCCTCGAAGGCCCAAGAGGGTGAAATGRTTGAGAGGGCTTTGCTCTCTGCCTGCGTAGTCCTGGGGCTGTTTGACCCTGAGGCCAGTTACCTGAACAGTGGTAGGTGTCAGAGGTTGTCAGATTGCACAAGTATTCTCTACAGTAATAATCTAAGTAAAACATCTAAGGGGGGGAAAATAGGCCTGATACCCGCAGGTTTTTATTTCATGCTGTATTTTCCTGTCTTACCTGTGGTTTGAGCCGTGCTGTCCTTTGGAATACAAGGCTGGCCAAACCCAAGAGCCACGTTTCCCAGCACCATGTCTCCTGTAGCACTGGCTGGGCTGCTCAGGGATGTAAAACGAGGCCAGTGTCCATACCCTGGAGCATCCTCCCACAGAGCCTGCAGTGCAGCAGGTGTCCTAAAGGGAAGATACCACCAGAGGTACCATGTTCACTGGTGARCTCATCTTWGAATCCTAGAATGGTTTRAGTTGGAAARGATCTTTAAGATCTTCTAATTCTTCCTTGAACTCATCTCTTCTCTGTGCATATTGGCTTTTGTGTTACTAGCTGGCCATCCCTCATGCAGCTACACAGTCCTGCTAATTTTTGATTGGAAAACTTTGTGCTATCAGATCAATTAATTTTCTGCCCCACCTTCTCACAGTGTGAAACAGTGAATTATCTTAGCCATAACTTCTCCCATAATCCCACATTTGGACAGTTCTCATCTGCTTAGTTTTCCACACCTTGGATCACCACTGACACCTTATCTGTGTTTCTTGCAACTGAATTCCAGCCTGTTAGGTAGCTTGGGATGGTTGATCACGAAGTATTTGGCCGCTGGGGATGTGCTGAATTTTTTGCTTTGGAGTAATGAGTTGGTCTCAGCTCCCTGCCTGATTTTATGCCCATTCTCTCAACATCTTTGAAGCCTTGACCCTTTTGGAAAACAGCCATGGAGATGCCAGCATCKTCTTCCTGACTGGTAATAGCTCATTTAGAGCCTGTCATTCTTCATTCAGCACTGAAATTATTTTCCTTCTGTATGCATTAATTTCCATTTAGTGACTTTATATTTCACCTGCCATCTTATTATTCAGTCTCCAGGCTGTGTGGTGGAAATTGAGTTTGTGAATCCTTGGTTGTAAACAGCTGTTTTCTTGTCACTGAGCAAACTGAGCAGCCTTACAAAGCAYGTTCCTGGAGCACACTTCTGTGTGATTTACTCTCTGGAAATGTCTACACTTCACTGTGCTGGGTGGGTGCTGCACAGAGAGCATGAGAGTTCTGGTGCTGGAACTCTGAAAGGAGCGGAAGCCAAACATGAAGGCACTGCAGTCTCTTCCATCAGCCAGCAAACACATCCTGAATGTCAGAACATGGCAAGGGAATGGCAGACTCTGTTAACTTCTGCAGACTCTTGGGGCATTGATTTGAGGCCCTGATTTGAGCAGCTTTTGAGTTCMTGTGACATCTCTCACACTGGTGGTCCTGCAGGGATCTGAGCCAGGCCCAGCAAAGCTCAGTCCTTTGGAGTGACTATTGGTGTGTTCCTTCAGAGTGGGGGAGCAACAAGTATGGGATTGGAGTGKTCTGCCCAGGGAGGTGGTGCAGTCAGCATCCCTGGATGTGTTTAAAAAACACTGGGTGTGGCACTCAGTGCCATGATCTAGATAAGGTGTTGGTGCATGGGTTGGACTCCAGGATCTTGAAGATCTCTTCCAACCTTGACCAAAAATGGTGCTGACCATGACACTGATCTTGACCCACTCTGCATTATCWTTTTTGACATTTCTGCAGGAGCTCTGGCTTTTGTTTTGGGTGTTGACTTAGCAGCTGGATTTTAGGAACAATATTCCAAAAGTGCAAAATTCCATCTGAGCCATGTAATGCTGACTTGCTGAATAATCTCTTGTTTTCCTTGGGTCTSGTAGGCCTGGGAAGAAGTTTTATGCTTCTGCCTTTACTGTGGGCTTTTCCTTTGCAGTGTGAAGATACCAATTTAGAAAGAGTGTTTGGAAGAGCATTCTTAAAAATAATACCACCTGACATTTTCAAGGCTGAAACTTTGTGGATRGGCAGTATTGACTGACTTTAAAAACCTTAACATTCTTAAAATGCATTTTTCACTTTGCTTATGTATATAGGGATCTTTATCCAGAAAGAATGAATTGGCACAAGAGGAGCTTCCTTTTGCTTCATTAGCAAAGGAAGCAAATGAAGCTTCCTTTTGGTGCCTCTGAGAGTTGTAGATTTGGTTACCTAGAGGTTTATGGAAAGCTGGGTACAGGCACATTTACAACACTATTTTGTACATAATAAGAGCTAGAATATATATAAATACATAAAWACTAAACATCACTGGGCTGAGTAGGATCCAGCTTGAGCAGGAGCCAAAAAGCAGAGCCCAGGAGAATGAGAGCAGTCAGAGGTTGCTTTTGCTGTAAAGGTGTCCTTAGTCATACAAGAAGCTAAAGCTTCTCTCTAAACTTAAAGGAAAGTTGGTGAAACTCTGTTTTTTAATTCTTTATTCAGGTTCTTAAATTGTTAATGTGCATTAAATTTGGGGTTGACATGCAGCCTCACAGCATTCCTCCTCAGGYTGTTGTGGGGTGTTGGACCTGCTTGCAAATGGAAGTTCTTTGCCAATGATGAGGCCTGAAATGTGCTTCTCCTGCCTCTCCATTCCAGTGGAGTGTGGCTTGCTGAATCTCCTCCTCCTCTAATTCCCCTGGCACACATGTTCTCAGTGACTGCCTGCACTGAAGCTGCAAACAGCTCTGCTGCATCTGCTTTCTATACTGAGCACTGGAAATATATTTTAGAAATTTGTGGGAGAACTGTTATGTCTCATGCTGGGAAAATTGTGTTTATGGTTCCTGTAGGAAAACAAGTTCATTCTAGTCCACAGCAGATTTTCTGTTTGTTCCTCCTTCTTTTGTGTCTTGGAGCAATATTGTAAGAACCTCTTACCCCAGTGCATTGAGCATGGGTTGCTCCCATCTTTGAAATAAAAAGCACATGCTCTGCAGTCTGTGTTTTTCATTGCTGTCCACAAAATAATCACTGGTTTTTGGCTGATCACAATAATAGCTRCTATGAACACCAAATAGATGAGTTTGGATGTACAGCAGCATTACATTTGATGAAAACTCAGTTGTGTTGTAGTGTTGGTAGGATTTAAAAGTCAATATTCTGCAGCAGAGGGCATTAAAGGAGTGATAGTATAATGCCTGATTTGGAAGGGGAAARGAAACAGGACTTAATCTTTTTCTCAGTGTTTGCATTGTTCTGATRGGATAATCCTTCAGGATCCAGGTAGTATGATGTGTCCACAAGCCTTTGTTGTACATGAAATCATACTTTATTTTCAGCTGTAAACCTTAGGGACCCACACCCACATCTGTAATGTGTTTCTCAGTTCAGAWTTTGGGTTGTAGAAGAGAATTTTGTGGTTAAGGAAAATGCAGTGTTGTACTCCACCTCTCTCTTGTGCTGAAAATTAGTTCAACTCTGACAGTGAYCAGGGGATATTGTTACTGCTGTACAAAGTTTTAAAAGCACAGTTACCTTCTGCTTAAATAAATGATGGGCTTGTTCAAATGGAAAGAATTGCTTTTGCATCTCRTGTGTGACTGAGTTGACTCCCAACAGAGGGGCCTCTGAGAATGCTGGCAGACAGGGACAGCAAAGAGGGAAGAGGAAAAGGTGTGTCTGGATCAATTAGTTAATTGTTAGATGATAAATGAATACTCTTTGCTATTGCACACAAACTAAACCTCTTTTTCATTCACTACCCCAACTTCCCCCTCAGAGGTTTGATACAGCATTCTCTCCAAAGCAACGAGCTCTTGCCATTTCCAYGTAAACACTCAGTGACCCTCTGTGGAGATTTGAAAAATTGCTTTCCTGACATTAACAATGATAAATCTGTAAACAATATTGTTAGAGATGYTGGGGGGATGGGCATCAAAGCAAGAGCAACAGATTAAAGGACTTTAAGAAGTGATGTGCACTTTTACAATTATCYTCTGAGAAGGAAATCAGTACAGGCAGCACTGTGCAATGCATCAGATGTAGTTTCATGAAAATTATTTTTATAAWTTTTGACAAAATTTAGGGATTTAATGATTTTGCTCTTGCTTTGCTGCTTGCCCTGGGGTGGTAGTGCACCAACAGGGACACTGCTGTTTCTGATATGTTGCTTTAAAAAATGCTGGAGGGACAATAGCAATAAAACATGAGGAAAGTGCCTGAGATGCTAATCTAATTCCCATTAGCACAATAAATGTGAATATGATAAGGTTTGTTTTGGTTTTATATCCCCATGCTTCTCAAGGGATGGTTTAGATSTGTATCACAAGTGGGAGCTGAGTCATAGGCTGGCCAGAAGGACCACACTGGAGCAAGACATTTGATCTGAACTTGTGGAGCTAACAATGTAACTCTGGCAATTTTGGAGGGAGGTGTTTTTTTTTTCCAGTCTGTTGTTTTTTTAAAGTGGATRGGAGTCTTGCCTCACTGTCCAATTTGTAAATCCAAAGACATTGCAATCTATATTAGCAGACTGAAATAATTGCTGATGTAATTTATGGATTTAGCMAAGAGAACTTTCCTTCCTGCCATGCAGGCAGGGTCAGTAGCCATGGCCACAGCCTCCCCTGCTCTCCCAGGGCAGTGTGCCTGCAGCCATGGATCCTGGAAGCCAAGGGGTGTGTTCTTCCTGCCTTAGCACTGGGACAAAGGTGCTGCCATCCCACCAGCATGGAGGCTGGAACAGATCCAGTAGCAGGGATTTGGCTTAGTGATGACAGCCTGTCCTGCAGCTGTCCTCACACAGCTGGCTGGAACAACTGCAGGAATGTGTTATCTAAGGTTTCTTTATCTTTTGGRTATTTCTATTACAGGCAGCTCTCCTGCCTCTTGGGTCTGAGGGCTGTGACTCTGTTCACACTTCAATTGTCTTCACCCCCTCTCAGATTTATGTGTTCCTAATAAATTTTTTTCAGGTGGAGGAGAAGGATGGAGGAGCTTTTAAATCCAGTGTTTATGTTCTYAGAGAAGAATGTGCTGAGAGACCTTGCAAGCAGTTTTTTGTTTTCCTCAGGTGCTCTGGCCTAAGGGGATGTGTTTCTGTCCTTCCTGCATGTTAATAGTTGTTATGGTTCCCACTAATGGCTTTATAGCAGGTCAGTGTAGCACAGGCAGCACCTCAGCAGTGTTTGGGATGGCCAAGGCTGCTCCATGTTTAAGACTCTTGATCTCACTTGATGCTGGCAGTGCTGTGCTGCTTTGGTTCCTGAAGAGACTTGTGTCCTGCTCCAGGTGATATGTGTGTCTGGCATTTTCTCTTGTGCTGTGCTTCACCTTCTGCCTAAGCTTGCCTTAAATTCACTGTATTCTACTGTTGAGGTTCCAGGTATTTCATTTTGCCATAAAGAGCAGCAGATGATTTTCGTAGCTGGCTTTGTAAACAGCACCCTGGTAGTGTTTGCAGCTCTGCACTGCCCTGGCAGGAGCTGCAGAAATGTGCCCAGGCCCATAATGAAAAGCTGAACATAGAGCAAGACAACCCTAATTGGAGTGTTGTGTGGTCCAGAGACTCACTACTGCTGTTCTTTCAAACAGTGTTAAAAGCAGATTTCTGTGAATGAAAATACCCCCTGCTTTTGCCCTTGACCCATTGTGTGTTGAGTGAAGCTACTGTTGAGTTTAATGGAAGTCASAAGAGTTGGGAAGAGAGCTGGTTGAAACATCTGACAGGGCTGTGAGCAGTGAATTGCATGGACAAAATCCACGTTTGTGTGGATTTTGGCTTCTTTTTAACTCATCAAACCATSCTAATTAACCCTGGGCTGGTTTTAATTAAATTTCTGTCAACCTTACAACCAATGTATGTTRTGTTGGTTTGTTTTGTTTTGCTTGTAAATTCAAATTTCCCTGAAAACCGTCTTTTTCAAGCTGAATTTCTTAACTCTGATATGGGTCAATCAGCAGTGGCAGCTAGAGGAAAAAGATTTGCTCATCTGTGTTTTCATTGCTCAAAACAAAAGTTTGCTTTCTTTATGCACTTTGCATTTTGGGCAAYGTAATCCTTAGTGACCCAAAAACAACTGTATGCAAGACACATTCCTATTTCTTGGTTCTGTTTATGTATCTGCAGATATATAAAGCCATGATCCAAAAAGCCATGAACTCATGAGACAGAACTCACTAAACTTCTTGACTTAAATTCACTTACTTTCCTCTTACATTGCAAGTCAAACAACTTAAGTTGCAAACAGGACTGTAGTCAGGCTGAGGGAGGTTCCTCCTAGGAAAAGCTGAACRTTAGCCCTGATTTGTTTAAACTGTTGGGAGGAAAAAGCAGATTGTGAGCTTTTTTTTTTTTGAGATGGGAGCACTTGTGAGCTGGCAGGACAGCCTGCTACACCAGGGACAGCGCTGGCATGTTGTACCTGCCTCTGTTGCAAATATGCTTCAGTGCTTCTCTGGCAGTGCAAACAGTCAGTGTTTGTTTAGAGCTGTGTATGGCCATCTTCATCAGCACARATGTGTGCACCATTTGGTAAAAAGGGGCAGCACAGGGTGAATGCTGACTTGGGAAGAGCTGAGTATCTGAGGTGCTCCCATGTGACTCACAGTGTGTGTTTGTTCTGCATGGCTCTGCTCCATGTGGGGCTCCTGAGCCAGGAGGGCATTCCAGGCACTTGGGCTCCTCTGGTTCTGCAAGGTTGGTTTCTTCAGTGCTGACAGGGAGCCACTTAAAGTTTTTTTTTTTTCATGTTAAGGGATATTGAGCTGTGCTCAGTTTGCCTTGCTCTCTGTAGAAAGGCTTTTACTGTAATAACCCGTAGGGACCCCAAACAGGTGCCTGGTACTCATCACCCCACATCTGGGTGAATACACATCTGGGTGTTCTCAGGTGAAGCTKGTGACTGCAGTGGTGGCTGGCCATGCACAGCATATCTGAGGTGCAGGGGTGCTGTGGCTTTCACTTGCCTGCCCTTACCAGAGCAGCCTGGTGATTTTGGCAAAATCAGCTCATATTTATTCTCACAGAACTTGAACTTGCTAAATTTATGTTGTAAGAAAAATAGAAAATCATTTAAAGTAAGAAACTGACTGTTCCTGACTTCAAGGCTGTTTCCCCACAAATRAGCATGTTGGTGTTTTCCATAGAGTTGGGATAAAGACACATCACTCCATCCATCTTCACCCATCTGCTGATAAATTTGAGTTGAGAATTGCTGTGTGATGAMAGGAAGCTAAACTAGTACATCACAGGCAGTATTAAACAACAGTTCTCAAAGTTTGTGAGAATAAGAGAAGATGWATGACTGGGTAATTCTCTGTTTCCTGTCTCAACATGTGATGCTTTTCAGCACAAATGTTGCTAGTTCCATCAGCAGTCTGACACCTGGATTTTTTGCTCATAATGAATCTAGAAAGTTCAAATACTATTTGGGAAAGCAATATCTAACTGAATGGATTTCTTTCCTCTCATTTCTCCCTTCCTCCAGCCTCATCTCCTGCCTTACTGTGTTCTCTCTYACACAGATGATAGAAATGAGTTTTCCAAGAAGGGAGGAGGCTGGCATTCTGTGGTGCAGCTCCTCTGCCAGAGAGGAAGGTGCTGTGTGTTGTGGCCCCCCCAGTGCTGCAGTGGCAGCATTTGTAATGTGTGTGACCTGTGTGAGCCAGGCCTGTGCTCCAGAGCACACAGGAGCAAGGTGTTGGGGCAGTCACACTTGCTGAGGCCTGAGAAGAGACTGTGGAAGCACAAGCTTCTACCTGTCTAAATGCTGCTTTACTCTGGTRTTTTTTACCTTTAAGATTAGTGGAGGATCTTGTTCCTGTCTGCACCTCTGAATGACTGCTGGATTTCTCCCACTCTGCCTTGTCTTTTGCTGCACCAAGATAATTATTTCTCAAGCAGAAGGTGCTGATCCATGAAGATTCCTTATGGAATTAAGATTTGAGGGGCTCAGTTATTCACAGTGGAATGGTGCTTTCCATGAAATGTTTGTTGCTGGCATGAATTTTTACATTTCAACTAAAACTAAAAGGAGGTGTTTGGTTCAAAATGATAAGAAATAATTTCCTAGTTTTGATCTACCAAGGCCTTGTTCCCTCAACTTCCAGCACCTCTTTTTGGGAAGTAATGTAGCAGAAAATAGAAAATAAAGTGATGAATGAGAAGTAGAAGTGACCCATTAGAGTGAAAAAAAAGATTTCTAGGAAAGTTACTCAGAGATCTGCCCCAAGGATGAATAGTCATGAATGGCATGGAATGTGGTGGAAAATGGACCARGTTTGGGGGAAATTCTTGGCTCCAGTGGTTTGGAAGTTCACCCTTGGACAACTGCAGGAGCCTGCTGAAGTGACAGATATTTGCAAGAAGGGTGTGCTAGGCCCTGGCTGCTGTTTTTCAGACACTGCCTGTCACTAGACAGCACCCTTGGGGAACAGAGGAGGACAGCAGGGAGCAGGCACTGTGACCACTCAAACTGCAGCTGGACCACACAAACCACCCGTGCCATTAGCACTCACCCCTGTAAAGGAAGAAACTCAACACCAAGCCAATTCACTTACTGAGGGATGAAGARGAAGAAGGGCCCTCACAACAGGAGGAAGAGGCAGGGCCAGARATAATCACCTGATCCCATTCCATTATTGTGTGATAAGAATATATTTTGTCATGATAACAGAGTGAAGTGTACAGATCCCTCCTCATCTGAAACGAGAAGACAGCCTGGAATAAATGCCAACAAATTATGTCTTTCATATTCATACAGATGAACTTGCTGCTGCTTCTAAATTTCTGTTCARTTCAACTGCTTCTTTGCAAACTTCTGTGTTACTTCTTTGCATTKGACTGCCTTGAATGGCATTTGGCCATGGCTTCCTACATGTGGGGAGACCAGCTGCCCACGTGCTTCTGGAATGAATCTTTTCCATAAGGCAAACAGTTTCACAACACTTCACCCTGCTGAGATAGCAATTAATTAAGCACTTTCTTTATAAAGAGGATGGTAAGACTTGTGGTCTTCCTTAAAGACCAGTGTCTGTACTGAACTTTGCAATGACCCACAGCAGTATTCCCAGAAACTTGTGCTCTGTGTGCAGCCCAGCACAAACAGGAGTCACATTCATGCCAGTGTTCCCACTCTTGTGATCTCAGCAGACCAGAAGACCCAATGTCTGGAGGAGACACTTGTGATGTGGACATGCAAGCCAACCACTCCACTTTCCTGCTTCTCCCATGGAGACTRGAGTGCTGTTTGCAAACTGAAATGATGCTCTTGCTGCATCCCATAGRCACTTTCCTGCTCTGTGCAAGCTTGAGTATTTCTTCCATACTCAGTGTARGCTGTGCAGTTTCAGAGATCTGATCTAATAATAGATTGGTCTACATTTGTGGCATTGCCAGAAAAAGGCATATGTTGCCAGGCAGTCATAGTCAGCAACAGTGCTTAAGTGGAAATGTGCTTAAACATTGAGAAGGCAGAAATCCAAAATAATCCATCCAAGGTTTGGCTTTTAGGAAACTAAAAATACTGTCTTCCTACAATRTAGGGTTTCCACTTGTACTTAGAGAAATACTGTTTGCCTGATGTCTCAGAATTATTAAAGGGCAATTCTTTTCTTGGCTTGGTGTGATAATAGAAGATGCTGTTGGCATTCAGCTTATCAAAGACTGGTTTAAGAGGAAATAGAAATTATTGAAATAACTTGAATGAAAGAGTCACGTGTAATGTAATGTGGGAGAGAGATGACATTGAGTCCCTTTTTTCCTATCACACAAGGTTTGCCATTTCAGTTTTTCATGTTTAGATTTCCTCTGGGAAAAGAATGCATCATTGGCTTGAGCTAAGTGAATGTATACTGCAAGAGCCACTGGTCTCTGTGCTGGTGAAGGGCTTTGCTTTTAAATTCAGATGGCTCTGTGSTCCTGACCTTTTACAGAGCTGCACTGAGTTGGGGATTGGGCTTTGAGATGGTACGTGGAGATAGGAGGTTTTGACATGAGTTGTGAGGCAGCAGTGATGGGATTTCATGTGTATATATCCCTTTGATATCAGCATATTGAGGTGTGTGCCCAGAAACTGGCATCTGTCACAATCACTGTTCTTCTGCTGGGGTCAGTGTATGCACACAGACACATATTACTGTTCTAGTAAAATATTCTTCCATAAATGCCATCACAGATCAGGAAAGGTTAGGTTTTAATATTCATGTTTTCTCCTTTAGGACCTGTCATTTCTCCCTAGTCAGCATGTGTGTGACTCAGGCAGGCAGTAGTAGCAAAGAGTTTTATTTCAGTGACTTCTCTAGGGAATTCACCCACTGTGACAAACACTCCTGCCTCCTGAAACCCACCTGAAGCAGCATCCCAGAAGTTCTTTTTGCCCAGCTTGCATCACCCTTGCACTGGTAGCAGCCTCATGCAGTTTAGAGTGGCAGTAAAAAATCGAGCTGCTATTTTCTGCTTCTTTTGGCACTATTCCTGGAGAGAGTTGAGTTGGTAAATGTGGCTGTCACAGCAGCTATTACCAATGACACAAAATAATTAAGTTGTGGTTTCTGTTGTGGTGGGGCCACGTCTGTATTTTATAATGATATGTCTGTGCTAGGAGGGAGTGTTATGTTTGATTGTTGTGATGGATGCTTCCAGGAAAACAGGTCTCCAAGGCAGGTTGTCTAATACTTTCCATGTTCATGAAATCCTGCTGGTTCCATGGCAGACCACTAATTGAACTGTGTGTTGTTTCCTCTCAGTTTCCTGATGAGGTGGTGAGGAGGGCAGCATCCATCTCATTTTTCTCCCTGTTGCTTTTGGAGGGGGTAGCTGCTATGTTTGTTCTCTTCAGCCAGTCAAAAGAATGTTGAAGCCAGGTTTTCATCTGATTCTTTATGAAGTGAATGCTTTCGTTTTTTGATGTCTTGAGCCACCAATATGGGGTTCCAGACTTTCAGAAGTCTTGTAGACTTTTGGACACAAATACTCAGCAGTGCTGAGAAGCCCTGGTGGTCCCTGGTTCCTGAATCCTGCTGCACTGTGCTCCATGCAGAAATTACATTGTGAAGATGCTGTGAAATCTGGGGGCCTTGAGAGCAATCTCTCTTYTCCCAGTATTTAAAATATTTTCCATAGGTTGTCTCAGATAAATTTGAGAGTAGTGTAACTGTGAAATGCTGCTTTTTGTTTCTTAGAGAGACATGCTCTTCCTGCTGCACCCAATTTAGAGGGCAAAGTTTCTCCTGGTCTCAGGCAGCAAGCACAGTCAGATCATGTGCTCTGGGATTCTCCTGGAGGGGCTGGGAGCCCTGTGGGTGTTGAGGGTGCTGGCCAGCTCTGTGCTGATGCTCTGCTGAAGGTGAGCATGAGCTTGCTAAACGTGCTAACCTTCCTGTCATTGCTGGGGGACCAGCCAGATAGAAGCTGGGTTTTTTTCAGTAGATGTTAATGTACATGTGTTGATGTGTAGGGAAAAAAAACCTTTTCAACTCTAAGTGGTGTTAAGCCTTAAGGCTGAAGCTTTTTTTGTTTGTGTGTCTGCAGTGGAAGAATCCCATGTCACATTTGATTTGTACCTCCTGTTAGAGGTGACATTGTGTGAAATGGTGAACAAGCTGGGGGTGCTGCACTGCATCTCTGTGACCTGTGGTGTCAGAAGATGGAGCAGAGGCCACAGGGGATCAGGCAGGGGAAAGCTCAGCATTGTGGCCATTGATGGCTGCTACCACTCTTCTTCACCAGCAGCACCCCAGGAAGGGSMSRGGACCAGCACAGGAAATTGGGATGYTGTCTGCTGRTGGCARAAGCCTCTGAAGGAGCAASAAGAGATCCTGGGGCTKGGTTGAGAGGTTGGATGTCAAACCTTGATAAGGCAAGAAACTTCAGTGGGCACAAAGGTGCATGGGTGAACCRTGGAAATGCCTTTGGAGGCTGCTGGAGTGAGCAGAGAGCCAAGRTTTTTGCTCTGTGTCAGTGCAACACAGCAGGTCCTGGACGTGATGGGAAGCCTTAAGGGATATAGTAATTAAGAAAAGTAACTAAGAACTAAGTAATAAAAATGATAAGAGTTTTACCAGTTTCATTGTGCATAGGCAGGCAAAAGGGAATATGGGTCACACAGTGTGAGCTAGCCAGAAATAATATCCAGGTCTGGTAATGCCTCAGGCCTCTCCATAAACATCACACTGTGACTCTTTCCTTCAGCACAGCTTGGATGGGAAARGACTTCCATTTTAGGTGGAAGATGAGGCTCTGCTCAGTCCAGRTGCTAATCATGTTCTCCTGCTGTTTGCCTTTGCCAGGTGCAAGTTCTTCAGCCTCACAGAAACCCCTGAGGACTACACCATCATTGTGGATGAAGAGGGCTTCCTAGGTGAGTGTCAGCAYGTGCCACCTTGGTATCCAGCTTGGGGGTGGACAAGGAAACCTCATCTCATTGATGTTTGTGAAACAGGTCTGTTTGTCAGTGCTGGCAGTACAGCTCTGAAAGGTGCTTTGATCATGTAAGCACACTGTCTCTGCTGCCATGCTGTACAAGGCATTTCAGACATGGAATAGGAATATATTTGAATGCTGGGAGAGGATCACACACAAGTCTTAAAGAGGAGTTTAAGCAGGTTTGGAAAAGCAAAAACCCCTGTGTACGATTGCATTAAAATGAGCTGTGTCCCCAAGCCTCCATAAGTGTACCACATCCTGCATTTCCAGCTTCTGCCAACCTGTGCCTTTGTAAGGAGCACTGGAAGATGCGTGGTTTGTGTCATCCCTGCAGCCAGCACAGTGCTGTGGAGTTGTGATTCTGYTCCTTTGGCTCATCCTTTAGCTGTGATTTGTCCCCCTCTCTCACACCCAGCTCTCCCTGTACTMATGTGCCATCTTTGCCTGGGGTGGCTSAAGGGGTCACAGGTGGAGCTGCCTGTGTGTCACAGAGGGTGGCTGCAGATTCTTGGCATTGTGAAAGTGCTGATGCAGAGAATGGTTTGGCTTTGTAGGTGGAAATAGTTTGTAATAACCTCTATCATGTGTGGAGGTTTTGTTTGTAACAGTGTTATTGAGGTGGGGGAATGAGGAAGTGTTGGGCAGCTATTTTTATTTTTGTTCAGTCACTCTGTGTTTGGAATTAAGTCTATACATTTTGAGGTCAGAGAAAATTGATTAAAATATGAAAAAAGTCGATTTCATTCTTGAATAGGAATTAACTCTTGAGAATCTTCTTGAGAAACTGTAATATTCAACAGTTTTGTAAAAACCACAAGGAGAAAATTTGAAACTACACCATCTTTATTTARTACAGAGTTTTATGATCAGTAGCCTTGCTGAAGTTGGCCCTTTTCTGCTTCAGGAACACTCACAAACATGTGACAGAACAAGCTACATTTTAGACCAGTACAGTGGTACCTGAAGATTTCAGTAAATTAATTGCTAGGCTGGGAATACTGAATGGATCTTTACAGCTRTATCTGTTTATAATTTGGGAGCTTTGAGATTTGATTGAAAGTCTATGCCATGTACTTTTGGTCCCAGAAGAGGTGACATAGGGTTCTGCTGCCAGAGTGCCCCTTGTTGTATTTTTTAAGGGGCATATGCACAAGAATTTTATTAGTATTGGTAGTACCAGCTTTTTTGTTATCAGGGGCAACAAAGGAAAACCAATTCTCATTTGGTTTTGCCATGACAGTAGGATGCAGAGCCTCCCTCTAAGAGCTTCATTTTAAGCGAAGGCTCACTAAAGGAGGAGAAAGTTTCTGGGTTACTTTCCAAGGGGCATAGCACATGGCACAGCTAGAAACCCAGAGATTCTCATTCTTAGGAGGGAGTTTGTGTCACTGAACCTGCAGGTGGGATATGCCATGGGATGCTCATCTCCTGCAGGTGGGATATGCCAGG